>LPNX010179469.1:609705-779253 GCA_001517045.1 Pseudotsuga menziesii | reverse complement strand
CTACTTTTTATCCATAAACAGATTAAAGGTGTAAATGACATTATAAAGGAACCTGCTTCCGAGTCTGAATTAAACTGTAGGATCAATAAAACTAAACTATTGAAGGACCTTTCTCAACAAACTCAGCTTTAACGACCAGGATGAAAGCGGAGGTTGCAAAGTCCAGTAATCAACGGTCCAGATCATAGCGGGGAATGATAGATCCAAAGTCCGATGCATATTTCGAAATCCCGTTGAGCCCCCGGAGACAAGAAGAAGGCGGGTAGGTGAAAAGTTACATATGATGTCATTGTTAACAGGTGTCGACCCAAATCCAGATAGCAAACTTCGAGGATGACATCATCCCTGCTTAACCAATAGCAACACAAATAAATACAATTTTAATAAATTTAAAAATTGCTATTTTTCATGTTACAGAATTAAACTTTGGAATTGAGATTTTAATCTTTTAAATATGCACCGATATGCACCACCTAATACCCAAAGTCAACGCTGTTTGAAATCGAACGATTACAATATACCAGCCGGAGGCAGGCAGCTATAACAATATACCAGCGGGAGGCAGGTATAAAAATGTGTATTTTCATTCAATCGCTATATAAACACTATAAAAAATTAATAAAATCCAGAATCTACTAAAAAGAACACTCGAAACGAAGCGGCGACAAAGAGAAGAGGACTGCCGAGCTCATTAATCAGTAGAATCTCGTCAATCAGTTGCATTGAATATGAATATAAAACTAATTATAATGCAATTCTTGATCTGATTTCTGAACAATTTTACACTATGAGGTAATAGTCACTTTATTTCATATGAACTGAGCAGCTTAATAATAATGAGATACACCGTTGGATTTGAATTTGAAGTTTGAAATCGTGATATATATGGAATTTAAAACAATATTCCAATGTACACTACATTCATTTTTCTATTACTGGTCAATCATGAGAGTCACTTCCTTCCATTGATATACTGGTTATCAGTCTACACCACATTTATTATTCTATTACTGATTGCACATACTGGTATCAACCAGCCTCTCAAATTCTTCAAGTGATATAGTGGTTACAAGATTCAACTGAACAGATGTATATACTGCTAGACTAAGGTATAGCCAGTTTCATAGTTAGGAACACATTCTAACAACCCATTTACATGTGAAACAATTATTGGAAGATTATCTTAGAAGAAAACAGGAGGCACAAAATTCTTCTTCAATGAAAGCTAATTGGAAATGCTCTTCAAACAGAATCATTTAGCCTAAAAGAAGCACCATACTAGTTAGAATATTACAATCTGTCAGAGGATATGGCTTCCTGATTACAACCATTTAAAAAAAAAATACAGGATGGCTTGATTTAATGTGTTTCATTTTTATCGCAGTTCATCCTTATATCAATATGGTTAAAAACCAGGCTTAATTTAATTCTGAAACTAAAGCTTCTGAACGGTGGTTTTATAAGATTGACTTTATAGGTAATTAGATTCTTCATTTTTACGCAGCCAAAATTATGCGTACAAATGTTTAGTGCGTTAAGATTAAGTTTATGGGTCAATGTATTATTTGGCCATACTTGGAGAAGCTTTAAATATTAAATATATAAAAGGAAAATTATTATTTTTATTTTTTATATTAATTATGTTCATGGAACTGGAACGTTAAGATTAAGTTTATGTGTCAACGTATTATTTGGCCACACTTGGAGAAGCGTTAAATATTAAATATAAAAGGAAAACATATTATTTTTATTTTTTATATTAATTATGTTCATGGAAATCACATTCACAGCTTAAACATTTTAAATGCATATGATGGAGTTTTGTTTCAGAATTTCAATATAATTGGTTCATTTTTGTTATTTTGATGTAGTGTAGATTTATTTTTTAATATCAGCCTAGATCCAAATCCTAGGCTCTATGAAGCATACAGAGGGATCAAATCTCATAAGGTGTAAATCTCTCCTCGAATAGCTTTTTAGGTGCAATACGTGAGAAGAGGTTTGCACTTAGAGAGATTTGATCCCTGTAGAAGCTGGATAGATCCTAGGATTTGGATGTAAGCTAGTTTATTATAAGATAAAATCATCTATATCACAATTTTTTAAAGCTAAGAGCTAAACTTTAGAAGTAATTTTGATTTTGATAATTAAATGTGATTTTTTCAAAATGTGTTTTTCTAATAATAAAGTCAATTATAGAGCCAACTTGAGAAGCACTTTTGATTTTGATAACGAGATCTGTCATTTGTTTCTGAATAGAAACAAGATCTGTGATTTGTTTCTGAATAGAAATGAAAAAATATTTTTCTGAATAGAATACAAGTCTGTGATTTTTCGAAGATTTGTCTCTGAATAGAATACAAATTTAAATAGAAACCAGAAGATGAACCATTCCTACATGCATGTGAAACGGAAATAGGGTACCAAACGGAAAGGAACCAATTATTTTAAAGAAGATTATATTAGCTAGTTATTTTGGATGTGGAAAATAATAACCAAATTATTTATTACACCGCAGGTGTTATTTAAGGGACTGCTCTATTTCATCTTTCTACGTCTGTCGATAGTCAATCAAGCGCAGCCCTGTATTTATTAAATTTTTATTATAATTATCTGTTTTCTGGGTAATGAAGAGCCCACCACCACTTGTATCAACTACAGTGTGCAAGACAACAACACAACATAACTAGCAATATCCCAAACCCGGACTATCTTACAGTAGCCTCACACTAAGCCATGGCTTGCAAATCTATCCGAGTAGCGACCGACATTAACGAATCTACTAAAATTACACCAGCTGGGGAAGCTAATCTCCACGAAAGAATTCGTATTGATGCGAAACATAATACGTCTCCACCTAGACAACCCCGGTGCACAATCCGAAATTCTACACTACTTGAAGTATGCAAAGAAACACCTGTCGGAGTCTGGAATTGAATATTTTGGTTCCATAGTAACAGCCTAAAAAGTGCTAAATTGGTTTTCCGGATCTTCTTGCAATAGTGGACTCAAGTAGGCAAAGCAAATGACTTTGAGCTCTGTGCATAATTTTTTTTATGTGCGCATATAAATTTTATGGCGCTCTGGATGATTCAATTGAAAATCTAAGAATGCTGTCAAAATCTCTAATTCTGGCAGTGGCAGCATTGCTTGCTACTCAGAAGAAAGATAACAGTTGTTTGACAAAGGCCCTTGAGCATTTGGAAAAGAATAAAAAGGTATGGAAAAAAATGAACTTATTTATGTAATTAAATCAAATAATGTGAAATAAACGAATTCATCAGCTTGAATGCAGGTTCAAGTAAATATTGCAAGCAAAGAAGACAAGTTAGTGTATTGTGCGGTTCTGCACTTTGAATTAAGGGGAAGGATGAAAAATCCCAAGATTCAGCTTCAAATTCTGCAACAGTTCATAAGTTTAAGCTTCAAAAAGCTTAAAGCTTACCATTTGATCTGGCACTCTTGTGTACCATTTGATCTGGCACTATTGTTCATTTACCATTTGATCTGGCACTATTGTTCATTTACCATTTGATCTAGAAGAAGTTATTTGTGCTTGTTTGAATACTTTGGCAGTCAAAATAAAATAAAAGCAACAGCTGAAAGATTAAACAAAGATGGAAAAAATATAATATGAACTTCTACATATTAAATTCGTATCAATTCATGATTATCTTATAACAATAATTTAGGCGAATGAGTCATAATGTCATATTATTCATAATTCATATATTCATAGTAGCTTAAAGAGAGAATACATGTTACTTATAAGAATTGAACTTGGGTGGAGAAAATAACATTCATTCCTCCCAACCACCCAAGCTGTAAGAGATATGATATGTACGGGTTTGTATAGATGGAGCTTAAATGTTTTAGGATTTTTAATTTTTATTAATTTAAAAATAATTTTGAAATTGATAAAATGTTTAAAATACATATGTGTTCATCTTTTAATCTAAACAATGGAGAATCATAAAAGGTGGGGAAAGATGAATCTATTAAAGATTTTTAAAAGAATCTTTTACGATTTTTATTTTTTATTAATTTAGAAATAATTTTGAAATTGATAAAATGTTTAAAATACATGTTTGTTCTTTTCTTTACATAAAGTGGAGAAACATAAAAGACCAGCAAAGATGAACTTATTAGAGATTTTAAAAAGAAACATATTCTTTTTCCAGGAGAAAAAATAGCAGTTCCTTGTAATTCATTTGAATCAAAGGTAACCTGTATGTTGCAGCAGGTATACATTACATCGAAAGTCTATAGTCATGATAAGAGCTCCACACAAAATAACATCAGCAGGAAGACAAAGGGTCCAACAATACCATCAATAGTAAGACTCCAAAACCTATTCTGGATCACCTAGCTATAGAGGTACATCAAAGCCTGATAACTTAGCTAAGGAGGCACTTCAGGGTACACCCACAGTCATAATAAATGTTGAACTATTCCAACAATAACACCAAGGGGTGTGTCATCAAATCAAGCCAAGTGGCTGATAAATAAGTCTATGACTAATAGAACTGAAAGATGCCCTTCTCACTGCATTCACCCTTAGTGAATTCCAAATAATGCAGGTACCCTGAAATCAATCCAAGTGCCTCCTTATATAGGCAATCCACTTTGGTATTTTACTCCCTGTAAACATGGGTAGCTTCGAGATGGGAAAAGGAAGCTTGAAGACTTATGATATTGTTGCACCAACCCCCAAGTTCAAGAGCAGATAATTCATCCAGTCCATTAAACCAGTTGATGATTGTAGAGGAGTCTCCTTGGATGTGCAAATATGGAAGCCCAATCAATTTTGAGAAGGCTAGAAGTACCCAGAGTGCGAGGAGTTCTGCACGGGTGTTGGTACTTTTTCCACATCCCATCTTAATACAATAGAAATGCTCCTTGCTAATCATAAGATATACACGAGTACCTCCATTATTGTTGACATAGGCCCCATAAAAAAAACCAATAGGATATACCAAGCTCTGATTCATATTTCTCAAGCTCTTGTTGTGTTTGGTGCGTACTCTTACCTTATGAAACTGGAGCTGCTCCAAAATGCTGGAAATAATCACATTTATGACTGGTTTGCGATCCTCAAAAATATATTTATTCCTGGAGAGCCATATGTTCCATGCTATCAGTAGAGGGAGATATAACAACTCTTTTTCTTTTCTTACCCATATTTCCCAATTGTGAAAGAAGGAAGACTCATTCCAGTCAATAGGACGATGCGGGGCCAAGCTGAGTCCTCGAAAAATATTTTTCATGAATCCACAGTCAGAGAAGAGGCAATCCACTAATTAAGACCCTGAGAAACATAGGCAACAATAATTAGGGCCAATCCAACCTTTTTTACACAGAGTATCCCAGGTGTTGATACGATTTGTGAAACATAGCCATGCAAAATAGATAACCTCAAGAGGCAGATTGAAATACCAAATTTTGTACAGAATGCTTTCAGAAGGAGTTGGATATGAACTAGACGCAATCAGTTCATATGCCAGTCGTGCAGTCATCTTTCCCGATTGCTTGTTGAACATCCAAACCAGTGAGTCATTAATATTACGCAACTGTATACTGCCATGGGAGAGACCTTTGATGTAATTTGACCATATATCTTTCCAGGAGCCATCCGGATCGAGGTCCGTGGCAGTGAACCAATACTGATTCCCATAGTATGAGTTATGTGCATCATGGAGAGTAGAAATACCATAGTCTTCTAGGTAGCTACGGAGCTCCTCAGGAAGGAAAAAATTGGAATTTAAGCCTACAATTGGATCAACACCAATCCTTATAATGAGACCATCACCAACTTTCCAACCTAGATGGGAGGTGATCCAGGACAATGCTGTGACAAAACCATTCCAAATGTAAGAAGTGCCTTGGATCTTAAACTTTTTGCATCGAAGCCAAGCATCCATAGTCAGGTCCCTGAGATATTTAAACTTGACAATGTGTGACCAGATTCCCTCACCAGTCAGCATGAGCCAAAGACTTTTTAACCTAAGGGCTGTGCTAAACCAGTCCAAAATTTTGATGTTCCAACCGCCACGGTCATAGGGTCTGGATATTGTTTGCCAGTCCACCAAGTGTGTTCTATGATTCCCATTATAATTTCCCCAAAGGAAGTTAAAGATAGCACTTTTGAGATAGTTCATGATAGATTTTGGCATACGAGATAAAGATAGCCAGACTGCCAGCCCCATGAGCACTGGTTTGACCAAGATTAGTCTTCCACCAAGTGAGAGTAGTCTATAAGTCTAGTTGCTAATTCTTCTGTCAATTTTTTTTGTAAGCCACCTCTAGTCATTGACATTATATCCCAATGGTTTCATATAGAAGCCCATATATTTGAAACCTACAGACAGAGGCTCCATTTCAAAAAAACATATTCTATTTGTATATAGATGATTTGACATTAATAATGAGAATAATACATAGTATATAAGATTCATTAAAGTTTGTTTTTCCAATAAATTATGATAAATAATAACATAAAAAATTAATTATATATATATATAAAAGTTAAAATAATAAATATTTAAATTATATTTATTTAAAAACTTTAAATGTTATGAATAGATGCAAACTTATAAAAAAACTAAAATGAGATTATCTCTATTTTATGTAAATTGATAATGATATTAATATATATTTTATGTAAATTAATAATGAGATTAACAAATGCATTGTTATTATTAATATCTCTATGTATAATGATATATATTATATTGAAGTTAAGCTAAACTTTTTCTAACTAAAAATGAGATTAACAAAAATATTGTTAATATTTCCATATATAATGATAAATATTTTATTGAAGTAAGCTAAATCTTTAGATATCTTCTAGGCTTTGCACATGCAGCAAAGAGGACGCCCTTGTGTCAAGCTCATTGACACCAAGACCCCCTTTCCTGTATATGAAATTTTCATGTGTGGCAATTATATGTAGCTTTATTATTTACAATTTGGTAAAAGACCATCTTTTGGTGTATATCAGATTTTCATGTGTAAAAATTATATGTAGTTTTATTATTTACAACTTGGTACAAAAAATATTATCTTTGAAACAGTTGATATGAAAAGATTAATTTTGATGGGAATATTATTGTGTTCAGCTCAACAAAAACGGTGAATTTTCCCTTTCATGTCAGTGGCAATTGAGTATTAGTACCAGGTGTCAGTGACTAATGTTGATCCAAGGTTGCACTAATTTCGGTAGTGAGGTTGTCATCATTACAATGAAGTGGACTCAAATTGTTCAGAATATCATTGGAAATCTTGAAAAAATATTAGAATCATTGATACCACTTATGGAAATTGCATAATGTGAGTGTCACATAGGTTTTGAGTGTTGAATCTATTTACACATTCAAAAACACAATTTAAACACTTCAAAATTTAAATTTTAACAAAAAAACTATTTATGTATTTCGACAAAAAATATCTAAAAAAACTGCTCCTTTTTTTTGTAAGTAAGGAGTTGTTCAATATATTATCAACAAAAGAGATTTACAATTCGAATTCTTCAGACAGGGCCAAAACCACAACCTTTACCTATCCCTTCCCACATAAAACTGAAAAAAGTCACCCAAAAATTCCTTACAATAACATTCTCCATAGGACTGAGATGCATAAAGTTTCTGAAAAAAACAGACAAGACCACTTATCTTAATGATTACACAGAGCCTTCTGATTTTACCGTGGGGTGGAGCCTGCAAGCGACTGAAAGCCAAATTACCATCCGAACTGAAAACGTTTGTAAGCCAATGCTGCCCCCTAACATACCCCATATTTCTCATTCTGACTGCTTCAAAGCAGGACATAAGGTAGGTCCAGAATTCCGCCCTAGCGAGGTTCTTTTTCTTTGGGTTTCGGAGTCGCCACACGAAGCGAAGCTGGTGGAACCAACAACTGCTCCTTTAACTTATACCTATCTCATTAAATTTTGTAATGATGAGTTTATATTGCTTATTGTGTATGATGCAAACACGATATAGTTTCACTGTAATTTAGACAACCAAAACATGTAGGGAAATCACCACAAGAACCATTAAGCATGTTTATTGGATCATTAATATGGCGGCAACCAAAGGAAGAGACGCTCCTTAATTTTTTGTCCCTTTCACTCTTAAAATTGCAACCTTCAATCCCTACACTCCCCCTACCAACTAAAAATACCAATGTTGATTTCCAAAAAAATTATAGTCAAACTTGATCACTACCTAACCTTTTAATGTTTTAGTCACATGTGTATACTTTCTCGTATGACAAATTAATGTACATTTCATTTTACTTGTCATTCTTTACATGTGTTTCTATTTATTGCTTATTGGTACTTGCAATAGAGTTTTCCTTTCAATTTCATCAAGTGCTATGACTACATAAATTAGTTAGACTTGCTTTCAACACATAAATTATATTATGTATATATATACAACTTTCTCTCATTTTGCAACATATTTAAGTTTTCTTCGATGTTTCATTAAGTTTTCTTCGATGTTTCATTTCCCCTGTTTTGGTGGTATGCTAGTTTATAGTAGAAAATATGTAATGGCATTAATAGAGGTCGCCAGCCTGTTATAAATATATGATAATATTTGCCATAAGTTTGCATATAATGGCTGGTGTTCGAAGAGAATTGAAGAGAAATTATAATCTGCATATACATGGTGAATGATAGCCTGTGTTATGGTTGGGGTTCTATGAGAATTGAAGAGAAATTATGATATGCAGCTACACTGTTAGTGACAGTTTGTGTTGATAAGAAGAAGATGGCAGAACTGACTATTAGTAACTTTAAAACATTGATTGTGTTGATGTCAATCTTTCTGATCTTTATATTCACCGTGTCTGTATCTGCTATAATCATTTTACCTGCTATGAAATATTTACATCGATAAATGTTTATATTTTACAATTTATCTTACTTGTTATAGAATATTTACATTGATAAATGTTTATATTTTAAATAATTTTTATATTCACTATATATGTATTTATTTGTTATAATCATCTTATTTGTTTTAGAATATTTATATAGATAAATGTTTATATTTTACACTTTGGAAAAAAAACAGTATTGTCTATATTGAATGATTCTATTATCAATTATATTAATTTAATTTTAAAATAAATAATTATAAAAAATATCTCCATTTATGTGACAACTTGTAATAATAGTTTAAACTTGGATAACAGACCCCGTCATTCATTCGGGCTGATAGTTTCGTTGCTTTATGTGTTTTGTTGGCAATTCAATTTTCTTTGTAATTCTCTTCATGATTGCAGTCGTTTATTTTCCCACTTCATTTTCAATTATATGTTATAATAAACAAAAAAACATATACAAATGTAAATCATTCTAAAGTTTTCAATTATCGAAGAAACACTTCTCCAACGCAAAAGATTTCATGTAGATCTTCTAATTAGTTGGCATAAGATTTGTATCTATATCCAAAAGGATGCATATAGTCATCTTGGGCCACTACAATATGGTCCACACATCGTAATAGATAGCATGAAAATAATGTCTTCAAGCTTGAATCATTACCACATGAATCTTATTACATAGTTTTTACAAGCTATGCAGAAACTAAGAACAAAAAGAGATTGGTTTCTCAAATGGTTTATTTATTTATTATTTATTTAAAAATATTAATATTTTATTTTATTTTAAATTTTAATTTATTTTAAAATATTAATATAGTTTTTAATCTAAAGTTATATAAACTAATTTAATAACTGAAGTAGTGAATTTAATCAACAATGTGTGATTTTATGGCTTTTCAAACTTATAAAGGAAAAAATTATATTTATTAGTAAAAAAAATTCAAGTTTTCAGAGACATATAAATTCTGAGGAGCAAAAAGTTTCCTGGCATCCTTGGTATAAGCTAGTGAAGAGCATAGTAGTAATATAGAAAATTTCCATTGCAACTAAAATATGGAACTAGACATCTCATAAATACCACAATATGCATTTTTAAAATTTAAATAAACATGGCGATTCAAAATGTTAAAGCAATATTGATTAGCATCTGAAGTTGCTTAAAGTTAATATGATGATCGTTCCAAGCTTTTCTCGCTCCTTCTTGACACTCGTATGATATCTTGCGATAAAGAGATCTTCTTCCAACTGTACCAGCTGAGGCAATCTTTCCTCTACATCACCAACATATGTCATCTCCGTAATGGTAGCTATCCTAAGGCTAGGTACCATATATTCTAGGGGCATGGCAACTTCTTGTCCATAAGCCAATCTAAACGAAGTTTGTCTTGACAACTTTTTATAGGTTGTGCGATAAGCCCGTAATACCACAAATATCTTCTGATCTCAATCGTTCCTATGAACATTACATATTTTTGTCAATGCATTTTCCAAGATCTTATTGAATGTTTTGACAACACCATTTGCTTGTGGGTGATACGATGTTGTCTCCTGGTGCTAATATGGAATTCCTTAGTTAATTTGTCAATCAAATGATTGACAAAATGTGTACCTTGATCACTTATCAAAATCTCCGAGCATCAAAACCAAGTCACTACACAGTCGAACAAAAAACTTGCAGTAGCCGCAACAGTACAATCCTTTATTGGTGTTTCTTTAGCCCATCTGGTTAAGTAGTATGTCGTAGTGATAATGTAACGTGCACTTGTCCATTTTCCCGGTGGGTTAATAGGACCCACAAAATAAACCACCCATTTATCAAATTCCTGCAAAGTCACTTGTGGTACCAGTGGCATCTCATCTCGTCATGAGGGTTTCCTAGTTATTTGACATATATCACAGTTGCCACAATCATTTCTAGCGTCTGCGTGCATAGTAGGCCACCATAATCCTTCTTGTAAAGTTTTGCGCACTGTTTTTTTTTTTGCATAATGGCCTCCTACGACACCAACATGTGCTTCTATCAAAACCATCGGTCGCTCATGTTCCAAGACACAACGAAGAAGAATTTCATTATGTCCCATCTTTTATAGTTGTCCTGCGATCAACTAAAAATCTGTAACTCTTACAACTAATATTTTTTTTGTTGTTGTACTAAATCCTTCTCATGCATATACTGTAGTTAAGAGATGTATAATATCTCTGTAGTGATCATCAAACATATTCACTGTAAACATTTGTGCATAAGGAAGATTATTGTCAAGAATCTTAGGTTCTTCTCCACTTTCTAACCTCGACAGATGGTCTGGTCTTGAATTCAGTCGACCTGGTTTGACAATATTTCAAAGTCAAATTCTTGGAATATGAGAAGCCATCGACAAATATTCCCCCACAACACTGGCTTATTAACCAAATATTTCAATGCAAAATTATTTGTATACATCTTGAAGTGTCCTCGCAACAAACAATGTCGAAATGTTTGAAGAGAATATACCATAGCAAGTCCTTCTCTTTCGGTAGGGGTATAATTATTTTTTTCGTCGACAGTTTTCTACTAGCGAATGAAATAAGGTGATGAATAGAATATTCACTTGGATGAGCAAGTATAATGTCCAGTACAACATACGATGCATCAACATGTACATGAAATTATTTTGCTGGTCTGGAAAGACCAATATAGGCCTTGTAACCATCTTGTTTTTAAGAATATCCAGACTCTCTTGATCTTGCTCATTCCAATGAAACTTGATTTCTTTCTTCAACAATTTCTCCATAAGGTTGTAACCTCTGCATATCCTCTGATGAATTTTCTATAGTACCTCGTATGTCCCAACACAGTTATTAATTGTTTCACTGTCGAGGGTGGTGGTAAGTAAAAAATAATCACAATCTTAGCAGGTTCCATCAATATGCCATCACGACAAACCACATGACCAAGCAATATTCCAAAAGGGGCGCAAAAAAAGCACTTCTTTAAATTAAGGGAAATATGGAACTATCTACACTAGTTGAGCATCATTATGAAACTCCCAATGTGACCTTTTACTAGCCCATATATCATTTATTCATCAAAGTAGACTTCAAGGAATTTATGGATAAAATATTTAGTAGAAGCTACCACTTATCTAGAAAATATAACAGGAGCATTCTTGAGTCCAAAGGGCATTACCGTATACTGGAAGCATCCCCATTCTATTGCAAAGGTCGTTTTGTATCGATCTTCCTTTTCAATTCTGATATGATGGTAACCATAGGATCTATCAGTAAATGAATATACTAATTGTGCTTCAATGCTCTCCAACACTTCATTTGTAAATGAGGTCAAAAATGGGTCATGCAGGAAGGCATCATTCAACTTCCTCAGGTCGACACAGATACAGACTTCATTAGTTTTCTTGTCTTTTACTACCATAGGACTAATCCATTCAGATTCCTCAACATGTTTTATAATTCCTGCATCTAGCATTATGTCAAACTCTATCTTGACTTTTTCTTTATATCTCGGATTGAACCTATATGGCCGTTGTTTAATAGGTTTTGTGTTGGGCTTCAAAGGAATCTTCATTTTTCCAAGATCACCAACAATTCCCTTCATTTATGAAAATTTTGTGGGAACAGATCCTAGAATTCATGTAATAAGTTAGTAATCTTTCCTACAGTCTCATCATCCCAGTAGTCTCCGATATTGGAAAAATTTGGGTTCTCTAGAGAACCAATATTTACTTTCGTTATTTTCAAAGGATTCAAAATTTTTTCATTTGATATTCTTGATCCTTCCACTTTGTGAGTACCCTCAAACTTAGGAATATTTTTTCTAGGTGGATCATCATTATTAGGTTCGCCTGTTCTATTGTAGCACTCCATCCAATGCTGGATTGTCGCATTACTCTAATGGAAACTTGTCATCAACACATGAATGCATTTACATATCTTAGTCTTGATTACTTGCAAAGCAACATACATTGTTAGATTACCATATGAAAACTCAAATTTATGCATGAAACTAGAAGCTAACTCTTCCCAGTGAACAATTTCTCGTCGCAGTTCAATCGACATATACCATTTTCTTGGTATCATGTCCAAGGTGTGTACAAACTAGTTGACCCATTCCTTTCATAGAGATGTATCCCATGTCGCGTGGCAATGCTCAATATGCTCGACATGATTAGTCCGTAAGTATATATTTTACCAGTGTAGAGCACATTTTCTCCAAATCAGAATTCCAACAATCTTTGGCATTGAGGCCATTCTGAAATAGAATTCTTGTGTGCAACCCACCATCTTATGGGTATAGCCTTCAATGAAAAATCCAGATCAAACAAGTGCCGAGGTTCAATTACTTTCTCTTCAAACTTTGTAAGTAAAGATTCCAAATTAGGTAAACCTTCATAGGTAGGTAGATCACATACCTCAGTACCTACCCGTTGCACATATTTTTTAATTGTTGTGTATTTTCACATTGATACTTCATGTAATCGATTCTGCCAGCTCTGCATAGATTCTTGTGAGTCTAATAAGCAAGAACTAACGCTTCTCCAATTGAGATTTCCATCGGTTGTCAGATTAATATAGTCATCCATTGAAAAAGTAATATTATAGATATGATACATATATCCATAGTTTCCTTTATTGTTTACCTACCGAACATACCCCTATCCTTCTAGAGTGTCAATCGGTGCGACCACTCATAGCCCTGCATCCTCAAATGTTAATATTGTCTTCTTGAAATTTATAATAGTTTGATTATCAATAGCCCAATTGATCCCAATAAGTGTAAGATACATATTTGTATAATCAACAATGTCTATAAATTCAAAATATGCATAGGTCATGAGTCCCTCTATCTAGAGAGGAACTTGTGTCAATCGACCAATAGTTTGAACCTTCGACTAGTTGGCTAATCTCAGCTTAATATGAGACCATACTAGACTCGACTTTCCCATACTTTCCCATTTCTATTTGGTGAGAATATTAACATCTAATCCCAAGTCCAGAATAATATAATCCATGTCATAATCACCTATCTAGGAATTTATCCATAGCTCACGACCAGTTTTTAGTCTTTTCCCATTGTGGTTAACTCTCCTTTATGGTCGCACATCTAATTGAGGTTCTTTTGATAAATATGACAGTTCTGCTACAACGCATTTATATTCTATAAATTCTAAACAACATTTAAATAAATCTTTCAACTTACTGACCTTCTCTGTCGGTTTCTTTTGAAATATTTGTTTGAATATTTGAGGCATTTCCAAGATTGGTTCTTCACTCATCATTGGGACAACAATGGAAGTCTATGCTTGATTTCTATTGACTAATTCATGTCGTGCATCCAAGAAAATTCCTTCTCTTTCTAGACATCAAATGAAACTTTTTTGTGATGTTGGCTGAAATATTGGTTATCCATATGGCTCTTCTTAATCTCCTTCATCCGCAACACCTCCTCTTGTAACTACAACAATATTAGGCTCCCTCGGTTCAACAAAAATCTTCTGAATGTTTGGATTAGCATTCTTAGGTGGGTTCTAGTTTCCGATGTCTCTAGCATGCCATTTAGCAATCAACTATGGGAATTATTCAACAGTATGGTCCAGTGTTTTACAAGACAAACACGTTGACATGGGATTAGTGCAATCTATGGAAAAATATCTAGGATGTCCACAATTATAACAAATGATTTGGCCCCTTCTGCAGCCAAATCCTTCTCCTCATCCTTGGCCTTTAAAAAAACCACCTCCCTAGGTTGAGGGTATTGTTCCTGAGCTCGCTTGACCCACTGATTGACAAAATTTAAAATATAGGTTGGTTGGCGCACTTACTATTTTATGTAAATACAAGCATTCCCATGAACAATGTTCTTGAGTTTGGCAAATTCTACACCGGGGAATTCCTTGTGTATTTCTCGGATTTGGTGCGCCTGATGCAAGATAATTCATAAATGTTGTACATAAATATTCATGATGTCCTTCAGTTCTACATCATGTACACCAGAGTTCCTCATGTACTTCTTTTCCTTTCTTGATATCCTGAATTTGTAATGTGAGGTTGGAAGGTTGCGACTATATCAACATTATTACCACACCAGTTTCTCCAACCGATGAAGCTTCTGATTTCATGACAAGCTCGAGAGCTTCACTCTGAGATATAATCTTATGTTGCAATAAAGGAATACAGATATGTGGTAGAATCAACGCAGTAAACCATTCATTATATTGGAAATTTGACATGTAAAAAATCACTTTAGACATAAGAGTTTTAAATATTTGGTCTAAGTCCCAAACAGACTCAGTCGACAACTGCTTAATCTATTTTAATTCTATGATGCATTGTGACTCAGACTTAGTATTTTTAAACTCATCTATCAATCCCGTTCGGGTTTTATGTAATGATTTCTGGGGAATCCCTGCTCGAACCACAAAGAATTTCATATACTAGTTAAGTGCACTACCTCTAAAGGTTTTGATTATCTGGGCTCTTTCTATAGTCTCATCGTGGACCTGTCACATTGTCCATAGAGCTTCGCATAGGAACCAATCCTACTCAAGGATATATAACCCATTTTCATTAAATATCGGTAACTTTATATCATTTCCAACCATTTTGATTACTCTTGGTATTATTGATTTAAAGGTTCCACTAGAGGGAATTCTTTGACTTCTACTTCCACTATTACAATTATTATGATCGAAAAAACCACTGGGTGATGTTTGTTTAGGTCTTACCTAGGGTTCTAAATATGGATGCGGGTTCATGGGTATGTCGTACTCTTGATCTGGATATGGTACTTCTTCTTCTTCTTCTTCAGATATAAGTTGGTATTCCTCCTCTTCATTGTAAGATTCTTCATCGAGATGTGACGCCAAATCATAGTCCCCTCTTTCAGATGCCCTGCTACTTCCTCTTCTTTCCCATTAGAGGAAATTTCAACTCAAAATGGGCCTTTCAACCCTAATTAAAATTCCATGTCATCATGTGTTAGCCAATGAAATTTCTTTAAATTTGAAATACCGTATAGTTCTTAAACAATTTTTTAATATAAATTTGGGGATAGGTATCATAAAAAAACTACTTTTTTTATTCGTATTTTCGACATATTTGCACGTGTTTTTACTCAAATTTTGATTGGGAGATCTCATTGGATGTGAAATTTAATTTCGCATCCAACGAGCTCTCTCGATTGAAATATGAGTAAAAACACATGGAGATATGTCGAAAATACAAGCAAAAAAAGTAGTTTTTTTTCTTTTCTTCCTCCAAAATTAATAAATATTATTTTATTATTTTCGTTAGGAGGCCCATTTTGAGTTGAAATTTACTCTAATGGTAGTCCTTCTTCTCTTTCCCGACCGAAATATTCTTCCACTCCTTAGGAATCCACCTTCTTGATCAGTCTCTCTATCAATAGGAAACATCTCAGCTTATTCTGGCCCATTTTGCTCACAATATTTCTTGGGACCTTACCTTGGGTCTCCGCGCACAAAGATTTATCCATTGGATTCCATTCTCAGGATCCCTTTTTCACATACCAACATATTTATCCACACTTTCAAAGATTTCAAACAACGACCTTGAGGTTCATAGAAGAAATCTCTTTCTGTTTCACTATATGACCTAATAGTATCGTCTGCAATATCAGTGATATATCCCTCTAGAATACTACCAACCCAGAAGTTGAAAACCCTAGATGCAGGATTACTAACTCTTTTCAACTGTTGGACCAGCTTGGGAATCCACTATGTAGGTTCTCCACCTTGAAAATTTTTCTTTTGAGCTGCTAGCTTCAACAACCACTCATGCAATACAATGGGAAATTCAATAAAGAAAATATCAGGAACATTTTTGTAAAGGTATCGTTCCAACCATTCCGCCGAGCTTAGTCATAATCCTTTACTTTCTTTATGTGCAAACTCTTTTGCTTTGTAATCAACCTAGTCTTGAATGTTTTCTTTCATTGGGTGCCAAAAGACATCCCCGTTAGAATGATTGAGGTCTTGACAACTGAACCATTTGTTGGTGTGATTTTAGTCAACCCAGGTTCAGATTTCCCTATTCAACAAAGCCCAAGATATCGACCCAACATAGTTGAACTAAGTCGGCAACACTTGCAATGCAGATGAGGTCTCACCCAAGATATCGTGTCTCTATGTCTTTGTGTATTTGATAATTGTGTCTCATGCTCATCTGCATATCAATCATGTCAATCATAGACACAATTATCAAATACACAAAGACATAGAGTTAACGTTGAAACCCATATGGGAAAAACCACAAAGGTGCTCTTCATATGTCATGAGTAATATTTGAACACCTTTGGTCTGTGCACATATCCCGGAGACCCTTTCTTTAGATATTCTTTACAATCGATGAATTCTTTACTCATCTCATGCTCTCTGGTTTTGGTCTGTTATCTCCCAAAATAAATTTATTTGGATAGTAGGAAGAAGCTTCTTATGTAATGAAAGATATGAGTATCACTGACAATTTGAAAGCCTCTGTTTTTGATTTGGATGAAAATTTTACAAGTTATAGCTTTCAGTGGCTTAGGCGAGGACTATTATAGCTCATTAGCCACTGAAAAGCTGTGTTTCAGCGACTAAACAGTTGAACGCGGTACAAAGGCGAACCACCGAAAGTAGTCTAAGCAAGCAGAGTCAAAGTAACACTTTCGGTGGCTTAGGAGAGACTACAAAAAACTCATTAGCCACCGAAAAGGGGCGCTTTCGGTGGATTAAAGAGAGAAACAAGAAAGGTTTTAACCATCGAAAGCGAGTGTTGAGCAGCATTAGGAAAAGTACATTCGGTGGCTTAGTCGAGGCTCGGAATGTCTCATTAGCCACCGAAAAAGGTCACTTTCGGCAGATTAGAGAAAGGTGCAACACATATGCTAGCCACCGAAAGCAGGAAGATAAGCATCGGGTAAAAAATCCTTTTGGCTGTTTAGGAGAAAGCTAGGGAATTTTATTAAACATCGAAAGAACATGTTTTCGGCAGTTAAAAAGGTTTTCCGACGGGGTCGTTATCTGTCGAAAGCAAAAGTTCACCACGGTGACAAGGTAAAAGTTTCGGCGGCTTAAGCAAGAAAGACAATGTTTCGTTAGCCACCAAAAGCTGGCTTTTCGGTGGCTAGTTGACAAACTCCCGGAGGATCTTAACCACCGAAAGGGAAAAATAAGGAAACGGTTAGGGAACTATCACATTTGACCCCATCAACAAGAAAAAGGATCATTTGTGAGCATGACTAACCACCAAAAATATCTAGGCCTACGTGACTGCGTGGGAAAATGAGTAAAGAAGGTCATTATGTGAATGGCAAAGGACTGATCTGACTGCAAACCCTCAATTTTCCTCCACCTGTCCAAAGGATCATCAAATAGCCACCGAATGCTCTAGCTGAAGAAGGTTACGGTTATGTGGGAAAATAGATCTAGAGGATCGAGCTGCTGTCATCATTTTTGTGACCTCAGCCTCCATAACGACATAAAACCCTCATAATCAGTGCCTAAAGACTCCATCTGATTTCATTTTCGAAATTGTCATTTTCTCCACCTAGAAAAACTAGCTCTGAAATAAGTAGCCCGCTAAAGCATACCAGATATAGGACTAAAATTGTTTTGCAAGTACCCAAGAGATACACCCATCAAGATGAAGAAGAGTGGACTAGCTCTTAGGCAGGAGCTAGGTGATATCAGTTATTTAGAGGCACATCCAGAGGTCTGCAGACTTTTCCAAGAGGTGGGATGCTACAAGTTCTGTGAAAAAATACAAGGCTTCCATCAGCGGATGGCTGAAGATTTTTCCCTCTCATTTGATGGTTCAAAAGCAGACATAAGAAAGGAGGAGTTTCTCATAGATGAAGCACTAATCTCAGAGGTGACAGAACTCCCTTCCACAGGAGAGAAATGGTTCAAGACCACCATACCAAAAGAGGTGGAATTCAGGTCTTACCTCAAGCTTGAGCATAGAGGAATAATATGGAAGAAGAGTGTGCCATCATCATGCCTGGAAGAGAATTGGCAGCAGTTGCTGAAGGCCATTGTGGTCTATTTAACCTATGAAGGGAGATATAATAGAGCAATGATCTACCATTTCAAGCTCATGAATCACTTCACAGGTAAAAACCCTCTTAATCTACCCTTTTATTTACACAGAAGTCTAGGGAAGATGGCACATCAAGTGAAAGCCAAGCCATCCAAGATTGCTGGTAGGCTGTCCCACCATGGTCTTATCCAGCTATTGGTCTAGGAGTTGTTGTAGAGAAGAAACATGGCTTGGCCTTATTTTCTGTTCTGGAATGGCTTTGAGACAGGCCTTCAGCTAAAGGAGAAAGGGAAGTCTCCTGCCAAGAATCCATCACCCCAAGGAGTGGGAGAAGAAGGAGGAGGGCCATTTCCCTAGCTGCAGCAACATAACAACCTCCCTCCTCTTCCAAGACCAAGAGGGCAAAAAGGAATTTGGATTTCAGTGAGAAAGGTCAGGAGGCAGAAGCACACCATGAGAATGTCTTAAATCTACCCTATTAAGATTCTAAGGAAGAACAAGAAGAGGATGCAGCCCTAGATCTACAAATTGTACCAATATTTGAAGCATTCCCATCCCCCACACCACAGGAGCAAGAGGAACCAGCAGAAAGGGCTTCCTCCAGCAGGCCTAGAAGTCAAAAGATCAATCTACTACTGAGGAAGGTTTATGAAATGGAGGTCTTGGAAAGAGAACTAAAGAGAAAGAATGAGACATTGACTAGGAGAAACAAGCTACTGCACAAGTCCTACCTGGAGCAGAGAGAAAGATACATTTTCTTGAAAAGGCTGAACACAAGATACCTTAAGGACAATACCAGACTATACAGGATGGCTAGGCTCCAAAGGCTGCAACTGAAGGAAGCCAAAGCAAACCCTAGCATCCACCTCTCCTTATCAACCCTAGCTGAAGCAACCATAAGTCTCCAGCCTCCTGAAGCTAGCCAAGCCGCTGTTAAAACTCCTAGCACGAGGCCTGCAGAAGAGTAAGACCGGGCAAACAGGCCTGAAGGTACATTTTTGAAGAAACCTTGATAATTTTTGCAAAACAGGGCTTTCGATGGCTTAGGAAAACACTGGGACAGTTCATTAGCCACCGAAAGTGCCACTTTCGGCAGCTAATGGTTCCGATAGACTAGCCCCTTAACCACTGAAAGCGGACAGAGGCTTAAAGGCAAGTTTTGGCGTATAATACCAGTTTTGGGAAACTACATATGGTTCATGGACGTAGTCTAAAGATAAAAGGAGTTGAGGGAAGCATCAGAAAAGGGTCTTTGTGAGATCAACTATGACATAACAGCGCCAAAAGACATCAACCCTAGCTGCAAAAAGGAAATCAATAGTTTAATTGGCAGAGGACCAGCAGCAGTGATCACCATCAATTGCTTCAGTTATTTAATATTGATTCAGTGAACTAAACCTTCATTATAGTTAGACAAGTAGTTAGGTAGGGTTTCAAACCCTGGTTTACAAAAAACTGTTACTTTGTTTATTTTTGTAAAAAACAGATCCAGGTTTTAGGATCTGTATATTTTGTAAAAGGCTATAAATCCTAAGACTATTTTTATAAAAAAGGTTCGACTTCGGGGATTTATAAGCCTATACTATTGTCAGCTTCTCATTTTTCTCATTCTTGAATATAAGCTCTTTTGTTATGATTTGTTCAGCCTTCATCTCTGTCTTTACTATACTTATGCCTGAATGTGTATTTAGGTTACTTTCAAGTTGATTAATAACTAATAGCTATCATCCTATTGGTGTGTTAATGTGATTTGATTTATAAGTACCATCCTTATCATGATTTAACCATTTATATGCATCTGTTTTGTATGTAAATCTTCCAGCCTGATGAGTTCTCCATCCCTGCACCTTATTGTCAACTTCTGAACACTTGTAACTAAAATCCTTGTAATTGAGTGAGTTTCATCCATGTCTTGAGAGTGGAAGGTTATATAGGTCACCTGACTTGATCCATATCATAAAACCCTAAAAACATTTTAAGTTACCAGGCATCCTCGAGCTACAACCTAGAGGAGTTTCCTGGAGTGATAACAAATTGGCGTCGTTGCCAGGGAAAGAAGACTGAAGCTCAGCTTCCCTGGGAGACAACATAGATCCTTGCTTTGATGATAGACAGGGGTTGGACACTATTTTGGTTGTAATCATCTATCTGGCGACTCCATTGAAATAAGGTGGCTTCAAGAAGACTAAGTACCAGAGAAAACCCTAAGGGGCCACCAGCAACACCTGTTTCAGACTCAGAAGAAATTTTGAGAAGAGCTAGGGCTTTACTAAGACAAACCAGCAGTGTTGCACAAGAAGCCACATCAGGTATTTCAAGAAATTTTTCTGCTATTATTTCTTCTGTTGAAACACTTAATTCTTAGGAATTTATAAATACATCAGAAAATCCTAGGGTTTGGGCATCTTCAAGCATTGCTACTTGTGAAGATCCAATCCCTGGTGACTCCACTGGGATAAGTATACCACCACCACCTTCTAAGGAATTACCTCCATCAGTGCTGCCTTCCTCAACCCTATCCATACCTATTTCCAAAATGGCTACCCCTCATTTGACCAAAATGGAAAGGATCCTGGTAGCTAGGTATGCCCCCCTAAATTTTCCAAATCCCCTCTCTGCCATGCCTACTGGAGTTTACCTCAAGTATATGCCTAAGTTCATAGGAGAAGGGGATTTCACAACTAAAGAACATCTAGAGGCATTTTACAGCTATGCTGAGAATATTAACATAGATCAAGAAGATGTATGGACTAGGGTTTTTGTGCGAAGCCTAGATGGTCAGGCTAGGAAATGGTTTAAGGAACTACTTGCTGGATCAGTGGTAGGCATTGAGGCCCTAGATGACATCTTCCTAAAGAAATGGGGAGAGAGGAGAGACCACCTCTACTATATCACAGAGTTTAGCAACTTGAAAAGAGAAAATGGGGAGTCTGTCTCCAACTTCACCAAGAGGTTCAACAATATGTACAACAAGATCCCCACTGAAATCAAGCCCACTGATACCTCAGCTAGGATAACTTATGCAAATTCCTTTGACTCTGATTTCTACCTACTTCTCAGAGAAAGGAGGTTTGCCTCCTTACCACTCATGCAAGATGCTGCCCTAGAGGTAGAATCAAACATTTTGGCATCTCAGAAAGTCAAAGGAAAGATAGACATGAAGAAGCAGCCAGCAGACCCTATTGGGTCTTCTTCATCAGAGAACAAGATTGAAAAAATGAAAAAATTATTAGATAACCTTACTACTGAAATGTCTAAATTAAAGGACCAAGGACAAATTCCTGTGAGGGGTAAAGGGCCAAGTGACTTTGCTCCTCGAAACCCTAATTTTGTCCCTTATAGAAGAGGAAACCCCCCAGTTCATATTCTCATAAGGGAGAGGAATCAATGGGAAGATCAAAGAATAAGATCTCCATTTCAAAATGCTGTAGTAGAAGAGGAGCCAGAATTCATTGAAGAAGAAGGAGAAGCTGAAGACAACATCCACTGCAAGGAGGATGAGGTGGACTATTCTTTTTTGACACAGGCAGAATATGAGGAAGCCCTAATTGATGAGTAGATCACTGAAGAGGCTGTATATCAGGATGATGGCTAGGGAGGGTACAATATGAGGTCTAGGCTAGTTACCCCTCTCAAGAAGAATCCTGGGCCTGTTAAGCAGCCTGCTGCACCATCCAAAAGGGTCACTGTTTTACCAAAGAAAGGGGCCATCATATCCAAAGCATTGTAGAAACCAACACCTTCATCCATTCCTGATCAGGTCCAAATCAAATTTCTAGGGCATGAGGTAAGGTTTCCAAATAGGCTACATTATTCTTTCAACCTTGAGTCAGAAATTCAAAAATTGAAGATCCCTTTCCCATTAATTGAGCTAATGAAAAATGATGCATTCAAGTCTTCCATTCTGAATTCCCTTTATCCAAAGATGCATATTGACACTGAATTTGTTAACCTACAAGATGACAAGCCTGTTGTAACCCTGGGCCCCATGATTGAAGACCTAAAGGACTCATGCCCTCCTTTCTACATATCCATGAATATCCATGATAAAATCCTCCATAACTGTCTGTTGGATTCAGGAGCCTCTCATAACCTAATGCCAAAGGTTGTGATGGATGAGCTTGGTCTCAGCATCACAAAGCCCTACCATGATTTATTCTCCTTTGACTCCAGAAAAGTCAGGTGCTTGGGCCTCATCAAATACCTCATTGTGAACCTAACTCAGCTACCTTCGAAAAGCATCATGATGGACATTGTAGTGGCTGATATCCCTCCAAAATTTGGTCTCTTGTTGTCTCGATCATGGAGCAAAAGGCTAGGTGGCACCCTTTAGATGGATCTTACATATGCCACTATCCCCATGTTTGGAGGAGAGGCTAATAGGTTGTACCGGGAAAATTAGTTGGCCTACATCATAAGCAAGGAGAGCAATTCAGTGAATCACCTCATCTATGCAGTGGACACTGATTTTGGGTCATGCATTCTACATATAGATGTTTCTCAGCAAACATTAGTCCATCTCACTAAGCCCACCTGTCAGGAGCTCGAAGAAGTGACCGCAACAGTCTGGAGCATGTACTTTGATGGGGCTAGCACTCAAAGCTCAGCAGGTGCAGGTGTAGTATTGATCTCCCCATCCAAGGAAAACATTCATCTATCTTACAAGCTTGATTTTAAAACCACTAACAATATAGCAGAATATGAAGCCTTGCTGCTAGGAGTTAAAGCTACCAAGGAGATGGGGATCATGTGCATGAGGATTTTTGGAGATGCAGACCTCATTATACAGCAGGTCAACAACACTTTTCAGACAAAAAAATCAGATTAAAGGCCTATAGGGACGATGTATGGAAACTCAGAGACTCCTTTATGTTTTTTGAACTATCATATATACCTAGGGCTTTGAATCACCTAGCTGATTCCCTGGCTGTCTCTGCAAGTTTGTTCATTCCTCCTTCACCTCCCAAGCTTAGCTATGATGTTCAAGTCAAATACAGACCTTCCCTGCTAGACAATATCAAATTCTGGAAGGTGTTTGAAAATGATGATGAGCTTGGTAAATTCCTTCAACTAGTAGATGAATTCTCTGATATGCACATAGACCAGGAAAACCCAAAAAGTGGAGGAATCCAAGCAGCTCAAGTTGAAAGATAAAGTGGCTGATCAGAGCATTGTCCAATTACCTAGCAACTACATACCTCGAGGTCTAGTACCACCAGAAGAGTTGTTTGATCACAATGACATCCCTTTTAAGCCTGCCAAAAAGGAGCTAGATCCTGCTATCCAAGAGAAAAACATAGGTATCCAAATCCATCCAAAACTGATAAATCTGTCCACTAACTTGACTGCTGATTAGAAGTCAAATTTCTATAGCCTAATAAAAGAGTTTTCTGATGTTTTTGCATGGGAGAACAGTGACCTGAAAACCTATGACACCAATATCATCCAGCACAGGATTCCTTTGGAGAAGGACACCATCCCTTTCGAGCAGAAGCTGTGATCCATCAGTCCTTCCTATTACCAGTAATTTAAAAAGAAATCCATAAGCTCCTCAAAGCCAAGATCATAATCCCCCTCAGGTACTCCAAGTGGATTGCAAACCTAGTGGTGGTAAGAAAGAAAAATGGAGAAATTAGGTTGTGTGTGGATTTTAGAAACTTGAACAAGTGTTCCAAGAAAGACAACTATCCACTGCCCAAGATGGAACACCTGCTGCAGAAAGTCTCAGGGGCTAGGGTTATGTCCTTCCTAGAAGGCTTCTCTGGATACAACCAAGTTGCTGTGCACCCTGATGACCAAGAGAAGACTGCCTTTACCACCCCCTGGGGAACCTTCATGTATGCTAAAATTCCATTTGGGCTAATGAATGCTGGGGCTACTTTTCAGAGAGCCATGGACCTAGATTTTGTAGGGATGAAAGATAAATTTGTGCTGATATATTTGGATGACCTAACAGTTTACTCTCACAGCCATCATGACCACTTGTAGCATTTAAGGAAGGTATTTCTGAAGTGTAGAAGGTATGGAATATCACTTAACCCTAAGAAGTCCCAATTTGCACTTAGTGAAGGAAAACTACTAGGCCACATAGTCTCAGCTGAAGGTGTAAAGATATATCCAGTAAGGGTGGAAGCTATCTAGAATCTGTCAATACCGAGGTCAAAAAGAGACATTCAGTCCTTTTTAGGCAAGATAAACTTTGTCAGAAGGTTCATCCCTAATTTTTTCGAGCTGGTAAAGCATATAACAGTCATGTTGAAAAAAGGGGCAGAAATAAAATGGACTGACCGGGCAAGAAACTCTTTTGAATACATTAAGAAGGCTATCATGGAGGCCCCAACCTTGATTAGTCCTGATTACACCAAGAGTTTTTATATTTTCTCTTTTGCATCCTATGACATAGTGGCAATTGTACTATTGCAAAAGAATGATGAGGGTATTGATCATCCAATTGCATTCTTTAGCAAAACCCTGAGAGATGCTGAGCTGAAGTATGACCCAATTGAGAAGTAGGCTTATGCTGTCATAAAATATTTGAAGACTTTCAGAATTTATATTCTCCATGCCAAGGTCCTTGCATATGTCCCTTCCGCTACTGTGAAGGATGTTTTGACTCAGCCCGACATTGACGGGAATAGAGCTAAGTGGATTGACAAGCTCATTGAGTTTGATATAGAGGTGAAACCCACTAAGATGGTGAAGGGACTAGGTCTGGCCAAACTCATGGCCAAAGAAAACTGTGAACTGATGGGAATAAACTTCACATGTGTCAAATCGGCAAAGGTGCAGACTGTGGTAGCAGCAGAAGTAGATCAAGATAAGAAGGACATTCCATCAGTAGCTGAAAACATATCTTGATGTGATTGGTACTCAGGTATTATTCAATTTTTGCAAAAATTAGAAGTTTCTCCTGATCTCACTCCTAACCAAGCACGAGCTCTTAAGTTAAAATCTGTTAAGTTTTGCATAATTGACAAACTGCTGTGCTGGAAAGATCAGTCTGGAGTTTTGCTAAGGTGTCTAGATAAAGACGAAGCAGAGCAGGTCATACACCACTTTCATTCCAGCACATGTGGGGGCCACCACTATTGGAAAACCACAGCCCATAAGAACTTAAGGGCAGGATACTATTGGCCAATCCTCTTTGCTGATGTATGCACTTTTGTAAGGACTTGTGACCAATGCCAAAGATTTATAGGGAAGCAGCAACTCAAATCCTTACCCCTTAGGACTATTGTGGTGAATGGGCCTTTCCAGCAGTGGGGTCTAGATTTCATAGGTGAAATAAATCCATCTTCCAGTGGATAGCATAAATGGATCTTAGTAGCCACTGACTACTTTACCAAATGGATAGAAGCAGTACCCACTAGGAATGCCACTCATCAAGTCATCATGAGATTTTTATATGAGAATATATTTAGTAGGTTTGGCTACCCAGTAAGGTTGGTAACTGATAATGCACCAGCTTTTAAAGCTGAGGCATTAGTTAACATGTGTGAGTCAATGGGCATTCAACTGGTGCATTCCACCTCCTATTATCCACAAGGCAATGGCCTGGCTGAGTCATCCAACAAAAGTTTAGTCAGGATCATCAGGAAAATGTTGGAGACAAATCAGAAAAGCTGGGATTCAAAACTTAAGTTTGATTTATGGGCTGATAGGGTAACAGACAAAATATCCATAGGGACTTCTCCATTCAAGCTAGTTTATGGCACTGAGGCCATTTTTCCTATCCATCTCATTCTTCCAGTGACAAAGTTCTTTCAGGAAGAGGAAGATGAACCAAATGATATGGTGAGGAGGATGATGGACTTGGTGGATTTACAACAAATCAGGGACTAAGTTATAGGAAAATCAGAAGCCCATCAACAGAGGATAAAGGGCATGTTTGACAAAAGAGAAAAAGCAGACAACTTCCAGGTTGGAGATTGGATCCTCAAGTGGGATGCTGTCAGACAAGACAAGGGAAAACATGGACAATTTGACTCTTTGTGGATTGGCCCTTTTGTGATAGCCCAGGTACATAAGAATAACGCCTTCAAATTGCAGAATCTGGAAGGGGAAGAGGTATTTGATGGCCCAGTGAATGGGCGGCTTTTGAAACTCTACTTTATTTGAGGCTCTGAGGCCTTATTATTGTAAATTAGTAGATAGTAGGTTGTTTTTTCTTATAGAATAAACTCCATGCCTAATGGAATAGTACATGATAGTATTAAGTTATTTAGTTGCTTGCAGGGAAAGGCATTTTGGTCTGGGATTCTTGGGACCTCACTAGGAGGTTCCCATCCCCAAGTAGGATCCAAATGTTATCTCCCAAAATAAATCTATTTTAATAGTAGGAAGAAGCTTCTTATGTAATGAAAGATATGAGTATCAATGACATTTTGAAAGCCTCTGTTTTTGATTTGGATGAAAATTTTACAAGTTATAGCTTTCGATGGATTAGGCGAGGACTATTATAGCTCATTAGGCACTGAAAAGCTATGTTTCAACGGCTAAACAGTTGAACGCGGGGCAAAGGCGAACCACCGAAAGCAATCTGAGAAAGCATAGTCAAAGTAACACTTTTGGTGGCTTAGGCGAGACTACAAAAAACTCATTAGCCACCTAAAAGGGGTGCTTTCGACAGATTAAAGAGAGAAACAAGAAAGGTTTTAACTGTTGAAAGCGAGTGGCGAGCAACATTGGTAAAAGTACATATGATGGCTTAGACGAGGCTTAGAACGTCTCATTAACCAATGAAAAAGGTCACTTTCGACAGATTAGAGAAAGGTGCAACACATATGCTAACCACCGAAAGAAGGAAGATAAGCATCGGGCAAAAAACCCTTTCAACAGTTTAGGCGAAAGCTAAGGCATTTTATTAAACACCAAAAGAACAGGTTTTCAGCAATTAAAAAGGTTTTCTGATGGGGTCTTTATCTACTGAAAATAGAAGTTCACCACGGCGACAGGGTAAAAGTTTCAGCGGCTTAAGCAAAAAAGACAACGTTTTGTTAGCCACCAAAAGCGGGCTTTTCGACGGCTAGTTGACAAACTCCTGGAGGATCTTAACCACCGAAAGGGAAAAATAAGGAAACGATTAGGGAACTGTCACATCTGACCCCGTCAGCAAGAAAAATGATCATTTGTGAGCGTGAATAACCATTGAAAAGATCTGGGCCTATGTGACTGCATGGGAAAAATGAGTGAAGAAGGTCATTATGTGAATGGAAAAGGACTGATCTAACTGCAAACCCTCAATTTTCCTCCACCTATCCAAAGGATCATCAAATAGCCACCGAATGCTTTCGCTGAAGTAGGTTACAGTTATGTGGGAAAAGAGATCTAGAGGATCGAGCTGCTGTCATCATTTTTGTGACCTCAGCCTCCATAACAACATAAAACCCTCATAATCAATGCCTAAAGACGACATCTGATTTCATTTTCGAAATTGTCATTTTCTCCACCTGAAAAAACTAGCTCTGAAATAAGCAGCCTGCTAAAGCATACCACATACAAGACTGAAACTATTTTGTAGTTACCCAGGAGATACACCCATCAAGATGAAGAAGAGTGGACCAGCTCTCAGGCAGGATCTAGGTGATATCAGTTATTTAGAGGCACATCTAGAGGTATGTAGACTTTTCCAAGAGGTGGGATGCTACAAGTTCTATGAAAAAATACAAGGCTTCCATCAGTAGGTGGCTGAAGCTTTTGTCCTCTCATTTGATGGTTCAAAAGTAGTCATAGGAAAGGAGGAGTTTCTCATAGATGAAGCACTAATCTCAGAGGTGACAGAACTCCCTTCCATAGGAGAGAAATGGTTCAAGACCACCATACCAAAAGAGGTGGAATTCAGATCTTACCTCAAGCCTGATCATAGAGGAATAATATGGAAGAAGAGTGTGCCATCATCATGGCTGGAAGAGAACTGGAAGCAGCTACTGAAGGCCATTGTGGTCTATTTAACCTATGAAGGGAGATATAATAGAGCAATGATATACCATTTCAAGCTCATGAATCACTTCACAGGTAAAAACCCTCTTAATCTACCCTTTTATTTACACATAAGTCTAGGGAAGATGGCACATCAAGTGAAAGACAAGCCATCCAAGATTGCTGGCAGGCTGTCCCACCATGGTCTTATCCAGCTATGGTCCAGGAGTTCTTGAAGCGAAGAAACATGTCTTGGCATTATTTTCTGTTCTGGAATGGCTTTGAGACAGGCCTTCAGCCAGAGGAGAAAGGGAAGTCTCCTACCAAGAAATCCAGCACCCCAAGGAGTAGGAGAAGAAGGAGGAGGGCCATTTCCCCAGCTGCAACAACATAATAACCTCCCTCCTCTTCCAAGACCAAGAGGGCAAAAAGGAATTTGGATTTCAGTGAGAAAGGTCAGGAGGCAGAAGCACACCATGAGAATGTCTTAAATCTACCCTATTCAGATTCTAAGGAAGAACAAGAAGAGGATGCAGCCCTAGCTTTGCAAATTGTACCAATATCTGAAGCATTGCCATCCCCCACACCACAGGAGCAAGAGGAACCAACAGAAAGGGCTTCCTCCAGCAGGCCTAGAAGTCAAAAGATCAATCTGCTACTGAGGAAGGTTTATGGAATGGAGGTCTTGGAAAGAGAAATAAACAGAAATAATGAGACATTGACTAGGAGAAACAAGCTACTGCACAAGTCCTACCTGGAGCAGAGAGAAAGATACATTTTCTTGAAAAGGATGAACACAAGATACCTTAAGGACAATACCAGACTATACAGGATGGTTAGGCTCCAAAGGCTGTAGCTGAAGGAAGCCAAAGCAAACCCTAGCAGCCACCTTGCCTTATCAACCCTAACTAAAGCAGCCATCAGTCTCTAGCCTCCTGAAGCTAGCCAAGGTGCTGTTAACACTCCTAGAACGAAGCCTACGGAAGAGTAAGACCGAGCAAACAGGTCTGAAGGTACATTTTTGAAGAAAACCTAATAATTTTTGCAAAATAGGGCTTTTGCTGGCTTAGGCGGACGCTGGGGCAGTTCATTAACCACCGAAAGCGCCACTTTTGGCAGCTAACGGTTCCAATAGACTGGCCCCTTAACCGCCAAAAATGGACAGAGGCTTAAAGGTTAGTTTTGGCGTATAATACTGGTTTTGGGAAACTATAGATGGTTCATGGACATAGTCTAAAGATAAAAGGAGCTGAGGGAAGCATCAGAAAAGGGTCTATGTGAGATCCACTATGACATAGCAACGCCAAAAGACATAAACCCTAGCTGCAAAAAGGAAATCGGTAGTTTAACTTGCAGAGGACCAATAGCAGTGATCACCAGCAATTGCTTCAGTTATTTAATACTCATTCAGTGAACTAAACCTTCATTATAGTTAGACAAGTAGTTAGGTAGGGTTTCAAACCCTAATTTGCAAAAAAACTGTTACTTTGTTTATTTTTGTAAAAAACAGATCCAGGTTTTAGGATCTGTATATTTTGTAAAAGGCTATAAAGCCTAAGACTATTTTTATAAAAAAGGTTCGACTTCAGGGATTTATAATCCTATACTATTGTTAGCTTCTCATTTTTCTCATTCTTGAATATAAGCTCTTTTGTTATGATTTGTTCAGCCTTCATCTCTGTCTTTACTGTACTTATGCCTGAATGTGTATTTAGGTTACTTTCAAGTTGATTAATAACTAATAGATGTCATCCTATTGGTGTGTTAATGTGATTTGATTTATAAGTACCATCCTTATCATGATTTAGCCATTTATATGCATCTGTTTTGTATGTAAATCTGCCAGCCTAATGAGTTCTCCATCCCTGCACCTTATTGTCAACTTCTGAACAGTTGTAACTAAAATACTTGTAATTGAGTGAGTTTCATGCATGTCTTGAGAGTGGAAGGTTATATAGGTCACCTGACTTGATCCATATTAGAAAACCCTAATAACATTTTAGGTTACCAGGCATCCTCGAGCTACAACCTAGAGGAGTTTCCTGGAATGATAACATGGTCTCTTTCTCTTTTTCTCTCTTCTTTCTCTATCTTTTTCTATCCATACCTCTGTATCTCTCTTCTTATGATCATAGTTGTCTTCTGATAATTGTCATCCACACACAGCTTGGATCGACCCTTATATTCTTTTACACTTCTTGATTTAAACATCCTCTGAATCTCAATTGTTAGTCGACATGTTATTCTACCCACCTAAAAAAACCCATTACATCTAAATATAAGCATTATCGATCTAGTTTACAATCATTCTTTATTTTGAAAATAGATTATTAGTCTAATTACCTCTTACCCAAAACTTTGTGGAAGTCCTCGCTTCGACTTACTCTTCTCCTCTTTTGTCACATATTCTTTTGTCATGGCCTTTTCTTACCTTACGACCAGAATCTTCATGTTAGCAAACAAAATTTAGTTTATGTTTTCCTAGGGCCAACAGGTAGAAGGTGAGAATCATGCCAAGACTTTCAACTAAAAGTTGCATCAAAAGTCAGTACTAAATTATTTGGTTTTGCTGATATATTTTCATAGTTGTCAATGACCATCACCAAGAATTGATCCACCCATAGTGAATCTTTATTTTTCAGGTTTCTTCAGTTTTCAATATCTATCCAAATAATTACTATGCTTCTTGCAATGTTGACAATGATGGAGATCAAAACATGATCCTCCACGTGGCCAATTCAGTGACGATGTTGACGCTAAGGCTAAAGTGGTATAGATGAATATGAATCTTCTTGAAGGAATCCATGAATCTGAAATTAGATTGGAATGGCTTAATCTAGAATATGAAAGGTCACTTTCGTATCTTATCCTATACATGATTATGTTTTTTGTTCTAGAGTTGTTCCCAAGGTGAGATAACGGGCTTATAAAGATTATGTTGAACATGTTCATGATGCTATTTTCGTTTTGCATTATTCATTGTTTCACCAAGTTGGTCATGTGCTGATAGCTGATAGGAATTGTTATCAAATTCAATGAAAGGGTTATACCAATTCAAAATGTTCATTTGTTTATTGTATTTCGTCATGCTGTAGTTGTGATTAAGTTTAGATAAGGTCAACTTTGCATTGTGAATTCTGCAAACATGTTAGCAAAAATTGGATATTTCTTTTCTTTTCAAATCCAAAGAGAGATGATAATTATTTAAATTTAAAAACACATTCTCAATAATGTAATGTTAACCATAAAACACAAAATAAAAAAAAGAAAGGAAAAAAACACATACTCGGACTATGAAGATTGGATAAAAACTACATTAACAAAATTGAACTCCATTTCATTAATATTAACTTATTTCTCATGGTATGAGAAGACACTATAGAGCACATCATCCTTTGAAAAAAAAAAGGTTTAATTATGAAAAATGACTTTCAGTGTTTAAAAAAATGTATCACAATACAAAATTTAGTTTAATTATGAAAGTGGGATAAAAACTACATCCAAAAAATGATTCCTATTTCATTAATATTAATATTAACTTGTTTCAAATTGTATGGGAAAACGTTATTACAACATATCATGCTTTCAAAATGTATCACAATACAAAATTTATTTTAATTAATAATAGCAAATACAAAACCAACAATATTTAATGCCTTGATAACTCAACCTTTGGAAACATTTTCCTAAGAAACAACATTTTATTAGTAAATGGTAAATGACTTTTCCTAGAGAGATCCCAAATCTTGCTGACATATTTTTTATTCAATCTTTGTATGAAGTGAAGAGAATAAATGTGAAGAATTGAAATTTAATGAAATTTTTTTAATGAAGGAATCAAATAAATTTGAATTCGCATCTAAAGTACATTAACCTGAAGGGGTGTTTGTGAGTCTAAGAATCTTCTAAAAGAGAGTTGAAATCCAGAAGTGGGTACCTTCAAATGGAATAACATTTATTGACAATCTAAAATTTCCATGTAAGCTAGCATAATTTATTGTCTTTTGCTAAATGGTTCAAACACAATTATGTTCATGGGAAAGAAACCTTTATTCGCATTAATAAAATGGAGAGAGAGCATACAACCTAAGCCTTGCTGTTGAGAAACCCTTCTCAAATGAACCTTGCCTCAAAGCCTCAAGCTTTCCTACAAATTGCACACTAGTCTTGGTTGAATTTGGCCAGAGTTTAGATATAATAACATAATATTCCTCCCCTTACCCATGGGGGTAAGCTAGTATTTAACGCCATGGGGGGATCGAATAGGTTGAGGATCTCATGGGTGAGGTTGAGGGAGGATCCTACAATGATGGATCTCGAGATCCATGTGGTATTGAACCATAGGGATGAGGCTCCATGAAGTCAATATTCGAGAAGCCTCTCAAAGATTCTCTTTTTTCCTTTATAACTCGAGCATCGATTTCTTTCAAAGGGGATAGAGCGGCACTAGGTGAGCACTGCACATTGCATAAAGGGAAATAGCGGCAACACCGCTTATTGCTCAAAGAAAAAGAGCGTTACTAATATAGGTACCACACCTTGACCACAGGGAAAGTGCAGTGGTGGCCAAAAGTGTGAAATCATTGATCCTTGTCCATTTTTAACTTCAAAACTTGAGGATTTAAGACAAACATTGATACTTTGATCTCATTACATGATGTTGATGAGAGATGTGTGTAACAGAATGCCCCCTAAAGCATGAGGCTAGAGGGATAGGATAGGTGAAGGATTTGTAGGAACAAGTTATCACTTTGAGGCAAGAGTCCATTGATCAAATATCTTCAACAACCAAGCTAATTCTGTAGTACATTTACAATTTGATGTATGTCCATACGACTCATAACATCGTTGCTAACCAATACACTGTAGATCCATGTGAGATATAAACAGTCATGGCTACTAGAAAACAACGTAGATCCATGCGAAGAAGACTCAAACTTGGACATAGCTACCATACATACAAAGTAGATCTATGTCATACATACACAAATTTGAGCACAACCATGACCATACAAATGTGGATCCATGAAATGACTCATACAAATACTCCATCGCAATCTGGGAAAAGAAATGAGTTCTTTAACATACACCCATGGTCTTCATCTCATCTTAAAAAAGTACGATTATATCCATGTGAATACATGTCTTGAAATCGAACATGGTAGAAACCGCTTGATTACCAGTCAATGATGAAAACCATTAACAAGTGAGAGGGAGATCACCATTAATGTCTATGATTCCCAAGGTAACCCGTATATTCCTCCGAATGTGAATAGATGATCTGATGTCGAACACTTGGTTGAATATTTTGATCAAATGTCAATGATGTAAATCTATTGTTGAAATCAAGGAAATTTTTCATTGATGTATACAAATATCAAGATATTGTTTTGTTTCTAAGACTAATTCCCGGAAGATGATTTTAATTCAACATGAATAGTATCGTTGAAGGAGGGCCATGGTGAATCCCACATGAATGACACGAAAATCAGAACAAAGTTCTGAAATTTGAGTATGAAGTAACCACATGACTGATTCAAAGGTAACTAACACAAAGGTAGTTTTGACTGTAGAGGAAAACTCTCAACACAACTTTCATTTGAACATTGGGCACAACGACCGAAGACTTGGAAGCATTGAATTCACAAGACAGATACCAGGACATAATGTGATGATGGATGATGCATTCTTTGAAAGACTCAAAGGAGTGACATGACTCATGAAAGTGGATTGAATTGGAAGCAAGCTGAATACCCAACTGACCGGATGAAATGAAAATAGGTGCCATGTTCAAAGGTAACTAAAAACTGCCATTATTGTAAATGAAATATGGTTCCCTTCCCTTAATTTCCCCATCATGCTTGATGAGTGTCTCTTTTTGTTGTTACGAGTTCAAAGAAGGTAACAAACACTCATTGTAGCTTATCGTGATATAAGTCCATTCTCATATGTTTTCCGAACCTAAGAAATGAGGGGTTTGTTAGCAAAAGAGGGTCTCTTAGTGTTTAGTTTAACAAGTCCATTGAAAGTAAACTCGGGATTGTTCACATTTAGAGAGTCTGAACGAAACTAAAGAAGACTCCAAAATGTCATTTTTCATACAATTTAGTCTTTGAAGTCTGAAAAAAGTAAAAAATAATACCTTGGAGAACTCGTTTAGTCAATGACTAGAGTATACCTTTTACGTAACTAGTCAATCCGAACCGAAAAAGGGATAAACTACTATAAAAAATATGACTCTTCAGGTCCTTTTACGAGCGTGAAGAAGACAAGTTCACTTGGTGATCTTTTCAAAATTTAAGAGTCCGAAAAGATTAAAGAGGACTCAATTAGGGTTTCTTTTAACGAGTTTGAAAAAGAGGTAAAATCTGACTTGAAAACTCAGTGCTGGGTTTAACGAGCACGATCGAAGTTTCAAAATTTCGCTCAAAAACATTTTTCCATTTTGTGTGAGAACAAAAAAGACAAAATGAAACTCCTCCATTCCCGAAAATATTACTTCTCCATGACCTGCAATCCTCAAATAGACTATTAGACCCTTTTAAATGGAAAATTGAACTTTATAGGACTTCTTTAGGGTAAAAATTAATAAAATAATTAAAATAAAACCCAAAAAGTAAATAAAATCTAGTAAAAAGTTAAAAATATTCGCCATTTTTTATTTTATCCAATTGGAGAGAAAAAGAGTCCTTTTTAGTGCAAATTTGGAACCCGGATTGTAGCATCTATGGTGAACGATTTGCCAAATCGTCCAGATTAGGTGATTCTTGAATTCATTCCTAACACTTTCATGGTTTTCATTTCCATTGTTAATGCATTTTTTAAGGTTTTGGAGTTGTTTTCCAAAGGGAATAAACACAACTTGGGTACCACACTTTTCCCTTTCGAGAAACGCAGTGCTCTAGCGACACCACACATTTCCCTGAATAAAAGTGCAATGCCACCGCTTTGTCTAAAAAAGACAAGGACGATGGCGCAAACTACCCAAAAATGCTTTGAAATTAAGCCAAAATACAAGTTTTAAAAGATTTTAAATGGTGGATTATGGATTCTAATCCCTCAAATTGATGTTTTGGCATGTCACATTGTTGAAAATGGTGGTGTGGAAGGCGCATGACCATGAACTAGATGAAATAAGAGGGGAAAATGACCAAGGAACCGAGCATGCTCTCCATGATTGTGGATTACTCAAATTCTTCAATGTACCAAGCATGAGAGCACAACCGAGACTGTTGGAGTATATCCTCAGGATGTGTGTAATCCCCAACAACAATACTTTGAGGTGGGTGCTCACATTTTCACTGTGGAGGTAGAGGACATCTACTTCCTGACAGAGTTATCTAGAAGAGGAGCACCTATCTCCTTGACTGGTCCTCACGACAGGGACATTACTACTTAGGGACTTATAGAATGGTACTGATTTTTGGGCACGTAGATGAGTGGGAAGAAAATTCCCATTAAGGATGTGATAGACCTACCCCTGTAGACGGTCCTATTTACCATGCAAAGCATTTTCGGGAGCTAAGGGGATCACCAGGAATCTGGGGCCCACATGATGTATGCCTTGGAGGCCATGGCCTCGACATTATTCAATTGGGAAGAATCCCTACTAGCCACATTCGAAGAGCAGCTGATCAAATGTTGGTGTGGATAGTTAAAGCAGTTTGAACATGAAAAAATCTTACTATCATTCTTTTTAGAGAGAGTTCCACTACTGAGACCACATGTGGACTTTATTGAGCTCAGGGCATGCGATCCACGCATGCTCCGATGGGTGGAGGTCATGGCACGCCACCATGGCCATGGTGGCAGTGGACCTAGGGTTAAGTACGGGGCTACCTTGTTTCGCTGGTTGGATGACCAACTCCTCATGGTTGAGGATTATTCCTACATAGGCACTGACTTCAGAGGAGACCTAGACCTATCTCTACCTGTGGACAAGCAATGGGGAGACCTTGGTGAGTAAAACACTAATATATACATGTCTTTATATATATTTTTTTCATTTTATGAATTTTATTTGTGGTAACGAGACATAATTCTTACTGTGCAGATGTGAGGATAATGTGACCTGGAGGATCATCTCCAATAGATAGGTGAGCATGTGCTCAATTTGTGCGTCATGGTGATGATGAAATGGATGAGCTTGAGAAAAACCTCAATAGCCTCACCCTAGATATTCCATATATCTCAGTATATGACCTCCCGAGGAGGTATCAAATGCACATGACTAGCGTGTCAGGTCGCTTTTGTCGCTTGTTACGTAGGGTAGCAAGAGCCATCATGTGCTACCATGAGCACCACTAGGCGTCGACAGGATGTATACACTGAAAGCTCCTAGCTTTAACATTTTTGTTATCTTGTAGTGTTGAAAGTCAGCGTGCTTCAGTCGAGGTCTCGAGACCATATTTTTTGTATCAAAAGACTTATACACACACACACACACACACACACAGACTCATATTTTTTGCAGCTTACTTGTTTTTTTTGTAATGCAATGTTATTTACATGGGATTTATGTCTTTTACTGTTTATTTACAATGTGTCATGTTAATTTACTTATCAATGTGTCAAGAATGAGCAATTTACCAATCCAACATATAATTAGAAAGTGAATCCACAACTGAATTATAAGATCTTGGAATGTATTGATAAGTAATAGATTCAAATGACCTCTTTGATAGACGTACCCTTCAAAAAAGACAAAGGAGCACTGGGTTTTAGATGGCATAAACATGGTTCAAATGAGAAACCACCAGATGAGAGTCCATAAATATGACCAAGTGATCGATATCAAGAGACACAACTTGATCTAGATCTTGGGGGATGAGACCCGAAACGCTTGGATGCCGAGAGAGGAGGAGAAGAGATAACATAATGGACAACTATGAGAAAGACACACCAAGCAGATCTAGGATATGAATATCTTAGACAATGAATTAAAAGTAAATATGCCACATGGAGGGGTGAGGCTCAAAGAGGGTTCTTTGAGCCTCACCTCTCAAACCATACTAAGAAAATCACTCTGAACCAACAACCCAATAACTCAATAGAGTAAGATAAATGTAGGATGCCAAAAATCCTTGAATGCTTTATTGAGAAGGCATAGAGCCTCTTTATAACATTATTACAATGTGCCAAGGGGAAATACCATGGGTCAAAACCATGGATGAGAGAGGTACAATGTGCCTTGAAGCCATACCATGGAACAAAACCATGGGTTTTCAACTACCATGGATGAGAGAGGGTGACCTCTCCATTTAATGCTTTTATGATGATTGAGAAAGGGTGGCCTCTCCATTTAATGCTTTTATGACTCATACATCCAAATTTAGACCATATGCCCCCTAAAATTCTGATAATTCTTTCCACCTTAGAAAATGGTGGTCTCCATCATTTCATGCTAAAAAGAGACCCATGATCACATTGTGTCAATTGCCAATGAAGAGAAGGGTTTTCTTTGGTTAACCCATAACCTTGGGTTTTGTGTGGTTGACCCATAACCATAACTGTGGGTTTTGTGTGGTTGACCCTTAACCATGGGTTTTTTGTGGTTGACCCCTAACCATGGGCTTTGTGTAGTTCACCCATAACCATGAGTACAATAGGATTTAATAAAAGTACAAAAATGGTCTTTAGTGCAGTTGATGTTTTGCTGCAAATCCATTCATAGTTTCTCATGCAGGTGATGAAATTGAAGTCCGTTGAAGACCCATTTGATATCTTGAAGATACCTTTCCATCCATATAACATGCTTGCTCTGTGGTGGTCCAAGGAATGATAAAATGTCTGCTAAATCTCATGAGACATGCGCGCATTGTTTTTGCAGACATATGTTGATTCAATCGATTATATCTCTCAAACCAGGAAGGTAAATGAAAAACCGAAAAATACCCATTTTAGATGACAAAAATATATTTCAAATGAGCTATGGAATAACCTCTAAAATGTTATGTGGAGTCCATGGTACTTGTTTGAAGTTGTTGTACGTGAGGTCGCACTATGTATAGACATGTGCTACTTCAAACAAGGGTATCTCACAAATCGGGGAGATAAATGAGAAACCAAAAAATACCCATTTTAGATGATGGAAATATATTTCCAATGAAATATGGAAGAGCCTCTGAAACTCTTTTTGCAAGTTGCAGCATCAGTTTGAAGTTTGTAGAGACGTGTTGGCTTTCAGTTCTTCTATCATGGTGTTTATATGATGGTCGTAATGCTATGGATGGGATGGGATGTGGCTAGAAGGAGGTCTCCCAAGCTCCAATAACCATGCAAAAATGATTTTAATCCATTCCATGGCCACATGAGGATGAAATAATGCTTTATCTCACCGTGTAAAGAGCCACAAAGGATGCCAAGGGTTTGTAGAGAAACATGGATGTTGTAGAGATCATGGAACTTCCTGTTTCAACTTAGACACCCTCTATTTCCTGAGGACCAACTGCGATTCTTACAGTGTATGGTCCAACAATGGACTTCGAGTATGCCAAAAGGAGGCTGAAAATATCTACATATCTTTGAACCCGAACTATGCTCAAACCCTCATTCCCATGGAGAGCATACCTTCTCTTATACCACTGATCTAAATCTTGGGGGATGAGACCTAGAAGGCTTGGATGCCGAGAGAGGAGGAGAAGAGATAACATAATGGACAACTATGAGAAAGACACACCAACCAGATCTAGGATGCGAATATCTTAGACAATGAAATAAAAGTAAATATGCCACATGGAAGGGTGAGGCTCAAAGAGGGTTCTTTGAGCCTCACCTCTCAAACCATACTAAGAAAATTACTCTGAACCAATAACCCAATAACTCAATAGAGTAAGATAAATGTAGGATGCCAAAAATCCTTGAATGCTTTATTGGGAAGCCATAGAGCCTTTTTATAACATTATTACAATGTGCCTTGGGGAAATACCATGGGTCAAAACCATGGGTTGTGAAATACCATGGATGAGAGAAGTACAATGTGCCTTGAAGCCATACCATGGAACAAAACCATGGGTTATCAATTACCATATGCCCCCTGAAATTGAAATCACAACTTCAATTAGCAACCTTGTCACTCCATGATACTCGACGATATTGTTGGTAGCTGGACTTAGGAAAAGCACTCCTGAACTAACTAAGTCATTGTCCTGGGAATACAATACCTAAGCAGATGAAGCGATATTTAGGGTATGGCGGCAAGCACCATCAACAAAACCATAGAAGAGAGACATCTACATAATTTAAATAATCACATGGGATAAGAAGTATCGGACAAGAACCCAAAACCATACTTAAAATAACAAAACCATAGTTAAAAAGTCAAATATACACATATATACAAGGCACTGATGCAAATATATCCTAAGCATAGTACCTTTTCAAGTACATCCCATTGCGAGGTTGTCCGAAAGGTATCCCGTCATAGTCTACTAGCTCATAGCCCCCTTTTTCCAAGACTTTGCTAATGATATAGGGACCATACCACATATTCCAGCTTTCCTTTCCCAAGTTTATCGTGTTTCTGATCGTAAGTCAGAACCATATCTCCTTCATTGATAACGCGAGGTTGAACCGATTTATCATACTGAGCCTTGATCCATTTCTTATGCGACTCATTAGCCAAAGAGACATTTCGTCATGTCTCGTCAAGGTTAGTTAGATAAAGAAAACTTTCTTCCTCGATGGAAGTGTTGGGAAGAATCTCAACAGCTAGCTTTAGTGACGGAATTTCACATTCGATAGATAGAACAACTTCCAATCCGTAGACCAATTGGAAAGGCATGAAACCGGTCGTTGTTTTAACGAAAGTTTTATTGGACCAAAGTGGGGAGAATAGGGTTAAATGCCAATTTGATTTATGTTCTCCAACCTTCCTATGAAGCATGGTCTTAAGGACCTTGTCAATGGCTTCCACTTGGCCATTAGCTTGTGGATAGTAGGGGGTTGAGTTTTCATGACGGAAACCCAACTTGGCACTCAGCTCGATCATCATCTGATTACGAAAATGGGATCCGTGATCAGTCACTATAGCCTAAAGAACTCCAAACTTAGTGATGACGTGGTTAAACAAAAAGAGGACAGAAGTCTTACCATTCTCAACATATGTATGCATTGCCTAAACATATTTCGTGAAATAATCAACAACTACAATAATGTAATCTGTACATTACAACTGTCATTTTAAATGTCAGATTGCATTCACTTTATAGATGGCTGGCGATTAGGACTTGGGCCAGCGATTATCATCTAGATAAACCACCTATTATAAATAAAGGAATCTTGTATTTTAGGAATATCGCTCCATACCGATTACCTTTCTCAAGTCACATCGAGTTTACCATATAATAGCTACATGTTTCAATAGTTTCAGCCAAGGTAAAATCACTTATTAAGCCTTTATATAAATAATTTCTCATTCCATTTTTCGGTGTGAAAAATAAACTAAAAAGTTTTATGCTTTATTGATTGATTAAGCAAATAACAGATTTCAGCCATATACGTTACATCGATTTCGTTACCATACTATTGAGTAACTTTTTATTTTTGTTTTCGAAATTCATTTGGGAGTCAACAAAAATGCATAAATTATTATGTGACCTCTTTTATTTATGTGGTATGTATTGATTTTACAATTTTTACAACTAAAAATTTAGAGTGATTGATTTTATTAAAAATCAAATAAATATAAAATTTTGAAAATACAGTTACATAGTTCATATTTTCAAAATTACAAACAATCTCATTCTATTAAAGAAAACGATTAAGCACAAATTACAAACATAGATTTGACATTACAAAATTTTGAAAATATAATTACATAGTTCGATATTACAAAATTAACATTTAATGTGTTATTTTGATATAAAACGTTGTATTTTTTCATGTTGTAGTCCTAACAAAAAAAATTATTAAATAGCATTCAAACATCTTAAACAAATTGAATATACATTTTCTTATTTGCTTGTGGAAAGCATAGAACAGATGATGTGTGCATAAAACACTGAAATGTCTTTTAACTTATAGGAATTGTTTTTACTTTGAAATAATTTTAACTTTAAGGAGTTGTTGTTACTAAATATGTGGTAATTTATTATTTAAAACAATACGCAATAAAAAAAGGGCTTATGTGATATTTTTATATGTATTTACATAATATAGGTAATGTTGAAAAATTAAAAAATCTTATTATTCTGGTCTTACATATGTATTTGTGGAATTATGAACAAATTTGGTTATGGATAATCTTTTATAATATAAATTAAGCAATGATATTATGTGATTATTGAAATGGACGTTAATGGAAATGCTTCTTCAATTTATATTATTTTCTTTTTTAATGAATTATACGATTATTAGATTATGGAGTGGTGGATATTTCTTTAAAGAAATGACATTGCAAATATAAACAACAAACATTTTAATTTTGGTTAAATTAGTTAAAAGAAAACTATATATATATAGAAAACAAAACTTAATAATAAAAGAAACACAAAGTTTTTATATGATTTATTATTGTTTTAAAATTGTTTTGCACAATTAGGTTAATTAAGAATTTCTTTTTACTCTAATTACAAAACAATTAAAACATTTATCTAATATATAACATTAACACTTATTATGATAGTAATATATTCTCCAAATGTTATAAATTGTTAATTGTTAATTGTTATAAATTGATATATATATATATCCTTTAAAACCATAATTGTTTTTTATAGATAAAACGTAAAAAAATTATCAATTATAAAAATATAAAAATATTATAAAGATAGTAAACATAAAATAAATTACTATGTGTCTTTAAAATCGAAGGAAGCCGCTGTCGCAGCTCAACCTTCTTCTTGATTTTTATTTCTGAACAGTGGGACCTGGCGCATCTTTCATTTGGGGGAGGGAGGTGGTTATTTCAAGCTGCTAAACTCACCATAAAAAAACGCTTGTTTGCACACTCCTTTCTATTCAGATCATTAAGATAGCCTGCTTTTAGAGGGGTCGACCACTGAAAGGTCGACCCTCTCTCCCTATAGCGCAATCGTTATATAAAGACGCATATTCATATCTATATACATAAACTTATAAGATTAAAAAGAACATAAAAATTTGTTTTTGTAAAATCAAATTTAAAAAATAAATATACAAAAATACTTTAATAATAACAATACAAAAAAATAAAAAAAATAAAAAAAAAATTAAAAACTAAACATATAAATAAATACAAATTATTATTTAATAAATAAAATCATAAAATTATAAATTATAAATGAACTTGGAATCTTGTCAATTTTATGATTGTTGCGCTAACTTGTTTTCGCAAGTCACTCAGAAATAGGTTTTAACAAGAAGCGTTGCCACTTCTTAGGTATAGCAGTATTTTATTTATTCTCTTCGACATGGTTTATTAAGCACATATTTTCATATATTTTCAATGCTCTCACAAGTTTGTTGCAGGAAAATGCTAACATTCTTGTAGATTTAAAGATGAACGAATGGCGTGCAGAATTGATTTCCAGGATTGCAGAAGATTTTCAGGAAAAAATGTTCCATTGAAATCTCGAAGGGTTGAAGTTTTCCACCATATATGTTATGACATTCTGCTACCACAAAGATGATTTTCAGAAACCAATTATGGCCATGTCATTCCACCATCCATGTTAGAGTCTGCCTTATATATTTCATGACTTCTCGCCTATATACCTTTTCTGAGTCGCACACATTTTCCTCATTTTCAGTTTATCTTTTTCCTTTTGAATAAAACCATTCAGCTTCCTTTCCATGGCTACATTACTTTATTTTCCTTGTCATAAAAACTGTCTGACCGTGAGACTTTTCATCTATATTCCTACTACTCATTATGGACAACTCGTGTTGATTGATGTGGGATTCCTTAAGGCCCACCTTTCAACAAGTCTTGCCCCATTGACCTCAACACCTTATTTGGGATAGAGACTAGAGTTTATTTTAGTACCTCGAGGCTTGCATGCCTGAATGGTAAGCTCTCTCACTGACAATTATGGGAATACATCAATGTCCCTTGATCGTTAGATCTTGCAAGTGGCTCGACATCAACTCCTTTATTCGTACTTTGCACGATGTACTTAGGTACCTTGGCACTTATTGACATCAATGGTGAGATTGCTTCGCATTGATTAACGACATTCATCAATGATCGGTAATCCAATGACTTCTTTCCATGTTCGACATCGACACATTTATTCGCATGGTAAGAATTGTACCATCGAGATTTGTAGTAGGTGAAGGCTATATACTTTTCATGACATCATCAGCAGTTTTACAGCAACATACTTCCATCCATATGAGTACCACAGTTCTACTTTCAGCTCTCATCTTCTACTTCATCCAACCAAGCAGTAGTTCAGTTCCTTCACTTCACACTCTATGATCCAGCAGTAGTATCAGCCACATTCCTCTTGTATAGTTCATCAGCTTTTTGGGTAAGTGGAGGTATGTTGTTTTCTAATACTTAATCATGTAATTCCTTAAATGCTAGAAAATGAATGAATTTGGAAAATTCCCTCACTACATCCCCTTTCTACTTTTTATAAACCTCATACATCTTAAGTTTGGGGGAAACTACTCATTTCCATTTTATATATTCATCATCTCATTTACCCTTAATCAACATGTATTTCCCAAACTATGCTAGCATGATTCATAATATGAAGAAAAGGATTTTTACTATACGTTGATGGTTTATCATTTCCAATGCATGTCTACTATTAAAATCTTATGTATTGGATAAAAAATACAAATAAAACAAGCGAATGTTGTAAACACAAGAACCAACATTTGTTATACTTATGGTTGTAAACACAAGAACCAATCATAAGAGAAATCACCGCTACTCATGCATTTCAAAATCATGGAATGATTTACTGTTACATACCATCATCATGTAAAGCCCAGCTATAAAGCCAAAAGTTAAAAGGAATCAACACATAGTTGCATGAGGACATGCAAACAGTCAAGTTGGGGGGCATGTTGAGCCGCAAAAAGACCACATTTTATTTATCATTTCACATACTATTTGTCACCTTATTCCATTATATCCTTCCATAAAACCATTAATATTCACCACTTTCATAATAAATATGGGTTTATATTACCATTTTCCAAATCATTTATTTTTGAGTATTTTGAGTGAATTTGTGGTTAATTATTGAGAAAAATAGCATATTTTCATTATACTTTAAAGTTGGGTGAGTTTGATGATGTGTAGAGGTGTATTTGAAGACTTTAGCAAGCTCAAAAGTGGCCACCTAGCCTCAGATTCGATTTTCATCTTCTAGATATGAGCTAACTTCAAGGAGAAGATCATGGACATGTGGAGAGAATATCTCATCCAATATTTGGTTGAGGATTTAAAAGGATGAGTTGTAGATTTGTTGAGGATTTGGGGGGATAAGTTGTAGATTTGTTGAGAATTTTAGGGGATAGGTTGAGATAATAGTGGATCTATAATTATGATCACTTATCTTGGATTTATGTATAAATAGGAGGGCTCTCTCCTCATTTTGGTTAGAGATCTCTCTAGTGGTTTAGAAGTAGAGAACAGTTCATAGTTAGTCATATAATAGGTTCTTGATGGTTATGTAATGGAGATGATGCTTTGATGCACATCCTTTGATTCCTCCATGTTAATATAGATTTTGAGTTTCTTTCTTATGAACTGTTAGTGTAGATTTTCAGTTATGTTTTTTTTATGAATTGATAGTATTGATTTTATGTGAGCTCACAAGTTAATGTCAATATGCTTTATGCCAGTTTACTTTTATGCAATTTTATGCTTTCATAGATTAGATTTATTTTCTGCAATTTCCTACTTTTCTAGATTAGATTTCTGTTCATGTCATTTCTTCTTTTGCAAGTTTAATTTTATTTCAGTTGCATACATTTTCTCTTTCAGTCATTTAGAATATTAGATTAAGTTCAGCGACACTATGCCCCTGCATATATTTTGTCTGTGCCTCATAAGTTTACGCTCTTTCCAGGTTGACAGTTAAATCGTTGGAATTCTCTTATTATTTGATCAATGTTTTTACCCAACAAGCACAAAGAGTTTTCTGAGCTGTAGCCATCCCAGAAAGACGAATGCCACATGCTCCAGAGTGGCAGTCAATCATGACTTGTTCAACCATATCGTGAGTAAGACATCATCGGAGAATTGAATCAATACTACGTCGATATAAGGTATTGTTGAGAATCAAATAATATTTAGCATGATAGCGAATGTGCCGACGATCATCGCGAGATAAGTCAGGATGAAATCTCTGAGTTTGGAGATATACAAGCAAATCTCCATGGTCATTCGTGCTGATCAAGAACAATAATTCATTTGGAAATTAATTATTGGGCTCAGTTTCGATGACAACACAGGGAAGGTCATACATCAACTCTGCGAATACTAAGGAATTCTTGGAAGTGGTATTCACGAAATTGAGGTCAAATTACAGCAGGATAACGATCCAACAAGAATAATCCCCCCCTAGTACCTGACAATTCAGAATGTAGTACATAGGGTTTTGATCCGCGAGTGCGGTAGTAGTGCAACGTAATATGCAATGACAAAAGCACTGAACAATAATGACTGCAGCCAAATCTAGCTTCTCCACATGTGAGTACTAAGTTTCAAAGTTGAGAAGACTCTTACTAAGATAATAAATTACATGTCACGTTGTTCGTTCGAATCGTCCTGCACTAGAACCATACCAATGGTAGTAGTGGAGGAAATGATACATAGCAAAAAATATTTTGAATAATTCGGGGGGTGTAACATAGGTGAGTGTGTTATGGCATGATTTAATTTATCAAAATCCTATTGAGCTTGATCATCCCAAATAAAGGGAGTGTTCTTTTTCAACAGATGCATATAACCATGCATTTTCTTTGCAAAATTGCACATGAAATTATGAAGAAAGTTTTCCTTCCCTTGCAAAATTTGGATTTAGTGATGTCGGTTGGGGGGGGGGGTAAGGACACAATGGAAGAAATTTTCAAGGGATCGATTCAAATTCCATATTCAGAAACAACGAAGCCAATAAGGCGTCCATTCTCAACACAAAAAATGCACATGTGTAGATTAATCCGACTATGATAATGATGGCATCGAAAAAAAAATGTGTCTAAGATGCCACAAATGATCCTCTCTCTGCTGTGAATGAGCAGGTAGGTCATCCAAGTACGGTTCCACTATGTATTTTTTATCATGAAAAGCGTAAGACATGGCTTGTTGGAAAATGACTCCATCACTTTTTAAGCCAAAATGTAACTTGCGATAAGCAAAGGTTCCCCACGGGAAAATGAATGTGTTTTTTTATGCTGGTCGGTGGACAATATCTTAATCTGATTGTATCAAAACAATCCATCCATGAAGGAAAAGATGAAACTTCCAGCATAGTTGTTAATGATCTTATCAATATGAGGGGTCGAAAAGTTGTGTTTCGAAAAATCTTTGTTTAAGGCCCTAAAATCGATGCAAACCCTAATAGTAGCCTGCTTCTTGGAAACATGAACAACATTAGACACCCACTCAGTTAATGGAACATGGTAGATAAAACCATCTTTCAAAAATTTTTCAACCTAAAATTTAATAGCTGCAACTTTCCTCGAGTGGACTCGTCGGAGTTTCTTCTTAACCAGATTTGTCATCAGGTAAGTATTGATCTCATGTACTACAATGGATGGAACAATCCCGAGCATTTCTTTGTAACTCCAGGAAAAAACATCACATAATTCCTTGAAAAGAGCTTGGTATTCCTCAATTTCCATTGCTGAACAATTCTATCCAATGTGAACATGTTCAACAACACCTGGATTCACCGATATGCCGGTGCGAATAGTTTGAGTGATGTTGCACAAATTCCCTTTAGAATCAACACCTTGTATTAATACAAGAATTATTGGATACTCGACAATATCAGAACCGATAAGAGATACAAAATCTAAATCTACCAAATCAACATTAGGAAGAAACAAAGATCTATGATGAGAATATTCCATGAGGATTCATCCGGACTCATAACCTCCATGATATACTTGTTTGATGGAAAAGTCTGTGAGAGATAATCCAGAGTCGAGAGAGGGGAATCTAGCCAATAGGGTAGATGATAATGATTTGACATCACCAAGTGTTGATCGTCTATGTAGGCATCAGAAACAGGTTGAATGACATCGTACAGGGATGCATGTGGACCCATATTAGAAGTAAATTCAACAATATATTTTCCTTTAGACATGCCCCCAGTCGTGGATGATATCATGTTTACCGTGGCAATTTACGTACTAGGAGGGGAAACTGTAGATGGAAAGACCCCCATGAGGGATGAATCTTTCAAAATTATAACTCCTACATATTGATAGGGATGAGTGGACTACCCTAACATAGGAACATTATTTTCCATGGTAGCGATGATATCAGACAGACAGTAATTGAGTTGATCGATGGTTAAATTTTTTCCATGATGTGGAAATTGGAGTGTGCAAAATATTGATGACCTAACTGCCGTCATAGCATAGAAATCATTTTTTCCTAATAATAAGTTGTAATCCAACGGAGCAACGACCAATTATACATGGATATAAACAGTCTTCCCCCCCAGCTCAATAGATAATGCCGATAGAAATCCATGAGGTTGGAAACCTCGCCCGTTGAAGGATTTCAAGGTTGTTGGTGACCTATTAAATTCAGGAGAACCAATGGCTCTCCAACAAGATAGATAAAATCAAGGTGGAATCTCCTTCGTCCAATACAGTTCGATGAAATTTCCTGCCTACTGTTGAGCCTCATTTTGTTATCATTTTTGACGTTAAAATAACACATTTAAATGCATATTTTATTATCTTTTGTGTATTTTATGTCATGCAGATCGTTATTCAGCACAAGGTAAGAACGAATTTAATGTTTATTTAACTTTGGTTATTAATATCATTTTTTGATTTTATTAACTCAAATCTATATTATTTAAAGCATATTTAATATATTAATTGATTTACATATTTGTTTGCAGGTTATGTAGTATTATTGGGCGAATTTATAAATAAAACGCATTCAGCTTGCCATTCATCCCAATCTGCGCAATCGCGGTCCAGCTCGTTAATCACACTGCGCGTTGTCCATAACCGATTTTAGGCATTAAATGTTGAAGCAATCTGCAAACCGTTCTGCTGACCACGTGCCCAGATGATATCATAATCAACAAAATCTAGAAGAATCGTGGGCACATTTCTGTTTTCACTGCTCACGCATTCAAAGGAGGGAACATTCTAGAGGATCGTCGCTGTCATGATGCTGTTGCTTATTAGGTCATCATCCAGCCTGTTGTGCAAAATTCGCTGGTGGATTTCCATGTTGCCCTAGATTAACGCTCAGTGTATCCAACTCACAATGCAGCTAGCTGTTCATCCTCCCGTCCAGATCGCCCATCAACTTGCGCACTGTAAAATATAAAACAACCTGCAAATAAATTATTATCGACGTGCCTAGGTAATAAAGCCGTGTTCTGGATAGCAAACCAGCTTGCGATTTCCTTTGCTCGCCACCTCTCCACCAGTCACGCGGAAAGTGGAGTAGTTACACCACCACGACGCCCTGTTCACGCTAAAGAGAAGCCTGCATGCCACGTTCATAATGAAGAAAACCAAACTTACACCAAAGAAGGGATATGCCTATGTGCTGGCATGTAAACAGTTATTGCCTTTTATGATTGAATAAATTTAGAAGAGTAGTAAACCACTAAAGGGTCGACTTGCTCAACCTCTTGAAAATAGTGTGTATATAAACACCTCCATACAGAGAGATAGGGGATTGATCAATCCATTAGATAGATAGTTAGTTTTCTTTGAGGGAAGGATATTGTAACTATGTTCCTTCTGTTTAATAAGAACTCTATGTTTTGCTATTTATGATTGCGTGTTTTGGATAGTGCACCAGCTTGCAATTTCCTTCGCTCGCCACCTCTCCACTAGTCACGCGGAAAGTGGAGTAGTTACACCACCACGACGCCCTGTTCACGCTGAAGAGAATCCTGCATGCCACGCTCATAATGAAGAAAACCAGACTTACACCAAAGAGGGGATATGCCTATGTGCTGGCATGTAAACTGTTATTGCCTTTTATGATTGAATAAATTTAGAAGAGTAGTCGACCACTAAAGGGTCGACTTGCTCAACCTCTTGAAAATAGTGTGTATATAAACACCTCCATACAGAGAGATAGGGGATTGATCAATCCATTAGATAGATAGTTAGTTTGCTTTGAGGGAAGGATATTGTAACTATGTTCCTTCTGTTTAATAAGAACTCTACATTTTGCTGTTTATGATTGCGCGTACAAGCATTCGCCAAGCATTATCCATGATTGCTAAGAGGTCCCCTTGACAATCTGTGGTTTCTATTTTCGTACGAGTTTTTGTTATCTCATCCTTACAGATAAGTAGTTTTATTTATAATTTGTTTAGGTAGTTAAGTTCCTACAATTATTTATTTCTCCTTTTCCTGTAGCATGTATCTGTTGTAGTTAATAAAATTCATACTATGCTGTTAATGTAGTTTTTTTTCTAAATGGCCGGTCACGTATAGTTTGATTTCAGGTTTGCTTCTAATCCTTTCATTCTTAGCTTATTGTGCAGTCTTATTTACAAGCATATAGAATAGGTTGTTTTTATCAATTTAGATAGAATTTAAATAAGCACATAGACTCAGGTTGTTCTCATCAATTTAGATAGATTAAGTTCTGTTTATTCCTGTTATAAGTTTATGCAATTTAAATTCCAGTTTGTTTATTAATATGCAATGATTTTCTTATTTTTATGTATTTGTTTTTGTTTATTTCACTATTAAATACGATGATTAATTAGGTTTGAATTCTGTCTTTATGCATCTTGTTTTCATATGCACAAAATCAGCTGATAATTAAATCATTTAGGTCTGTTTTTATTATTTTATGTATACAGCTTCTCATTCGGACTATGTGTCTAGACTGTCATTCAGACCTTCCTTCCAAATTGTTGTTGCCTTCCATCCGACCTTTAGGGTTCTTAGTTTATTTTTAAACCTGTTTTTAGTTATGTTTCTTTGGCTTTTTGATTATGCTCTGATTGTAGTCATTAGATAATAATTATGTTTTTATTTGAACAATAGATTAGATTGTTTTAAAGTATTTACTAAGTTTTATCTTTAGTTTTCTCTTTCCAACTCATGCTTTGAATTATGCGTTGTGATTTTGTTCCTTTTAATTTTCGATTTTCTTCTTTGATACTGTTGTAATGTTTTGAAATTATTTTTGAATTATTTCTTTGTATATGGATTTGTAGGGTTAGGTGTGTTAATTGCTAGTATACTAGTATCTTGTCAATTTATCATAGTGATAAGAGCTATTCCTTTCACTTGGTGTTTATTGAAAAGACTTGTAGAAAAGAACTTAAAATTATCTTTATTAAGTTTTCTACTTGCTTTTTCTTTAATTATCTTTATTAAGTTTTCTAGTTGTTTTTTATTTAGTTTTCTTTATTAAGTTTTCTACTTGTTCAGTTTTCCATTCACTTATTAGTTAAATCTTCCTTGAACCCCAGCTTTTTCAAGTAGTTGTTGATAATATATTTTTCAGTAAAAAATTATTTGTTTATAAATTATCTAGTTGTTGTGACTGTATTTCCTTTCTGTGAATATTTAGCTCTTGAAGTTATTTAATAGGTTTTGTTATATTCTCATTTGTTAGTTGAAATAACATAGTCTGATATTATCCTAGTCTGATGTTTTGTTTTAGTTCAACCATATTACTAATTTAGTAGTTTGACTCGGTTTTTCATTTTGAAGATTTTTCAATCTTTTGTTTATTTAAGTATTTCTACAACGCCCTAGTAACCCCTCTACCTTCGCATATATTTTGTAGCAACTCTAAGCCTACCAACCCTGGTCGATAATTAAATATTAGGCGTATTCAAGATAGTAGAACACATCTAAACATTTTGGTATTAATTTAGTCGAGATAACACCTGACTTTTTTGGCGTCGTTGCCCGGGAGTTGTTTTGTAAGGTAGAAAAAATAGAATTTGCTTATGAAGTTTATTGATAGGTTAGTGGCGGGGGAGTGGTAAGATGAGAGGTAAGAACCAACACATTTGTTATAACAGGCGCCCCCAAACCCAGCAATAGCAGTAGTCTAGGTTCTCCTTTAGTTTAGTTTTTTATAAACAGAGTTTAGATAGATAAGGATAGATAGGTTTCCTTTACGTTATACAACAAGGGGAAGGGGAGACAGTAAAACGCAAAGATGACTTCACTACAGAATTTCCATAGTGTGACAGCCTGACGCATCCACTTTATTGGGTGCCCCCAAAGCCTTATTGTCCTTTTTTTGCACAAGTGTGTTTGCTTTACACAAAGTTTGATTTATTTCCCCTAAGCGTACTTTTCTTTTCGCAGACATAGATAGTTTTCTTTTTCATAAGTTCAATTTAATGTATGTATGCCTTTAGGTAATTTACTTTCGTATAATTTACTCGAGTTCAAGTGTAGGACTTATTTTACAATTAAATCACTTAGTGGTGTTGTAAGTACCACCCATCCCGCTAACAAACTGACAGGAACATTTGAAAGAGGAACCCCAATATAATATATGAATATTTATTTATGTCATGGGAAGATATGGTAGGAAAGAAAGATGAAGAATTTGTTACCTTTGAATTCCCTATTAGAGATTCTGGAGGAATGGCACAAATACAGTACGTTCCCCCATCCATTTTTTAAAATTTTTACGGACTAGAGAATGAAGACCCCGATGAATTCTTATTTCAATTGGAAATGCTTTGTAGAGGATATAATGTTCAAAATCTGAATTTTTTCCCTCTTACTTTGAAAGGGGAATCCCTCCGATGGTTCATGAGCTTAGGTGGGAATTGCATTCAAACTTGGGAAGACATGAAACATATGTTCTTGAAAAGATACCAAGAGTATTACAGGGTTAATGAGGACATCTTTGAAATAACATAGGGAGAAGAAGAAACTTTGGAAAACTATGTCGAACGCTTTCAATACAACCTTCAAAGATCAAAACTAAGACAGTTAAGGAAAAATAACTTAAAAAACTTTTACTCAAAGGCATAAAAAGTGAATATTTAGAAATTTTAAACCTGATGGGAACATGTGATGTATTTTAGTTATCATATGATAATGTTTGTGAATTATGTAGAAGATATTCAAGAGGAAAATTGAAGATTAGTAAGAATATACCCTCTTCTCAGCCTTATCTTAACCCTTGTCAACATTGTTCACAAATCTTTTCTGTCCCATCTGATGATCATAGGGATACTTTCTCTTATGATGCAACACTTCCTGTTCTATAAGATTTTCAACAAATTTTTTAGGCATGATCAATCACACAAGCTAATCAATTACCCCTGCCACAATTACCTTCTCATAAACCTCCTCCATGCCTTACACATATTCCTGTTCAGTCCAGTCCACCTTCTAACAACAATAAAGCGGTACAATATGCTTACAGTGTTGAACTGCAACATTTATCTACCTTACCTACCTCACCAACATTATTGCAAGAAATTCATACGAGATTTGGAGAGGTTATAGATCAAGGGATTGTAAAGACTACAGAAGAAAGCAAAGTTCCTATTTGGCCTTTTTCACAAGAAGATAAGATAAACCTGGAATGCCTCTCATTCGACGAGGAAGGGACATTAGAACCTGAATATTCCCTGTTGTTAAACTTAGATTTTGTATGCATTCTAGAATTCAATGAAAGATCTCGTGACATAACAAATGAAGAATAAAACATAGAATACATAAGTCACATTGAAATATGGTTCCAAGAGGGAACTAAGCCACGGTACCATCCTCTTCTTCAATGTTTATTACTGCTAAATCAAACAGCTCGGTTGATTCTTCATATCCCAATAATCATTGTAATATTTTTCTTATATGTGGATAAAGGTATATTTCTAATTTTGCTTCGAACATGGTTACATTGGAAGAATTCATATACTTGAATTGTTTTCTTCCTTTCTTTTAGTAGAATAGGATATTATGTAAATACGTTTTGTTTTATCAAATAAATAAGAGTCATTTCTAATAAATTGTTTGCAGAAGACTCTTTTTCTTTTTTATAAATAAATATGAATCATCTAACAAATGGTTTTGCAGCCTGCTTATAAGAATTTTATCTATAAGCAGCTCATGGAGTATTATCTGAAAGGCAATTTATGATCGTAAGATATCTTAAACCTTTCTTAAAAGTTGCAGCTTTTAGTAATTTAGTGTGTATCATTCTTAACCGTTCTTTTTTGATTCATATAGTTTTTGGTATTTTGATTCAGACATGTATATTTCTGATTTTCCATTTTAAACAGTTGCGTGATAAGACTTACTCTCATTATTCGAATCTTATCTTATACCTCTGGATTACTAGTTTATCCTATACTTGTTATCAAAACTTGTCTTTTAAAGTATCTTTGTGTGATAACTCGATAGTAGGTGGAATTTTTGCTTGTGGGGAACATTATTTATCTTTCACAAAGAGGAAGGGTTATAAGGTCAAATAACAACTTTAAGTTATTCTCTTTTGACATGATTTATGATTAAGGCCGTTATGAGAATTACTTATAAGTTTTTACAAAATTGAATTGTGTTTTAGCAGGGCTTAGCATGCTCTAGTACCAATCAGCTTCCATATACTTAATATCATTATACAAGGCAAACCCGTCGGGGTACTGAACAGGCCTGCTGGCAGCAGGTCAATGCTAAGTAAAAACTTACAACAAGGAAGCTCAATAAATGCAAGTAAACCCGTTGGGGTACTGAACAGGCTCGTTGGCAGCGGGGCTATGCTTGCATGGTACCAAGATAAACTCGTCGGGGTACTGAACAGGCCTGCTGGCAGTGGACAAATATAAGGCAAAAGAGATCTGGTACACTACTATGCACCAATGTCACAAGGTTCGGGTTCGTGTTCGGGTTTGGCGACCTTTAGGTTCGATTCGGGTTCAAATTTTCCAATGAGGTTCAGATGAGGTTTGGTATAGGTTCGGCTATATACATTTAAAAAAGAAAATTATATTAAAATTAATAAAAATATATTAACCACCACCATCATCATATATATATATATATATATTGCTATATATATTTATTGTTATATATATATAACAATTTAAAATAAACATAAATAAATAAATATATAAAATAATTAAAAATAAAGATAAATATAAAACAATTAAAAATATATTAAGTGGGAACTTGTGGTAGATTGCACCATATATCGTGGCTTCAAACTCGTCCATACTCCATCGAATCGTGGTTACACTCCGCTGCTGTCCAGAGTTGGGACTCCGCCGTCCAGAATCATGCTGGTTCAACAGTTCCGCAACGAGCGAGGGGTGCCAAACCTTCTCCGGTACCATAGGATCACTAGCATCTCTTTAACCTATTCTAGATCCTGTGCTTCGAAACAATAGGTCGGGTCAATGAAACCCAGAATATCCCAGGGACACCGTTGCCATACGAATTTGAATTCTGGAATCTGAATATTCCATGAAACATTTCATTTCTCTACACACCGGATAACTTTTATGCATCTGCCCATCCAAAGTCACAGCGCACTCACAAATTGTAGACATCACACGTTCCGAGCGGAAGCGTGAGGAGAAGAAAACACAACCGAAAAAAAAAACCTTCAAATTGTGAAATGTTCGTTATGAGGTTCGACAAACCTAAATGAACCGAAATTTTTTTTTGAGGTTCCACGAACTTCTAACTTGATGGTTGAAGTTCGCCGAACCTTGTGACATAGCTATGCACATGATTTAGAGAATAATGATGAAGAAAATTTTTCAAATTTTATTTTAAGGCCGATTGTTTTTAATGTCATTTGAGAATCGTTGTAAGTTGGAATTGTACCTAGCCATCTAATTCAACACATACCTAGGATGTCATTATCTTAGGAATGGGACCCATAGCTGTAAAATCTCACCCACTCTGAGGTAAAATCAAAATATCTTATGATGACAAGATATCTTTTCAATAAGGCATGGATGACTAGTTTTTCCTCTGTCATGCTTTCAGTTCTTTTATCAAAATTTAAGTGGTCTTTGTCAGCACTGTTATTTTTCATGATTATACATATCTGAATCATTTCCATTTACTAGTTAGTTTTTTACGAAATAATAAAACAACATGATAGGACTCTTTTTATGGAACAATCGAATCTTCTTTCTCATGGCTTGAGGACACGCCATACCTTTGGTTTGGGGGAAGGAGGATTAGGAAAATTAGACTGTTTTTATTTTTCATTATTTATGACAGATCTATTTTCTTTGACAAAAAAATGATAAGTGTTTTTCAGGATAAATTTGCAATGGAACTTGGTTATAGCATGAAGTATATTTTTACAGAAGATCAATATGGAGGACTATATTAAGATCGAAGGATAATCCAAATAAAATATCACATGACAATCTCAACCTAGTGATATTATAGCACTTATGACTAAAATTTGCTAACCATTTTTTGTTGTTGTTGCAAATAGTGTTTACCTCCATGAGAATGCTTTGACCTTAAAAGTTTTTTAATTATCATTTCGCTGTTAGTAACCCTATCCTTTTATTCAATCATGCATATAAACTATCAAATGATTAATTTTATACCTTTTGTGTCATATGTTCAACTTGTCCAAAGTTTTACTTTGGACATGGTTGAACTAATTATAAATTTTATGAACTCACTCATTCATACATATGCCTGTTGCTGGCTCACAGTTTAAAGTTCACTTTGATAGTATAATCTTTTATCTTTTTCTTTGCTCAGTGGGACCTGGCATTTCTCCGGTTTGGGGGAATGTTGAGCCTCATTTTGTTATTATTTTTGGTGTTAAAATAACACATTTAAATGCATATTTTATTATCTTTCATGTATTTTATGTCACGCAGATCGTTATTCAGCACAAGGTAAGAACAAATTTAATGTTTATTTAACTTTGGTTATTAATATCATTTTTTGATTTTATTAACTCAAATCTATATTATTTAAAGCATATTTAATATATTAATTGATTTACATATTTGTTTGCAGGTTATGTAGTATGATTGGGTGAATTTATAAATAAAACACATTCAGCTTGCCATTCAGTCCGATCTACGCAATCGCCATCCAGCTTGTTAACCAGGCTACGCGTTGTCCATAACCGATTTCAGGCATTAAACGTTGAGGTAATCTGCAAACTTTTCTGCTGACCACGTGCCTAGATGATAGCATAATTAGCAATCTAGAAGGAGCATGGGTACATTTTTATTTTCACTGCTCACGCATTCAAAGGAGGGAACATTCTAGAGGATCGTCGGTGTCACGATACTGTTGCTTATTACCTAGTCATCCAGCCCGTTGTGCAAAATTCGCTGGTGGTTTTCCATGTTGCCCTAGATTAACGCTTAGTGTATCCAGCTCACAATGCAACTAGCTGTTCAGCCTCCCGTCCAGATCGCCCATCATCCTGCGCACTGTACAATATAAAACAACCTGCAAATAAATTATTATCGACATGCCTGGGTAATAAATCCATGTTCTAGATAGCGCACCAGCTTACAATTTCCTTCGCTCTCCACCTCTCCACTAGTCACGCAGAAAGAGGAGTAGTTACACCACCACGCCACCCTGTTCACGTTGAAGAGAAGCCTGCATGCCACGTTCATAATGAAGAAAACCAGACTTACACGAAAGAAGGGATATGCCTATGTGTTGGCCTGTAAACTGTTATTTCCTTTTATGATTGACTAAATTTAGAAGAGTAGTCGACCACTAAAGGGTCAACTTGCTCAACCTCTTGAAAACAGTGTGTATATAAACACCTCCATACAGAGAGATAGGGGATTGATCAATCCATTAGATAGATAGTTAGTTTGTTTTGAGGGAAGGATATTGTAACTATGTTCCTTCTGTTTAATAAGAACTCTACGTTTTGTTGTTTATGACTACGTGTACAAGCATTCACCAGGCATTATCCATGATTGCTGAGAGGGCCCCTTGACAATCTGTGGTTTCTATTTTCGTATGAGTTTTTGTTATCTCATCCTTACAGATAAATAGTTTTGTTTCTAATTTGTTTAGGTAGTTAAGTTCCTCCAATTATTTATTTCTTTGTTTCCTGTAGCATGTATCTATTGTAGTTAATAAAATTCATATTGTGCTGTTAATGTAGTTTTTGTTTCTAAATGGCCGGTCACGTATAGTTTGCTTTCGGGTTTTCTTTTAATCCTTTCATTCTTAGCTTATTGTGCAGTCTTATTTACAAGCATATAGAATAGGTTGTTTTTATAAATTTAGATAGAATTTAAATAAGCACATAGAATAGGTTGTTCTCATCAATTTAGATAGATTAAGTTTAGTTTATTCCTGTTATAAGTTTATGCAATTTAAATTCCAGTTTGTTTATTAATATGCAATGATTTTCTTATTTTTATGTATTTGTTTTTGTTTATTTCACTGTTAAATACGATGATTGTTTAGGTTTGAATTCTGTCTTTCTGCATCTTGTTTTCATATGCACAAAATTAGCTGATAATTAAATCATTTAGGTCTATTTTTATTATTTTCTATATACAGCTTCTCATTCGGACTGTGTGTCTGGACTGTCATTTAGACCTTCCTTCCAGATTGCTGTCTAGCCTTCCATCCGACCTTTAGTGTTCTTAGTTTATTTTTAAACCTGTTTTCACTTCTGTTTCTTTGCCTTTTTTATTATGCTTTGATTGTAGTCATTAGATAATAATTATGTTTTTATTTGAACCGTAGATTAGATTGTTTTAAAGTATTTACTAAGTTTTATCTTTAGTTTTCTCTTTCCAACTCATGCTTTGAATTATGCATTGTGATTTTGTTCCTTTTAATTTTCGATTTTCTTCTTTGATATTGTTGTAATGTTTTGAAATTATTTTTGAATTATTTCTTTGTATATGGATTTGTAGGGTTGGGTGTGTTAATTGCTAGTATACTAGTATCTTGTCATTTTATCATAGTGATAAGACCTATTCCTTTCACTTGGTGATTATTGAAAAGACTTGTAGAAAAGAAATTAAAATTATCTTTATTAAGTTTTCTACTTGCTTTTTATTTAATTATATTTATTAAGTTTTCTACTTGTTTTTTATTTAGTTTTCTACTTGTTGAGTTTTCCATTCACTTACTAGTTAAATCTTCCTTGAACCCCATTTTTTTCAAGTAGTTGTTGATAATATATTTTTCAGTCAGAAATTATTTGTTTATAAATTATCTAGTTGTTGTGACTGTATTTCTTTTCTATGAATAGTTATCTCTTGAAGTTATTTAATAGGTTTTGTTATATTCACATTTGTTAGTTGAAATAACATAGTCTGATATTATCCTAGTCCGATGTTTTGTTTTAGTTCAACCATATTACTAATTTAGGAGTTTGACCAGGTTTTTCATTTTGAAGAATTTTCAATCTTTTGTTAATTAAAGTATTTCTACAACGCCCTAGGAACCCCTCTACCTTTGCATATATTTTGTAGCAACTCTAAGCCTACCAACCCCGGTCGATAATTAAATATTAGGTGTATTCAAGATAGTAGAACACATCCAAACATTTTGGTATTAATTTAGTCGAGATAACACCCAACACCTACCACCCTAGTCGTGATTTGAAACGCGAGTTGGTGGGATAACCTCGATTTGCAATTCTCCACGTTAAAAGTGATCATGGTAGAATTCTACAGATCTAAGGCCCCTAGGGATGTCAAAAAATTCTTTCACTATGTAGGGAAAATTTGGAGTACCTCCAGTGTAGACATGGCGCAAGGTGCTTGGGATAAATCCTCAAGAACGTTGTATAATATATTGAGCAGCTTGAGCAATAGGATTGAAAATTGATTTCCAAATTTTACTTTTAGGATGGCGCAAGGTTGTGTCAAGACTAGGTTTATCAATAGTGAGAGGACCATTAGAAGGAGGTGGAGGAGAAGGATTGACAGGAGGAGTCTTCTTATGAGAAGCACCTTCATCTTTCTTCTCAGGAGGTTTATCGTATGTTTTATTTCTAGTAGTCAATGTAACAGTCTCAGCAGACATCATTCTCATTTCCTAAGTAGAGAAGAAGGACCATGCAAAGATGTATGATTGATTAATTGCTGTTGCGATAGGAAAGGGTTAGTTAGCACCACTGGTGTGGGGTTATTCCTCAAAAACTTCTTGATCTCTTCACAATGAGGACACTCCTTGGGGAAGTGATCATATCCACACAACAAGTAAGGGTACTTATCTTTTTGTTTCGGTATGGTGTCGTCCTATGATGTCATAGTTTTGGGATTATCCTGCTAGTTTCAAGGTTTTTTATTTTTACCTTTACCTTTTTTCTTATTACTGAGTGTTTGCAAAGATTGGATAGCATTCACCTCAGTAGAAACAATAGGAGAAGAGAAGTTGCAATAGAAGCACTTTGTGGCTTGGCAGGCTTGGCTGTGAATGGAGGCTGGATTGAATCGACAACGCCATCTACAGGTGTCTTGGAAGGATTGGTGCTGGGATGAGGATCATTAGGAATGAAATCATATAAAGCCCCAAACTGAGAATAAACTAAGTCCAAATATGAAGCCCAAATAATTGCCTTCTCTTCCGTGAGAACACCACCCATAGCCACATCTTGGGCAATAGGAGGAAACAAAGATTTGGTAAACCAATAAGCTAATGTTTGATCTAGAATTGGAGCTTTGATTAACCTTTGACATCTCCTCCACTCATGGAGATGATCATATATGTGAGTGGAAGTATTCTGCCGAAGAGAGGTCAAAAGGTCTATACCAGTTTCATACCGGATGGGTAACTGAAAATGAGTAAGGAAAACAGTTTCCAATGAATTAAAATACAAAAATGAGTGTTGTGGAAGTTTGATATACCATTTTGCAATCATACCAGTGCATGTTCTCTGGAATAGCCTCAAATAAATGGAATCATCCATCAGGGAGTTGGACAAATACCACAGATGGAAAGTCATCACATGGTTCTTTGGGTATTCACCTTGTTTCCCATCAAACTTCAGGATGTATGATGGTAATTTGATCAGAATTGTTGGCAACAAAGGGTCATGTTGGATGGGATCATTAATTAATTTGGACAAGTCTGGAAAATCCAAAGTAGCCAAAAATGGGAGTTTTTGGTTGGGTTGTGAGTAATTATATTATTGATAAGGCAAGGGTATCCTAGTTGGACCATAGATAGGTTGGGGTTGGCCATATTTCCCAACAAACTATTGGTAGTTGGGAGTGTTTTGACCCATGAAAAGTGGTTGTGTTTGGTTAAACCTAGCTTGGGGTCCATAGGTAGCTGAGCCCACTAATTGGTAACTCTTGTTATGGAGAAAAATTCTTATGGATTGGGGTAGACCATAACAGACTGTATGACACCATAAATAAACCCATTTCCATATGCAATAGAGATAATAAAATCTATCACTAAGGGATAAAAGGCATACCTTGTTCCGAAAGGTTGTAGTAGATCCCCATTGAGCTTTTAACCATGCTTGTACCTACATTCCATTTTGAACAACAACGAAATAGACAATCATGATATATGTTAAGTGTTAGGCCTACTCTATAATATATAAAACCAGTATGTATAAATTGAAGCAACTACATCCATGGATAAAGAACATTCATAGTTACACACATACAATGGACTAGAAATGGACATTTCTATTGATAAAACATAGATACAAGTGACAAACTCTATCGGCACCTCGTTGAAACAAAGAAATCAAGTCCTCCACTTGGGCCTCCACCACTTCAATCCTCCATCACAATGGCAAACTCACAATACAATGGAAAGCTTGGGAAGAGCATCAATGGCTGCTCAATAGAATAAAGGGATGTAGACTCAAGCATGTATGAATGGGGAAAAAATCCACTATAGTTTTCTTTCTATGATAAGTTCTCCTCCTCTAATGCATCCAAGAGGATGAATATATATCCCTTCACTAGGAAATGAAGGGTCGAGTTGGAGCATTTCCAAGCATATGGAAGGCCAATAGTTAAGTTATTTGTGACCCATTGAGGAAAACTCCAAAATATTTCATTTTGGACACATTTCCCGATCTATGCAGGTCATACTAGGACAAGATGCATGTACATGTGGTATGCAAGCTTGTGACCCACGTATAGCGATAATTAGGGATTTTTAAGGGTGTTATTGGAACATCAAATTATATTTTGAGCAAAGTGGGTCCAAAGAGTCTACATAGGGACATGGAAGGACATAAAAAAGTGATCTACCAAGTGTGGTAAAATCAGCTATAGAAGATTCTCCCTAATGTGTGAGGTCATAGGGTAACATGATGGCCAAAATACATTATACCAATCCCAGAAGTGGAGTAATGAAGAACCAGGTGGAAAAACCAAACACTCATCAGTACTATATAATGATACATCTGAGCATGTGAATAGAAATATGAAGTGTAGCAGTCCTAGATACATAATAGGACAATGGTCATGAATATTAATAATATACATATGTCACATGTGGTCATCGCCACATATAATATATAGTGAAACAAGACCTCCATACTGAATGAATATATTTGATCGAACACTAGAATCTATTCATGAGAGTTGACATCTCATGAATACTTGAACGATCAAGGAGGTAGAATATCTGGAATGCCACCAATCTTGTAGGTCTTCTACACAAACCACAACTAGTACATGTCCCATCACGCGAATAAAGCTGTCGAGGTCGAACATGATGGAACATCGTCTAATTACCAGTCATTGATGTATACCATTAACATATGTGATATATCCCACTGATAATGATAATGGGAATCAAGGTATAGAGTGTAATCAAACAAGTGTGAATAGATGTGTTGAGGTCGAACACTTGAAAGAATCCATCGATCAGGGGACATTGATGTATTACCAAAACTGTCGATGGCGAGAGAACTTGCTACTGATGACTGCAAGTCTCAAGGCACTCAATGGACTCTAGACTCATATTCCAGAATAAATGATCTGAATTCAATGGAATGAAATCCACTGGAAGGAGGGAATTAAGGCATCCCCCATCAACCAACATGAGGTACTTAGCAAATCTGGATAATTTGGAAGAACTCAGACAAACACGATGTGCACAAAATAGTAACTGTATCAGGAATGACTGACATGCAAAGACAAGATATCTGTAGAATGCTTGACTCAGGCTAAGGCTTTCTTCAAACAAGAGCATAAGGAAGATGGAGACTCAATATGAAAACTGGGACAACTCTGCGACACAGGAGGCATCAACATAGGATCCATAGGGACTGGAAGCATAACCAGTTGATGAAGAAAACTTAGAATAATGAGTATAGCTCCTAAATTCATACTAATAACCCGACCAATGGATGGAATATACAATTCTCTATTTGAAGGCGACATGACACAACAACTACCAAAAGTAATATCATTTCCTATTTGACTTTTTATGTTTTTTTATTTTTTTTGGTCTTTTTCATATTGAAAAGCTCGAAAAATAATAAAATTGCTCATAGTACAAAACTAGGAGGAAACGAGTGTTGCGGGAAAGTAAACTAGTTCCAAGCAATGGAACATACCTATGCTCAATGCAAGGAAGAACATGCAGGATAAGGAAAATCATGGGGATTTCTCCTTCGGGTAGGGGGTAATCAAGATGAAAAAGATATATGAAAGACTCTGCTTAGATGGAATTGACACAAGATCAAGCTATATGGCTCATAAAACTAAAGTGGGGAACCAACATAAAGCTCAATACGACAAGCGGATGTATGAAATGCAATTACAACTTGATATCAATGGGAGTCCCCGTGGGAGATGCCCAGCATAAAGTTCAAGATAGAATATGAGGTTATCACACAAAGACATGGCATGACTATGAGGGACTCCCATATCTAAGGGAGGAATCTCGGCATGGGTACCAAATGGCAAAGATGGATCTAACTAGGGCACCCATGAATAGGGAGGCTCTACCACTTACGTAATGCCACTTCTAGTAGCAATATGAGGTTCCATAACATTACGGAGTGGGTTCGTAACTATAGTTTAAGGTGACATGGTCATAGGACAATGCATAATTCATACGAAAAGTGATCCTATCCTATATTCTAGTTCAAAATTAAACCTATTATAGACACGAACGGGTCAAGACCTTGGCGAAAGTGTGTTCAAAATAAGTCCCTACACCACAAATTTAGGCCAAAACAATTCAAAAGGGTTAAAAAAGGTCCAAACTATAGGCCAGTGGGTAAAAATTTCAAAAGAAATTTTATAAATAGTAAAAACTCATATTTTCACCATACCATTTGACTTTTACCACACATAGTGCATTTGCAGCCATTTTGGACCACAAAGTTCAATTTACAATTCTAGGATCTAGGAGCAATGGAATCGCGAACCGTCAGGACTAGGTAGATCCTCATCTCAAACCCTATCTTTTTAATGTGATTATTTCAATTTTTCATGGTGCAATTTTTGTTTGGAGCCACTCAAATATGGGTATCCCAGCCCATGCGAGTCACAGTTTATTGACCCGCGTATAGGTCTAGGCATACACGGGCAAAGAGAAGCCTGCCCACGCATACACACAACTGTCAATAGGAAAAGTTGTGTATATGTGCATGCATACCCAAAAAAAGGCAAAATCTCATAAAAAAATGTATGTTTGTTTTAGAGGATGGTGCTATAATGGAGGGAACGTGAACATGAGCATGTGGATAGGGATGTCCAGGGTGATGCAAATGGCCAAGAAGATTTAAGAGGGTGTGGCCAATACAAGTTTTGGAAAATTGGGATATTGAGAGATCAGCCAAGGATTTTGCAAATGCTCGTTGACTATTGAGATCCAGATACACAGGATTTTTATCTAGATAGGATGCCCTTGAGACTCAAAGTTGAAGACATATATTTAATTACTGGACTATCTCGTTGAGGTGAGGTAGTCAACTTGAGGTCTTATGGGGTGGGTGGTGTGCTCACTATAGATGAGTATATAGTTGTGTACTGTCTTCCGGATACTGAAAATATCAGAAGCTAGGTTCCTATGAACTCCATTCATAGTCTTGGTCTCAAGGTGATAGTACTGGTTTTATCCAGGATAGAAGGGTTGGCATCCTTACACTAGGCCTCCAGGCACCTCATGTTCTATGATGTAGAGTGTATGAGACCCACAATATATGATTGGAGCACCTCACTATTGAATAATATGAAGCATCAGCTGTCTGACTTTAAGATGGGAAGGAAAAGGAACTTTGGGTTTTCCAACATACTCAACACTTTCTTCTTTGAGCGGTTACCAGGCCTTAGCCCAAGAGTACAGGTTCCTCCACATGGTCTACGGGATCCAGCCCAAACCCATTGGGTGGAGTTGATGCAACAGTTAGGGGGAGGTAGGACACCTACTCCATTCCCACCAGACTTATACCACTGGTGGCAGTGACAGATCATTGTTGTGGATGACTATTCCTATGCAGGGTTCGACTTCCGCGGATACCCAGACATAGCATTAACACTGAGTGTCGCATATGAAGATATAGGTAACAATCCAAAAATGTGTTTTTTGAAATATTTGATTTTTTTGTATTTTTGATATAATGGAATAAAAACATGTTTTTGGTGGTATCACATATTGAAATTGATCATGCACATGCATATGTGGGCCCTAGACCATCGGATGGCTTCCCTCGACATCATCAAAGGGGACGAGGTGATGACATAATATGTGCAAATATAGAGCATATTATCTAGAGCATACATACCAACTTCGTCTGGATGAAACATAGGGTGCCTATGGTGCAAGTCAAGGACTTGCCTGAGGCATTGCAGAGACACGTGGTGGGAGTGCCTCATGCGTGGGTTCGACTATTTTGACGATTGGAAAATGTCATTTTTTGTTTCCATGACCATCACCCCAGTCCGTAGGCATAAAGTCATAGATAGACATTTTGTACTGGTTGTATAGTGTATTTTGGTGGCTTAAAGCCCCTATTTTGTATCATGACATTTTGTACTCTAACACCATTTTGGACTATATTTTAGAAATGAAAAACTTATAGTGATTAGTTTATTATATTTACATGTGTGTTAAATGTGAATATGATGTGTATGCTTCATTATTGATGTATCAAATGCCAGTCTAATACGTAATTTGCATAAGAATCGACAACATGATTGTAGATCCTAGGAATATGAATGTATGTTATGTGTTCAAATTATCATTCTAATAATATTACTCGTAAGAATATTTGTAATAAAGTCCAATCTCTAATACAATACACAAAATTTAATTGTGATACCACTAACTGCGAGTGAAGGCATACTTCAAGAGATAGAATACCATTAGATATGGAATCACATATGAGTTCAATCATGACACTATATTCAACAACATTGTTTGAATATGAACAAATATACCCACCTCCCGAAGACACTACTTGACCCTCAGATGTATACATGACCCAAGAAGTCGAAGCTAAGTTATGGGTATGGAGGCTGGCACCGTCAACGTATCCTATATATACTGAATACTCCAATGACATATTCCACAACAAAGGGAAGCATGTCAACACACCGAATCACTATAAGGGGACCAAAAGTAAACTATGCAACTATACAATAATATACAAAGTATCAGCTTCGATTAAGAATTAAGCATAGTATTTTTTAAGGTAGAGCCCCTTTCTTGTCTTCATCAAGGTTGTCCCTTCATAATCCACTAAATCATAAGTGCCCTTCTCTAACACTCATTTGACCATGTAAGGCCCATGCTACATGGGGTTGAACTTACCCTCCCCTAACAGTTCACTAGCTTGGTCATATAGAAGAACCAAGTCACCTTCACTAAATCTTCGAGGACAGACATACTTATCATAAAGATCCTTTATGCGAAGTTTATTGATTTCAAGAGCCACCAAGGCATCCCGACGCTACACATCAAGGTGCTCTAAGTCGACAAGATGTTCTTCCAATTCAGAAGTCTCTGGTAAGAGTTCTACAACTAGTTTTAAAGAAGTAATTTTGCATTAAATTGGCAAAATCAACTCCACCCGATGTACTAATTGATATGGAGAAAAACCGATGCTAGTCTTAATAGCGGGTTAGTACGCCCACAAAGCAGGGTAAAGCATAATGTGTTAATTAGTCTTGCTTTGTGCAACAATTCTTTGTAGAATGGAATTAAGGGATTTGTTTACAGCTCCAACCTGTCCATTCTCTTGAAAATAATAATAAGAGGAATACTCTTTCTTATACCCCAGCTTCTAAGATAACTCATCCATCATCCTATTTTGAAAGTTCCTACCATGTTTAGTGACAATCTCTCTTGGGATACCAAACCGAGTGGTGATTTGATTGAACAAAAAATGAGTGGCCATCTCACCATCATATTTAATAGTAGGCATAACCTCTGCCCATTTCGTGAAGTAATCCACAAGCACTATGACGTGATGGTTCCCCCCAGCCGAATCTAGGTTGCAATCCATAAAGTAAACCCCCCACTTGGTGAAGGGAACGATAGTGATAATAGGGTGTAACAGGGTGGGATGCGAGTGCACATTTTGTGCAAACAACTGGCAAGGGTGGCACCATTTGACCTCATTAACACAATCTTTAAAGATCGACAGGCAATAGTAACCCACTCTAAGGTTTTTTTTGGGCTATAGAAAGACCAGATAAATGACCACCCCACACCCCACTATGGCAATCATTCAGCACTGTCTCAGTCTCTTCATGAGTCAAACATTGATGCAAAATGGAATCCACCCCATGACCATACAAATTGTAACCGATAATGAGATAATTCTTAGCAACATGTCGTAAACGTCGAGGCTCATCCCATGAGAGGTGAGGAGGGATATTCAAAGTTTATAAATATACGATGATGTCACTGTATCAAGGGTTTACAATCGATATAAGGAAGACATGTCCATTGAAAAAAGAATATTCATGAACTTCATATTCGTCCAAACTAGGAAGATCTGACATGAGCTCCGCAAAAAATATCAATTTCTTTGATTTTTCTGAAACAAACTCGAGATCAAATTCTTGCAAGATAACAATCCACTTATTGTACTTTCCCTATATCATTCGTCTAGTTTGGACAAAATGAAATGGATTTTTATGAGCCACTACCATAGTCTGGAGAAGGAGTATATAATGTATCAACCACTAAACCACATGAACGGTTACTAAAGCTAGCTTCTCAATGAGAAATGTATCGAAATTCACCATCAATAAGGTTTCGGCTAGGATAGTAGACAACGTGCTCTTGGAGCTCGTCGTCCTCTGGAACAAAAACCATTCCAATCGTCTCTTGAGACATGATCACATATGATAACAAGTCACGACCATAGTCAGATGAACTAAGAATGAGGGTCGATGCCAAGGATTTCTTAAGAGCATTGAAGGACTCCTGAGCTTACGCATCCCATATGAATGGAGTATCCTTCTTCAAAAGGCGCATAAAACCCTTGGTCAAATTGGAAACGTTGATGACAAATATCCATAAGAAGTTAGCCATCCCATGGAGACTTTGAAGGTGTCTAATTGTGCATGTTGGAGACAATTGAAGTATTGCCTCAACCTTAAGAAGACCAACCCTAATCCCCTCTTTAGAAATGATGAATCCCAATAACCGACCAACTTTGATGCAAAAGATGCACTTCTGAGGGTTCAACCGAATTTGATAACGACAACATCTCTCAAAAACCAAACACAAATGGTCTGGATGATCCACGTTCAAGTGAGAGGAAGCAACTAAATCGTCGAGATAAACTTCAATAATACGCTTAAGATCATGAAAAGAAAAAGTCATCGCCGATTGAAAGGTAGCTTCGACGTTTTAAGGCCGAAAGGCATTTTCCGGTATGCAAAAGTATGCCAAAGAGAAATAAATGGAGTCTTATATTGGTCCTCGGGCTTGATTTGGATATGATTATATCCTGAAAAGTCATCCATGAACGAAAATACCTTGCTTCCCACACACATCCAAAATATGATCTATGAATGGTGTGGGGAAATAATCTTTAGAATAAGCCTTATTCAGGTCTCTAATGTCACTACACACCCAGATAGTTCCCATCTTCTTATCTACCGAAACGGGATTGGATACCCATTTAGTCAAGGGATCCAGATAGTTAAATCCATCCTTGAGTAGCTTCTATATCTCCACCTTAATGGAATTCTCCTTACGAGGATTCATCGCATGTAAATGTTGTCGAACATACCTAGCATTAGGATAAGTTTTGATTTCATGCTTGACAATTCAACTGTCTATTCTTGGAATTTCGTCATATGACTAAGAAAAATCATCATGAAACTTTTTTAAAAGCTTGATATATTCCTTAACCTCATCGGGAGAACAATCTGCCCCAATGTAGACGTTCTCAACCTTACCAGGAGTCCGAGAAATGTTGATAGGGATTGTAGGTGACAAATTCACCATGTTCCCTTCAACGTATATACCATGAATGCCTAATGGAATCACAGGACTACCAACCTTCTTGCTAAGGGTTGATGTAAAGTCATCACACTCAATTTGTTCAAGCTTTGGGAGAAAATAAGAGCGATGGTGCAACTCTTCCCAAGGATGTTCCAAACCATTCATGGATTCCATAATCGCTTCATCCGAAGGAAAAAAATCATCGAAGAAGTCATGTGAGTGTGATGATGCAACTACCCAAGTGGGCAGTGCAAAGGTGTCCTCCTCCTCCATCTGTGAAGAGGAAGGACTAGGGTCTAAAATGGGATCAAGATTAGATTGATAAGAAATCTCCGCTGTAGATAACCACATCTCCATCTTAGTAGGTCTAGGGTCCTCATCCAAAGTTCTTGGAGAAGGAAGAGTCCAAGGGTACGCTAAATACGTAATTCAAAAAGGGACCGAAATCGAATACGATGAAGCACTACCAAGAGTCGAACTAATGCTCAAAATTGGTGCCGAGATATTAAAGGATCCCATCAATGAAAAATACATTCCAACACCCACATATTGAGTTGCCGGCTGAGAATTATCAATGGCCGGGATGGTGTATCCTGATGATGCAATGAAACCAGAGCTATCAAATGACATCTGGTCGATCGTGACAATCCAATATTCAAAAGGGAAGAAAATAACACAAAAGATGGAAGAAAAGACCAGTTTCATAGCGTAGATCCAATTCTGACCTAGTAAAAGATTATAGTCAAGGGGTGCGTCAACCACCTCAACCTCTATTGACATGGTCTTTCCTCCCAACTGGAAATGAAGAGAAGGAAGTATTCCATGCGCTCGAAAATATTTTCCATCAAATGCAGTCAACATGGCTTCGAATTTAGACAATGTGGTCGAGCAAGGCCTTTCCAACTAGCCATAGACATCACAGAGGCCACACTGCCTTCATCAATCATTGTGAATTTAATTGTGTTGTTCATACACTCCACATGGACTAAGAAAGCCACATGGTAAGGAAAGAGAGGTTAGACCTCGTGGGTATCAAACCTAACCGTAGTGGAAGGACTAGAATCAACCACCTCGAGGGAAGACAACAAAGCTCTCCTCTACAAAGGAAAAGTCTGAAGGACTTCGAGAGTTGACATCACACAAGGAGTCTGACCTAAATCCTTGACAATAGAATAGTGTTGGGACACTTGAGCATTAGGATTGTGGTCCGAGCGCTTTAAGACTCCCTTATGAATGTGAGGTATTTCTTTAGGTTTGTCAATATGCAAAGGTTTCTCAGGTGGTGCAGGCTCTTTACCCAAGTTGGGTTGTGACGGACTATAATATTTCTTGTGGCTCACAACATTAGTAGTAGACATTGTAACACCTTGGTTTCGACCCCATGGTATTGAATTACATATGATGTAAATAATTTTATTTGATCATGGCGTGGAGCCCAAGGCAAAGGCCCCACCATGGATTTTGTGTCTTATGTATCGGTGATTAAAATTGATGCCGATGGTTTATGTGCTAGCCAGGCATGATATGCTTGAGACATCATGTAAAATGCAAATTAATAAAAATACCACAACTAGCTATGCGCCGCGATGTTAAAGAGATCGGGGTATGATTTCACAAGGAATAGGGAGTGGGAAATAATAAAACCCTTGGGCCATGGGGAAAATCCAAATGTCTAAGGGGAAAACCCATAAAATGGTCAAATACCCTTTTTGTCTTTTATGCCCAGTCATCTAAGTGGGTGAAGGACGTTATTTCCTTGGGATGGGAAGGGTATGGAGGTCAAATTCGAATTGGGGAGGACATCAGTCTTTGGGAAACATGTTTTTGACTTGTGGGGAAAGTAAATTCTTGGGAAGGAATTCCCAAGCCATTAGGCACCCATGTATTTCAATTTTCCTTACCATTATCACTCACGTGGGCTCTCTCACGCAGCAGGAAGGGGGCTGAGCTCTCCCCTTCACGATTTTGCAATTTTCCCATGTTTCTCCATGGTTGGGAAGTCATTTATGGAATGTTGAGTGCATGTGCAGGAGAGATTCATGTTTTAGTGTTTGTTGGGGGTTGTTTTTGTCTCCCTCATGATTTGGGCTGTTTTCTTCATTTTACCATGCTCAGAAATTGTTTTCTATGTTGTTGGGTGAATGGGAAGGAATGGGACACGATTTTGGGGTTTGGGGTGGCTGTTTGCCTCTATGGGCAAGCTGGGAGCTTCCCTCATGATTTTATGCATTTTTTCTCACTTTCTCCAAGATGGGAGCTTCCCTCATGATTTTCTGCATTTTTTCTCACTTTCTCCAAGCTGGGAAATCCGTTTTGTTGATGCTGTGTGAATGGCCTGAGGAGATTCACGATCTGTGGTTCGGGGAGGTAGTTTTTTCTTCCGTTGTGCCATGGACGATTTCCTGAATTCAGATCTAGGATCTGAGGGTTTGTAGAGGTTTTTTTTCCTTAGTAGAGACATTGAACGTTTTATGGATTCGTATTTTTTACCCAGGGTGTTTTTCCCAATTTCCTTTTATGTTTGGGTTCCCAGGACGTTTGTCCCTTACCCAACAAGGGTATTTTTCTGTTGGGTGCATCCTTGTGATGGATTGGAAAAGTAAGTCCAAGGAACCATCTATTGATTGGATGGTTGTGTGTTTGATGTATCATTTGGATTGGCTGAGTAAGCCCAAGGACCCCTCCATGTTATTGGCTTGTTTCCTTAACAGTTTGTGAAACCCAATGGTGTGTAGGCTGGATGGTGAACGTATGGTTTTGGCTATGTGCGAGCCTGTTGTTCCTTAGTGCCTTGTGGAATCATGCCCAACTCGGGGGTAGAATTGATACTGAGAGATTGATGAGCACACTATCCTGCGGTTGGGTGGAACATTGCAGCAACATAGCTAGTTGCGGCGAGCAAGCTTCTTTTCTAGATAAGTATTCTTTTGTATTTTATTTCTAGAGCTGTATTGTTTTATGGATTTCTATGAACATATTGAATGCTTGAATGAATTATTTGGCTTTTTCTATAGATTGCATTATGCATTTGTGTATTTTTTTAATTCAATGCATTTTTATGTTTATGTTCATGGGGCTGGATTTCCCGTTTTGACAGCAGCAACAGCCTAGTCACGTCCTGTAACACCCCGGTTTTGACCCCGTTTGCATTAAATGTTTATGATGTATATATTGTAATTAATTGTGGTGTGGAGCTAAATGCAAATTCCCCACCATCGATTTATCGTTTTATGTTCCGGCGATTAAAATCGTTGCTGATGGTATACAATGCTATTCGGCACATTATAATTGTGGCATCATGTAAATATGCATTTTACTTAAAATCTACCCCAACCAGTTATGCCAATGCAACCATAATGAAAAGGGCATGATTTTCCTAAGGATAAGGAGGGGGAAATTATTTAACCTTTGGGGCCAATAGGGAAAAGCCAAATGTCAATAGCAGAACCCATAAATCAGTCAACTACCCATTTTGTCTTTTCCCCCCAATCATTAAATTCTGCCAGAATGTGGTTGAGTTAGTTATTGCATGGGGATGGGAAGAGTATGGGCAACAATTTTGAATTTTGGGAAAACCAATTTTTACTTTTGGGGCAAGTAATCACCCAAAAATGCATGCCATTTGGCCCATTCACCCACGTTCTTCATTTTCTCACGCAGGGAAGCTTTGGGAGCTGCTTAATTCCACGATTTTTATTGTTGTATGTTTCTCATTCATGAATTGGAGCCCCTGGGAGTTTTACCATCACCATTCATCCACGTTGGGTTGCTATATGTGTGTTTTTCCCTCACATGGACAGTCGTTCTTCACTCTCCTGGCTCAAAATTTCATTTTGGGTGATGAACTGTGGTTGGGTTTCCTCCCTAATGCTTTTGTGACATTCTCCACCATTTTCCAAGCTGAGGAATTGCTGTGGGTTAATTTTTCAGAATTTGGGGTTGCTGTGGATTCTTGTTGAGTCGTTTCGGCAACGATAGGGCCAAGAATGACTCAGGAATCGAGTTTCCCAGTCAGAGCTGTGTATTACCCAAATTGTCACCTTGGTTTTGTTCTGTGGTGTTTGGTTTTCTTCCCTGGAGTTGTGAATTGCTCAATTTTGCTGTGTGTATTCAGTGGTTGGTCTTTGGACTAAATTGGAGTGGGAATGAAGGCTTGGTATGCTTGATAAACCTGGTGTGTTTGGGAGCCTCATAGACAGAGTTAGAGGGCTAGCTTTCTTCTCCACAACCCTTGAATAGCACTGGAAGTCAAGGCCTGAGGGAGTATGTAGCAGAGAAGGGACTGATTCCTTGTGTTGGGTGTGTGTGGGTGTCCTAGAAGTTAGGCTAGTTCTGGTGCAGGTGTCCTTAGCTCTCCAGTGAGCCCACCAACTTAGCAGTCAACTTTTCCCAGCTCCTTGATGGCCTAATAAACCATGACTATGTTGGCTTGGCTGAGTGTGTATCTTGGTTATGTGTGAGCTTGCATAGTTCCTTATTCCTTGGGGAGTCATGCCCAGCTCGGGGGTGGCCGTGTTGCTGAGAGATTAGGGAGCACACTGGCCTATGGTTGGGTGGAATGTTGCTGCGACATAGCTGGTTGCGGAGAGCTTCATTCAAAGATAAGTATTCTTGTCTATTTCATCTCTGCAATTGCATTTACTATTTAATGAATTACAATGAACATGCTGAATGCTTGAATGTATGGTTTTGCTTCCGCTGTATGGCAATAATGTATGTATGTTTAGTTCAAAGCATTTCAGTTTTTATGTGTGTATGTTCATGGGGCTAGTTGCCTGGATAGATAATGGTATGGTAGCGTCCTCTTCGCTGGTCGGAGGGTCGGGGACATTACACGTCCTCTCCATCGTCGGTATGAGGGGTGGGGATGTGAAATAAATCATGTTGATACAACCGTGGCCACCTTCAGCATTCAATAGGTTTTGATTCCCACCAGAAGCATTTGTAGAGTCCACATTCCTCGAAGCCATATTTTTTGTTATGTGTAAAGAATCTGTAAACACAGCTGGGATTTGTGTAATGAACTTCAAGGCTTCATCAATACAAGGGAAAACATATGTGAGGTGATCTCCACCACAAAGTTTGCAAGGGAACTTATCCTTACGTTTAGACTTCTTGGAGCCCCCAACATCACCATTGTTCTTGCCATCATTAGATTTCTCCTTCCTATTCCCACCTCTCCTATTATTTTTTCCCTTCTTCTTATTTTTTCTGGGCTACTGGTTACCCTTTTCCGTCAGATGTACCAAGAGAACATCCACTGTTTGGGTGGGATTGGATGAAGTCATAGCTTATCTGGTCATGGGATGGTTAATCGACAAATTCCTCATTTGATTTGTAACCTGGCCTACGACATTAGTACTCGTGGAGCCAACAATTCCATCAGCATGTGGCCCAAGTTTAAACTTAGGTTCGAAATTTAACCGTGGAGCATTAGGAATAATCTCATACAAGAGCCCAAATTGAGCATAAATCAAGTCTAATTGTTGATATTGAAAGATAGCATGTTCCTCATTCATAACTCCAGACGTCAAAACATCCTTTGCGATATAAGGCAATAATGACTTAAGGAACCATTCCAATAGAAATTCAGGTGGAATGTTGGCCTTAATCAACCTCTTCCGTCTACGCCACTCTTGAATATGATCAGAAATATGTGTGGCTTTCTCTTATCGAAACATCAAAAGGAGTTTGGTACCGTCATCGTAATGCACAAGTAGTTGAAAGTGGTTCAAAAAGGTCATGGCTAGATCATTAAAGGTCCGATATGTTCCCCGAGGAAACTCTATATACCATTTCTCCGCAGGTCTTGGAGGGTGCGTTGAAAAAGTTGCAAATGAACTGAATCATGATTGAAGGAATTTGAAGAGCACCATAGGTGGAAAGTGTTAAGATACTCTCGAGGGTCCTCACCATTCTTACCTTCAAACTTCAGAATGTACAAAGGAAGCTTAGCGGCAAAAACCGCCACATCAGATCATGAGAAACCAGATCGTTAGTCAACTTCGACAAGTCAGGCAAGTTCAATGTAGCTAAGAAGGGGAGCCTAGGTTGTGCCATATGGTTCCATGCTCCCTAACATAACTGATTCATATAGGTATGATTATTGTAAATACCATGGACTTGGCCAGTCGAATAATAACCTCCTCCTACTTGCCCATACAAGGATACACAAGAATATTGTGATTTGGTACAGCTTGATGCTGAGATGCCACATAACCATACTTCTAAGACTGATAAAAGGGTTTTCCTCCAAATACATAAGGAGACACATAAACTCCCAACAAAACATGACCGACAGATGAGGGAACAACATGGATAGAGGCAACACTCCACCTCGAAGGACAGCGTGGGTTATGAGGAGGATGTGTCATGAGAAAGGAATTTGACAGAATATGTGTAGAGGAAAATGGAACATATGACAGAATATATTATGTACCTCCAATGTTCACATTTCTAGGTTCACCTCCATGAGAAGGAATCCCAATATTATGCTTGGATGAAGGGTATGAAAACAAATGGTGTGGAAGGTGCAATATGACCACTACAAAACCTATGAGCATGGAAAGGGATGGAAGTTCCCATAGGAACAACACTAGGACCTACACGAGGAATGATGACAGATGAAGAGAAGGTGTCATTAAGGTCTATCATGACAAATATAAAGGGACTAGTGCTAGAGGGAACACGGTGAGTCTCACCATTCGATCATCGTGAAGAAGACCTCCCTTAAACAACTAGGAAATATGACATATGGGGTTGTGAATTGAAGGAAGCACCTCACTCATGATGATTGGTTTCAACTGGAGTCCCAGGTCTACTAAATGTCACATTCCCCATTCCATGGGATGGAGAAGGAGGAACCTATGGGGTGTCAGATGTATGACTCATGATGAGACCGGTGTGTGAATCACAATGTGTATAAGTTCGCTTAGAACGTCTAATCCTATTCCATGGAGGAGGAGGAGACCCACAAGGTGAAATCCCTACTAAACATTGAGATCGACGGAGAGCCAAAACCTGATCCATGATGAGTCCACAAAAGTAGAAAGACTCAACAAATTACGAACCCTAGAGAAAACTAGCACACAAAGAGTGCACTCCCAAGAAAATCTAAGCCAGATGCAAACAAACCAAGAGGGAGGATAAATGAGCTCCCAAATGTAGCAGGTATGTCTCATCTAAGAGAGGCCTAAAACTCACATACACTATAAGAGGAGGTGTGTAACCAATTATAGTGGACCTCAACTTCAACGTGTAAAGAGACTGTGTTGTTCGACCCCTACCTTGCCAGGATACTCACATAATAACCTCTGCAAGTACCCCTTGCGATATGTAGGTAAGGAAACTAAGTCCACCCCAATATAACCAATTCTCAGGTAGACAATCGCAGGTGGGACATACTGTATAGGCAAGGTAACAAATACCGAAGCTCTAAAGCACCAAAGGTACCTCAAAATCCTCCAGATACGAATAATATCCTGGAAATATATCCGATGCTGCACAAAGAGCGACAAGGGGATATCCCCACCAGAAATGTGTGTGCTGCCTCGTGATTAACTCCTGTGTAAGAGGAGCCTCCCAAGAACACTAATTATATCAAGTATTTCTCTTCTCACCTGGACAGACACCTAAATGTTTTGTTTTGCAGTCTTGAAAATTTTTACTCACGACACCTTATTCCAAGACTCTACAACCTAATCTTGTTGGTGCTCTATCAAATAAAAATGTGTAATAAATTTTAGATTAAGCATTCATTTTAAGGGTTGTGATTACTCAAAGGAAATGATCGTGCAACTAGTGATGTTATGACTCAACACTGAAGTAAATATGCACACCTAACAAACTATGCCAAGTGCAATTTGTCTTGAATGAAAAAAGGGTGTGCCACTACATGAGATGAATAAATTCCTTTTCAAATTCCAGTGCAAACATTCCTAAATGAAATCTTGATCACTATTCAACTAAGCAAAACCTAATGCAAGTACTATTTCCATGCAAATGCATCATGCACAAACATGCAAAATATAAAATATTTTTGTATTTTTATAATGAATGATATGTGAATGCAATAAAAAAGACTCTATAACTCCCAGACCTTGCAACAAGTATCAAACACAAGCCAATAAATACATTGAGATAGAAAGGTCTAATGCACTAATATCAAAACAAAAAGAAGAAGGATGAAAAGAACAACTTTTAACTTAAAAACAAATAAAAAGGGTCTCTAGTTAGAAACATAAGCAATAGACAAACATCGAAGGAACCCAAGAAGACTAAAAAACACTCAGAACCCACCCATCATCTCTCAAACATCAAGATCACACTCAAGAAGAGGGGAATATGCGACTATTCATAGAAAAGAAGCATGTATACACTACTGTAAGTGCTACAACTCGTGTGTATACGCGATTGATACTTCTATGACGCACGTATAGCAAGAGGAAGGTGGTAAAAAGATAGTCTAAGAACCAAATTATCTCAATGGGACACCAATGGGATAACACACTTCTAAACATGACACAGAAACACAGAGAAACAAATAGCAATGCAAGCACATCATACACCCAAACCCGAAAAAAAACAAGGAAATATCCCCAGCGTAGTCACCAATTCTGTTATGGAGAAAACTTTCTATGGCTTGGGGTAGACCACACCAGACTGTATGACACCAGAAATAAATTGATTTCCATATGCAATAGAGATAATCAAAGATAACACTAAGGGATATAAGGCCTACCTTGTTCTGTAAGGTTGTAGTAGATACCCGTTGAGATTTTAACCACACTTGTACCGACATTCCATTCTCAACAACAACAAAATAGACAAGCATGATATATGTTAAATGTTAGGCATACTATAGCATATATAAAACTAGTATGTATAAATTGAAGCAACTACATCCATGGATAAAGAACATTCATAGTTACATACATACAATGGACGAGAAATGGATATTTCTTTTGATAAAATAAAGATACAAGTTAAAAAACTCCGTCGGCACCTCATCGAAACAGAGAGATCGATTCCTCCACCTAGGGCTCCACCACTTCAATCCTCCATCTCATTGGCAAGCTCACAAGACAATGGAAAGCTTGGGAAGAGCATCAATGGCTGCATAATAGGATAAAGGGATGCAGAATCAAGCATGTATGAATGGGGCACAAATCCACTATAGTTTCCTTGCTCTCATAAGTTCTCCTCCTCTAATGCATCCAAGAGGCTCAATATATAACCCTTCAATAGGCAATGAAGGGTCGATTCAGAGCATTTCTGGGCATATGGAAGGCCAATAATCAAGTTATTCGTGACTCATTGAGGAGAACTCTGAAATATTTCTTTTTGGGCATATTTCTCGATGTACACAGGTCATAGTGGGATAAGCTGCATGTACAGGCAGGATGTAAGCTTATGACTCGCGAATAACAATAATTAGGGATTTTTTAAGGGTTTTCTTGGAACATCAAAGAATATTTTTAGCAAAGGGGTCCAAAGAATATGCATAGGGACATGGAAGGACATAAAAATGTGAGCTACCAAGTGTGGTAAAATCAACTATAACAATTCCTTTGATATAAGGGACATATAATAGATTATTGTATTGTGCCTCGCTAAGGTATTGATTACCAATATTGGGTTTTTGAGGAGGGACCCAAGATGACGGGGGAGGTTGTGGAGCATGACCAATAGGACCATAACCAACATGAACACTAGATCCTATAGTTGGAGGAGTTGGCTATGGAATATTATGTAAAACAAGCACATAAGATCCCCTAGTTGTATGGGATGTGGGGGGTAAAAATGAATTCCAACATTCGGCAAAGCCATGGGAGGCATAGAAGTACCATCCATTGGAGAATTTGAAATTGGACTTGGAACAGACTGTGGAACTACTGCAAGAGTGGTAATCCTAGTCACCGTTGGTGCAGGTGGGCCATTTTCCATAACTTTACTAGAAGTAATATTCAATGATCTACCCAAAATATCACTAGGTAAAAGGTAGGGTAAGCTCCTTCTAGAGTTTGGAGTTAGCTCTATANGCACTAGTAGAACCAAACTGAGAGATATCTTGGCCAAGGGTGGTTTCCCAAAATGGAGCATTCGACCGAAATATAGGAGCCACCATTTCATTAGGATAAAATTGATTGAGCCCAACTCTAGAAGGAGTTGGGAAGGAAAAAGATGGATTTTGAGAGGAGGGTTGTTCCGCTAAAGGTGGTGCTGAAAAGTTAGTAATGAGAACATTGGAAGGAGGAGAGAATTCACCTCCTCCTCCATATAGTGTGGTGCATTACCCCCTATATTATGGTGCATTACATATTATTTATGTAGTTTTGGGTCTATTAGTGGGTTTACTAGTTTTTATTGTACACCTTTATCTCCTATATATAGGAAGGAGATATTCTCATTTTAGTCATCATATCATCTTATCTTGTCTTGTGTACTTAGTACATTGTGTAAGGAGGTTCCTCCCTCGAAGAGTATTGATATCTATATCTTCTATTCACTTTTTAGGAGTGGATTACTCTCTTATTGTCTATTTCATATCTTTTAAAGGTATTATTGGGGCTTGGTTGCATAACATTTGGTATCACAGCTCTTTCCTTGGGACTCGCTTATGCAAAAACAAATATTATTGGAAATTTCGCTGAAATGTTTTTTCTACAAGGATTCAGAGATCAGGGTTAAAAAATCACTTCCAAAACAGGTCGAACTATCTCCAGTACAAAGTTTAGATCTCGACCCATTAAATTTTCTGAGATAATTGTGAAGGAATCTAGGGTTTTTAACTAGTCCTACAGCTACTCTAAAACTAGTGTTCTTGGGAAAAAAGATCATATCTAAGGAATACGAGATTGAAATGGAGTGAGACCAATTGAATATGAAAGAAGATGGGCTAGGGTATATTTTTTAGAAGTTTTAGATATAGAAACAAAACAATGGACATGTGGCATACAATACAAGTGTGCTATTATGGATAGGAAAAAAATAAGAAGCTTTGGTATATTTGCAATAACTTTTTTTTGGCTCATCCAAATTAGGCCAAACCTGTAAAATTGGAAAGAGGACAGATCAAGGTACCACAAGACAAATTTTTAGACTCAGAGGGGTCTCAATTCAAATTTCACCTCAGTTACAATTCAGACCTAAAACAGTCTTCCAATCAGGGTTTGAAAAAGGTACGCCATTTTTCATTTGAATAGCTTTTAGTAGAAAGACATATGTGTGGTAAACCCTAGGGTGTGATATTGTTAAAAATTCCACCAAAAGGAAGTGGAAAGAATCACACTACACTTAATCCCCCAGAGGATTCATCCCTGACGTACGTGGAAATGGAAGACATTTCTTTTAGAGTGTCCAAATTGGAAGATATGATTAAAGGAAATGTGAAAATTGATGACTTTGCTAAATTGGAAAATAAGATGGTTGCTAAAGAGGATATCAAAGGGATGGATAGTAAAGAACATATTCAAGACTTGAAGGATTTTATCAAGGATATCAAACATAACTTTATTCCTCAATTATCTACTCAAGAAGAGGATAAGGAGGAAAAATATGACTTATTCCAGTCACGTATGAAAAAAATTGAAAAACAATTGGACAGTAGGAAGTTGGAGTCCTCAAAAGTTGATGATTCACTATAACATCATGGGTTCAATTCCTGTTCAAGAAACTGCTTTATCCCCAATATTGACATGAGGAAGTTTGGTGGCAAGGATCCGATCACGTGGATTTTTCAGATGGAGCAATTCTTTGATCTACACTAGGTGCCCACCATGAAAAGGTAAATATTGCATCCTAGTATTTAGAACTTGATTAGTGTGTATGGTACCAATGAATTTGCGACTGTAAAAAGGAGTATATTATCACTTGGTCTCTATTAAAAGAAGAAATGATTGCACATTATGGGGATATAAATAGAAACACCTTCTTCGGTTAGTTGATAAATCTCAAGCAAAAAGGTTCAGTTACAGATCACATCAAGCAATTTCAGCAGCTAAGTCTCATAGTGAAAAATATTTCATAAGATAATTTGTTAGATCTATTTATTGGAACCTTGAAATATAACATTCAACACGAGGAGCATCTCTTTGAACCATCATTGCTAGAGAAGGATTTCATGATGGCAAGGAAGGTTGAAAATAAAAATATGGCAATGAATACTAGAAAGGCCTTCTCCAACACATACAGAGAAAACAACGTTCCTTCTTCTAAACCACCACAAAGGTTGAAACCCCAACAACTAGATGAAAGAAGAGGAAAAGAATTATGCTTTAATTCTGACAACAAGTATAGTAAGGGACATAAGTGCAACAAGAAGAAATTATTCTACATAGATTGTGAAGAGGAAGAACCAAAAGAAGAGGAAGCATCTCAAGAAGAGGCGACTTCAGAAGAAATAGAAGAGGCTACTTCAGAATAAATTACTCCCACCATATCTTGTCATGCATTGGTTGGAATTACTCTCAAGATAGAAGGATACATAAAAAAGAAGAAGGTAATAGTGTTAATTGATTCTGGTAGTACTCATAATTTCATTCACTGTAAATTAGCCAAAGTTATTAATTGATTTGTTTATCTAGCACCAAAATTTCAAGTAATGATTGCAGATGGAGGAACTATAAATTGCTCAAGGAAATTCCGTAATATCAATTTGGATATGGGGGAATATGTATTGAATATTCCAATGATTTCTATCCCGATGGGTGGTGTTGATGTTGTCTTGGGTGTCCAATGGTTACAATCATTGGGAACAATGGATTTTAATTTTCAAAAAAAATTCATGAAATTTTCATGGGAAGGTAAAGAATATGAGTTAAATGGTATCATAGGAAAACCAAGAAAGGTGATAGGCTCTAATGGTATGATAAAGTTGTTGAAAAATGGACATCAAGGTATAGTTGCACAATTATGCTCAATAGATGTTCAAACCTCAAATTTCCCAATCTCCCCAGATCTCCAAAGGGCCATTAATAAGCATTATAAGGTAATTGAAGATATTCCAAAAGGTTTTCCACCTATTCGTGACTTTGATCAGGCTATACATTTAATTCCAGGTAGTGTTCCTCCTAACATCAGACCTTACTGATATCCTTATAGCCAAAAGAGTGAAATTGAGCGTATGGTGGATGAAATATCAGAATGTGTATGTACACTGGAAAACCGAATATTCTGAGATGGCTGACTTCTGGTTTCTTTCCGGAAAAGAATTCTTCAGGTGTCTTATTCTTGAGTACTCTATGTGGAGTACGGTTCTGTACATACACCGCTGTTCTGGCAGCTTCTGCCCATATATGCATGGGAAGATCTTGATCATGAAGCATGGCCCTTGCAGCTTCCATGATTGTTCTATTCTTCCTTTATGCAACTCCATTGTGTTGTGGATTATATGGAGTGGTTAAATCCCTCTTAATCCCTGAATCTTTGCATAAGTCTTTGTATTCATTCAATGTGAATTCTCCGTCATTATCTGATTGAAAAATCTTGATCTTATTTTCAGTGTGGTTCTCGATCAAGGCTTTGAATTCCTTGAACTTTATGAATACTTCATCTTTGTTCTTCATAAAGTATATCCATGTATTCCTAAAAAATCATCAATGAAAGAAACATAGTATACATACCCACTTAATGAACTGGATGACATCAGATCGCATACATTGGAGTGGATGATTTACAAGATTCCTTTTGCCTTTCTCTCGCTAGTTGGAAATGTCTTCTTTGTGTTATTTACTTTTGCACATCCTTTGAAAACACCATCATGTTTTGTCTGCATTTCTGTAAGACCTTCAATATCTTTTCTTGCAAGTGGTAGTGCCCTGTAATGCACATGTGCAAGCCTTCTATGCCAAAGTTCATTTGGTTCTACTGAGTCATGAACCAAATCTTGTTCTGGTTGGCCCTTCAATTTATATAGACCTCCTTCCTATTCCCCAATCACTATTGCATCATCAAAAGTATTTCCCTTTGGCCACATAAGAACTTGGCCATCTACAAAAGCAACCCTCATTCCTTTTGCATCCAATGCAGATATGGAGAGGAGGTTCTTCTTTACTCTTGGTACAAACATTTTTCATCTTCATAGACTTTCCAAAGTCTAGCTTATAGGAGGATTCACCACTAGCTTTTATTGGATACTGGTAGTCATCCCCAAGTTTCACCTTGTGAGGTGACTCATGTTCAGATAGTTTTACAAATGATTCTTTGAATCCCGTCATATGTTTGGAAGCACCACTGTCTATTAGCCAATCATTGCTTCCATGTGAGATAGTTCCCGTGAGAGTGTAGATCAACACATATTCTTCATCGCTTGAAGAATCATCACTTTCTTGTTTGATTCTCTTTGTGGAAGGTTCATCATCCTCTGCAGCATGAGCATGATGTCTTCTCTTGTTTCCCTTTTTCTTCTTTGAGTTCCCTTTGTTAGGGAAGTATTTGGATATGTGACCTTTCTCATCACATGTGTAACATCTAATAGTAGTCGGATCTCTTCTAGAGTGTGAAATATTACCTTTGGAGTGATGATGGTCCCTTCTGGTTTTCTTGGTGTGGACTGTGAGAGCTTGATATTCACTTCCCATCTTTTCTTCTCGAGCTTCTATCCGAGCTTATTCTTGAGATCATTCTTCCCATATTCTGCTGAACTTGACTAGCTTCTTTCTGGCACAGATCCCTTGAATGAAATGCCCTAGGAATACCATTCAGGGTGGTCATCACATTATCTGCATTCTCCACTTCTTCATCTACTGCTTCTAGCTGTTCCTTGATGTTGACAAGGTACCACTACTACTAAAGGACAAAGAACTATATGTAAAACCCTCAAAATGTTTCTTTGGGAGAAAGGAGGTAGAGTATTTGGGTCATATTGTATCTCATGAAGGTGTCAAGGTAGACCCTAAAAAAATTAAATCCATGATGGACTCGTCGATTCTAAAAACCCTAAAGAATATTTGAGGATTCTTAGGTCTAAGAGGGTACTACCGCAAGTTTGTTCGAAACTATGGAAGAATAACATCTCCTCTAACATCATTACTAAAGAAAGATGCATTTTCTTGGACTCCAAAGGCAACTTAGGCCTTTAAACAACTCAAAGAGGCCATGTGTAAAGATCCTATTTTGGCGACACCAGACTTCAAAAAAACCTTTATTATGGAATGTGATGCTTCAGGAAATGGAATTGGAGCTGTACTAATGAAAGAAGGACCCCCTATTTCCTTCACACATCATCCAATCAAAGGAAAGAACTTGAAAAAGATAATTTATGAGAAGAAAATGTTGGCAATACTACATGCCTTGAAGAAATGGCGCCCCTACCTTATAGGGAGACATTTCAAGGTTAAAACTGATCATGATATCCTTAAATACTTCTTGGAACAAAGGATATCTTCAGAATAGAAACAAAAATGGGTAAAAAAGATGTTGGGATATGACTTTGAAATCATCTACAAAAAGGGGAAGCAAAATGTTGTAGTAGATGCTTTCTCTAGGAAAGATGAGGATGTTGAAGCATTAATCTATGCTATTTCAATCATCCAACCAGATTGGGTAGCTAAAGCAATGGACGAATGGAAAAATGATGAAAAAATATGGACATTTATTCAAAAGATACAACAAGATCCCATTGCCTCTAATACATTTAGGTGGAAAGATGACTTGCTACGGTACACAGATCGCTTATATATTGGTAAGAGTTCCCAACTCAAGAAAAAGGTACTTTCTGAATTTTACTCTTCACTGATAGGAGGGCACTCAGGTTCCTAACCTACCACAGGGTAAAGAAATATTTTTTTTTTGATGGTCTTAAAATTGACGTTCAAAAATTTGTGGCAGAATGTTTGGTTTTCCAACAAAAGAAAGTGGAAACAATTAAGACCCTTGGTCTCCTACAACCACTTTCCATTCCAATCCAAAGGTGGACAGAGGTCTTGATGGATTTTATCATAGGTTTACCAAAGTTTGAAGGAAAGAGTGTCATCATGGTGGTTTTTGATAGACTTACTAAATATGCACACTTTTGTGCACTATCTCATTCCTTCAAAGCAAGCACGATCACCAATTCTTTTATGGAGACAATACAAAAACTACATGGTACTCCAAATATTATAATACGTGACATGGATCCCATTTTCACTGGAAAATTTTGGACCAAATTATTTTCTTGTTTGGGTACTCAATGGGCTCATAACTCATCTTATCATCCTCAATCTGATGGACAAACATAGATAGTAATTTTTTTTTTAGAAAGGTATCTTCGATGTTTTGCAGCTGATAAACAAATAGAATGGGTTAAGTGGTTACCCTTAGAAGAATGGTGGTATAATAATTCCTTCCATACATCATAAAAAATGATCCCATTTATGGCACTGTATGGCTACCATCCACCATCCATCACATCTTCACTAAGATACTCTAAGGTTCAAGCAGTGGAAGACCACATGGAGCATCAAAACCAAGTTTTTCAATTCTTAAAGGACAACCTGAATTTAGCACAAAATCGAATGAAACAACAAGCATATCAACACCGTACTGAACGAAGATTTAATGTTGGGGATTGGGTGTTTTTAAGACTACAACCATACAAACAGATGTCCCTAAAGAAAACCAACTAGGATAATAAATTATCATGTAAATACTACACTCCCTACAAGGTGTTACAAAATATTGGTAGTATGGCCTACAAATTGGAACCACCTACATCTTCACGAGTCCATCCAGTTTTCCATTTTTCCTGTTTAAAGAAGGTAATCAGTGACAAGCTACTAGTTCAAACGATCTTACCAAAACTTGATGAGGAAGGAAAAAACATCTTGGATCCTGAAGAAATTACTGAAATACAAACTAGACATCTTTGAAATTGATCAGTTTCAGAGTATCTCATTAAATGGAAGAAATTACCCACATAAGATTCAACATGGGAATATGAGTCCTTTATATAGCAGCATCCAGAACTACTTTAGCGTTGAGGACAACACTTTTTGAAGGGGAGGGGCATGTTAATCCCTTAATCTTGACACATTACACCACATAGTGTGGCACATTACCCCCTATATTGTGGTGCATTACATATTATTTATGTAGGCTTTGTCTATTAATGGGTTTATTAGTTGTTATTGTACACCTTTATATCCTATATGTTAGATTTTTATCATTTAAGCTAGCATTATATTAGGATCTTTAACTGAGAGAATAACAAGCACAACAATCAAACACAAAAGACAATGAACACAATGTTTTTCCTCGGGGAAACCATAAATGGAGAAAACCCCACAAATTCCTCAGAGATAGAATCAACACCAAAAGTAAAACCCCAAAATAGTAAGATGATCTCCTGACATCAGTAGCCTCTTTCTTTCTAGCACCAACAACTTCTTCTTCCTCAGCTATGCACTACAACTGAGTGTGAGTGAGTGTGTGATAAATAGAGAGGCTCACTCTCTATTTATACTAATTCCTGACTTGACAATAATTCACAAGGGCCAAATTCTCTAGGAGAGTCTAATAACCCTAGGGACCCGGAACTGCGGGGACTTTAACCCTTGAAAAATAGGAGGGTTACCCAAAATGACTCGACATGACTTGTTTACATTATTGAATATACGGATAGAAACATCGGGGCATGACATGACTCAAATACATTACAGACACTTCCCCGAATAAATATCGGGGTACAAGACATAAGATATACAAGTGAATACATTCCGAAGTTACAAATACATCAACACTCCCTCTTAACTAGGAAGGTATTCTCTTGACACAATTTATCAGCATGGATCTTCTTCTTTGTATCATCTGGATCATCAATGAGTTCTCGTCATATTCATATTCAAGTCATCTTCATCTTCAAGTTATCTTCATCTTCAAGTCATCTTCATCTTGATCTGGATCATCACTGCTGGATCATCATCACTGGATCTGGATCATCATCACTGGATCTGGATCATCACTGGGTCATCATCATAGGTGCTATCTCTTGATTCTTCTTGTCATAGGAAGTTCTACAAAGCCAACCCTTTTTTCATGCTGGATGTACATCTACATAGCCGGTCCTTTTTCATACTGGATGTATCATCACAGAGCTATTCCTTTTTCATACTAGATGTGGCCTTTACACAGAGCCAGTCCTTTTTCATACTAGATGTGTCTTCAAAGAGCTAGTCCTTTTTCATACTAGATGTGGGATCTACACAGAGCTAGTCCTTTTTCATACTGGATGTGTCTTCACAGAGCTAGTCCTTTTTCATACTAGATGTGGGATCTACACAGAGCCAGTCCTTTTTCATACTGGATGTGTCTTCACAGAGCTAGTCCTTTTTCATACTAGATGTGGGATCTACATAGAGCCAGTCCTTTTTCATACTGGATGTGTCTTCACAGAGCTAGTCCTTTTTCATACTAGATGTGGGATCTACACAGAGCCAGTCCTTTTTCATACTAGATGTGTCTTCACAGAGCTAGTCCTTTTTCATACTAGATTTGGGATCTACACAGAGCCAGTCCTTTTTCATATTGGATGTGTCTTCACAGAGCTAGTCCTTTTTCTTACTAGACATGGGGTATACATAGAGCCAGTCGTTTTTCACACTGGATGTGTCTTCACAGAGCTAGTCCTTTTTCATACTAGATATGGGATCTACACAGAGCTAGTATTTTTTTCATACTAGATGTGTCTTCACAGAGCTAGTCCTTTTTCATACTAGACGTGGGATCTACACAGAGCCAATCCTTTTTCATACTAGATGTGTCTTCAAAGAGCTATTCCTTTTTCATACTAGATGGGGGATCTACACAGAGCTAGTCCTTTTTCATACTAGATGTGTCTTCATAGAGCCAACCCTTATTCATGCTGGATATGGGATCTACACAAAGCTAGTCCTTTTTCAACTAGATGTGTCTTCACAGAGCCAACCCTTTTTCATGCTGGATGTGGGATCATCACATACATCTGACAATGGAAGGAACCAATCCTCTCACCATATCACAACTCTTACATCTGACCATGGAAGGAACCAATCCTCTCACCGTGTCAGAAGGGCACAACACTTACATCTGACCATGGAAGGAACCGATACTCTCACCATGTCAGAAGGGCACATCACAGACTCATCACTTCCTCTTGGGAGGAATCTCGATCTGGAGAACACCAAGCTTCTCCCTGAAGTATTCAAAATTCACCCTAGCCAATGGCTTAGTCAACACATCAACTATTTGTTCGTCCGTCGCAACATACTGGAGCTTCACTGCTCCTCTTTGCACCATATCCATGATATAATGATATTTGATCTCGATATGCTTTGAATTGTCATGGAACACCGGGTTCTACGACAACTTCACACAACTCTGGTTGTCACAATATATACAAGTAGCATCTAACTGGAGATCAAATAAATTAGATAGTAGCTTCCTCAGCCACACTGCCTCACAACTAGCTGAACAAGCTGCGACATACTCTACTTCAGCTGTACTCAGTGCCACACAGGATTGCTTCCTTCTAAACCAAGAGATCACACCTAATCCCATACTGAAGCAGCACCCCGAAGTGCTCTTCCTATCAATGGCACTGCTTTCCCAATCTAAATCAACATAGCCTTCCAGGTTAATCTTTTGATCAGCCTATGCTTGAGCCCATAACCAACTGTACCCTTTAGGTACCTCAGAATATGCTTTGCAACAATCAAATGAACATGTCTCGGATTTGTTAGGAATTGGCTCAAGATGTTCACAGCAAAGCAAATATCTAGTCTTGTATTCGTCAGGTACATCAAGGACCCAATCTTCTGATGATACATCATGGCATCAACCGACTCAGAAGAAGCATCACTCAATAGCTTCAGGTTCGATGCCATAGGTGTGGTTAAGGCCTTGCAGTCCACCATCCCAAATATATTCAGGATCTCTACTGCATACTTCCCTTGTCCGAGGAAGATTCCATCTGCATTCTGCCACACCTCCATGCCTAGAAAATAATGCATCATTCCCAAGTCCTTCATTTCAAACTCGGCAGCAAGATTTCTCTTCGTACTAGTAATCAATCCATCCATACCTGTTACAAATAGATCATCTACATATAGTAGGAGTATCACTGGATTCCCTTCTTCAACCTTGTAGTAGAGGTTGGAATCTTCTTTACTTTTGGTAAAGCCCAAAGTGGATAGAAAGCCATCAATTCTGCCATACCATGTCCTGGGTGTCTGTTTCAAACCGTACAAGGATCTCTTCAATTTACACACATGAGTCTCCCTGTCATGTGTCTCAAAACCGAGTGGTTGCTCCACATACACTGCCTCTTCCACTACACCATTCAAGAAAGCAGTCTTGACATCCATCTGGTGTATCTTCCATTTCATCACTGCAGCCAGAGAAAGTATTGATCTGATGGAAGTGTATCTAGCTATAGGTGCAAAATTTTCTTCATAATCTATTCCTTCTTTTTGGGAGAAGCCATGAGCCATGAATCTTGTTTTATATTTTTCTATGCTGCCATCTACAACATGCTTGATCTTATAGATCCATTTGGAAGTCACCACAGACTTCCCCTCAAGTCTTGGGACAACATCCCAAACATCATTCTTCATGATCGATTGGTACTCTTCGATCATAGCATCCTTCCTTTATTTCTTTTCTGTCGCTTCTTCATAGTTGGAAGGTTCTTTATCAATGAGATCACATAATAAGGCTACATAACTAGAACAAGACCTGGTTCTTTTCCTTTCTCTGTGTGATTTTTCTAGAGCCCCATATCTTTTTGCACCTTGGATAGATTCTCGTACCCAAGAAGGTTTCCTCTTGTGGGGATTCTTCTCCTGAGGTGGATCTACAGGTTTTTGAGGTTCTTCTATTTCTCGTTCTTCTTCTTGATATTCTTCGTTCATGGTTGTGTCATGAATTCTCGGTGCTTTTGTTTCTTCAGGTTCTTCAGCAGGTCTCTTTCTGGATTTGTTGTAAGCCAAGTCTTCGTCAAATGTTACATCCCTGATAATGTCGATCTTCTTGAATCCTCGGAAGTATATTCTGTAAGCCTTCGAGCTTTCAGAGTATCCCACAAATATACCCTTCCTTCCTAAAGGATCTAACTTTGTCCTCTTTTCTTTTGGAATGTGTATGTACACTGGACAGCCAAATATTCTGAGATGGCTGACTTCTGGTTTCTTTCCGAAAAAGACTTCTTTAGGTGTCTTATTCTCGAGTACTCTATGTGGAGTATGGTTCTGTACATACACTATTTTTCTGGCAGCTTCTGCCCATAGATGCATGGGAAGATCTTGATCATGAATCATGGCCCTTGTAGCTTCCATGATCATTCTATTCTTCCTTTCTGCAACTCCATTGTGTTGTAGATTATATGGAGTGGTTAACTCCCTCTTAATCCCTGAATCTTTGCATAAGTCTTTGAATTCATTCGATGTGAATTCTCCGTCATTATCTGATCGAAAAATCTTGATCTTCTTTTCTATGTGGTTTTCGATCAAGGCTTTGAATTCCTTGAACTCGCCAAATACTTCATCTTTGTTCTTCATAAAGTATATCCATGTCTTCCTAGAAAAATCATTAATGAAATAAACATAGTATACATACCCGCTTAATGAACTAGATGACATCGGAATGCATACATAGGAGTGGATGATTTACAAGATTCCTTTTGCCTTGCTCTCACTACTTGGAAATGTCTTCTTTGTGTTCTTTCCATTTGCACATCCTTTGCAAACACCATCATGTTTTGTCTGCATTTCTGAAAGACCTTCAACAGCTTTTCTTACAAGTCGTAGTTCCCTATAATGCACATGTGCAAGCCTTCTATGCCAAAGTTCATTTGGTTCTACTGAGTCATGAACCAAATCTTGTTCTGGTTGGCCCTTCAATTTGTATAGACCTCCTTCCTATTCCCCAATCACTATTGCATCATCAAAAGTCTTTCCCTTTGGCCACATAAGAACTTGGCCATCTACAAAAGCAACCCTCATTCCTTTTGCATCCAATGAAGATATGGATAGGAGGTTCTTCTTTAGTCCTGGTACAAACAATTTTTTTTTCATCTTCATAGACTTTCCAAAGTCTAGCTTATAGGAGGATTCACCACTAACTTTTATTGGATACTGGTAGTCATCCCCAAGTTTCACCTTGTGAGGTGACTCATGTTCAGATAGTTTTACAAATGATTCTTTGAATCCCGTCATATGTTTGGAAGCATCACTGTCTATAAGCCAATCATTGCTTCCATGTGAGATAGTTCCCGTCAGAGCGAAGATCAGCACATATTCTTCATTGCTTGAAGAATCATCACTTTCTTGTCTGATTCTCTTTGTGGAAGGTTCATCATCCTCTGCAGCATGAGCATGATGTCTTCTCTTGTTTCCCTTTTTATTCTTTGAGTTCCCTTTGTTAGGGCAGTATTTGGATATGTGACCTTTCTCATCACATGTGTAACATCTAATAGTAGACAGATCTCTTCTAGAGTGTGAAATATTACCTTTGGAGTGATGATGGTCCCTTCTGGTTTTCTTGGTGTGGAATGTGAGAGCTTGATATTCACTTCCCATATTTTCTTCTCGAGCTTCTATCTGAGCTTCTTCTTGAGAGCATTCTTCCCATAGTCTGCTGAACTTGACTAGCTTCTTTCTGGCACAGATCCCTTGAATGAAAGAGTCCCATGCCCTAGGAATACCATTCAGGGTGGTCATCACAATATCTGCATTCTCCACTTATTCATCTACTGCTTCCAGCTATTCCTTGATCTGAGAGACCCTTGTAAAGTAAGACTGGATGGTCTCTGAATTCTAGATCTTTACATTCTTCAGTTGGTTTTTCAGAATCATCTTCTAGTTTATGTTCTTCCCTTCAAACAGTTTGGTCAGGGCATAAAACATAGCTTTAGGTGTCTTTAGGGAGGACACCTGGGGTATGAGGTGATCCTTGATTGAATCAGCAATAATCCTCTTAGCCATGACCAATTTCTTCTTGTGTAAGGCCTTAGCTTCATCTCCCTTTGGAATTGGAACCTCCTCATTGATATAGGAGTCCAACTCATTTTCTTCCAGGACCAGGGAGATCCTATACTTCCAGGCTCGGATGTTGTCATCTCCCTCAAGTTTTTCATCAAGCTTGGTATGATGAGACATATTAACTCAGAACCTCAAATGGAAATACAAAAGATTTAGATCTTACCAGGTCAAGATGTTAGATCTGGATCTGGAGTTGAATTTCTGCAGTGCTGGTTCAAGAGCAGATTAGGGTTTGAATTTCCTGGAGTTCTGTCCAACCAAATGCTTTGATATTAATATCTAAAATTTGATTTTTGAGGAGGAGATCAATCCAGGCCTGGGCTCACTCAAAAATTCCACTTCTGTGGAAAGCCCTAATTTTCGGCAGTAGTGTCAGGTCAAAAACTGAAAATGCTTAGAATCAGATTCCGCGTCAACAGAAAGATGCGCCCTAGGGAGGAGAGTCAGCCCAACCTTATTTTGCTGAAAATCTATGGAGAGAGATCCAAAAATTGGGAAGCCCTAGTTTTCGTAGCTGCACAATGTCTTCTTCTCAGGTTAGCTCTGATACCATGCTAGATTTTTATCATTTAAGCTAGCATTATATTAGGATCTTTAACTGAGAGAATAACAAGAACATCAATCAAACACAAGAGACAATGAACACAATGTTTTTCCTCAGGGAAACCATAAATGGAGAAAACCCCGCAACTTCCTCATAGATATAATCAACACCAAAAGTAAAATCCCAAAATAGTAAGATGATCCCCCGACAGTAGCAACCCCTTTATTTCTAGCCCCAGCAACTTCTTCTTCCTTAGCTATGCGCTACAACTGAGTGTGTGATAAATAGAGAGGCTCAATCTCTATTTATACTAATTCCTGACTTGACAATAACTCACTAGGGCCGACTTCTCTAGGAGAGTCTAATAACCCTAGGGCCCCGGAACTGCAGGGACTTTAACCCTTGAACAATAGGAGGGTTACCCACAATGACTTGACATGACTTGTTTACATGATTGAATCTCCCGATAGAAACATCGAGGCATGACATGACTCAAATACATTACAGAAACTTCCTGGAATAAACATCGGGGTACAAGACATAAGATATACAAGTGAATACATTCCAAAGTTACAAATACATCAACACTATATATAGGAAGGAGATGTTCTCATTTTAGTAATCATATCATCTTATCTTGTCTTGTGTAATCAATACATTATGTAAGGAGGTTCCTCCCTCAAAGAGTATTGGATATCTATCTCTTCTATTCACTTTTTAGGCATGGATTACTCTCTTATTGTCTATTTCTGTTCTTTTTATGCTATATTTGGGACTTGGTTGCATAACAAACTCCTTCCAATTCAGACATAGAAATATGACCTGTTTCAGAATTTGTATCTGTCTCTCACTCCATGGGAGGTTGGGTCACAATATTTAAGGGATGTTCAGCTGATAATCCCTGTAACTGATGATACCTTCTCCATGGGAAGTCATCTAGTTTGGAAAGGTCAAACCGATCTCAAAATTGAAACATCTACCTAACCAGCAAAATCAAACACTACTCAAGCTAAAGCAACAATAAAAAATATAATAAGAGTGGTTTAAAATTTAGGATCCTCACATGATTGTCAAATCACCACAACTCATGATATACCGCAGGGTCCAACAGTAAAACGCGACAAGGAGTATTGGGACCATGCCCTTTCCTGAATACCCAACTACTTGGACGACACATGCGTAGAAATTTCCTCGAGTGTTGTTCTTGGTGTATTGCGGTGATAGAATGGTCAAAGGGATATGCTCAGATGGTCTGAGGATCCCTAAATTTTTCTTTTGATATATGCAATGTATGCTGGAGATCCACTCAATAGTAGTGTTGTTTAATGCACAACTGTTTGAAAGGGACCTTCCTATATACTACTGAGGAAGTGAAGTAGCTTTCGATATAACTCATGAGGACATGAAAGGCCATTATATATACCAATAATATGTGGATGAACCACACGATTCCCAGGATGCAGTGAAGGAAAATAATGACAGCTCCTACGTTTAAAGATGTCGGAACACCTCTCTAACCTATCACACATTTCTACAAATTTTAACCTAAATAACGCTTAATTTTATCTTTTACAATTAGGTGAACGCATGAGGTGAGTACAGAAAATTAAAACCATGCAATGATGCTCATGCAAATATTTTCACTTTGTCTTTTTCATAAAATGCCCTACTTAAGGAAGGGATATAGGTTCGGTTCCTAGTTACCCAAAACAAATAAATCCCAATACAAAAAGTATTGAACTATATTTTCAATCCTATTGCAAGCATGTAAAAGACTTCAAATGCAAACAATCTTGAAAAGGGAAAGGAATATATATCTTTTGAAAAGAAAGACTACTATGACTACTTAGCACACAACACTTTTCAAATTATTCAAAATGAAAGCAAGATGTAAAAACAAATTTTTTTCTTTTTGTTTGAGAGGAAAATGTATAAGAAGCAATCATAATACAAACACCTGAAAGTCTGTGAGACTAATCAAGTCATTACAGTTCATACCTATGCTAAGATCTATAAATTTTCTCTGAAATTTTCAAAAATCAAATATGAAGACAATCTTAAATCAAACTATGAAGAAAACAAAAGAAATACTTCTTTCTTTTTTAGTTGTTCTAAGCAACACTCAGAGATCTGAATAGATAAGTACTTTACAAAATACTTCTTCTTTCAAGCAAAAATCAAATGGACAAGAAGCTCACAAGTCAAAATCAAACCTGTCCTTGAAGGTATAAACCAATCAAGCCTAAACAGATTTTCCAGATTTTGATTAACAATCTTAACTATTAGTAATAAATCCAAACAATATTCAGAAACCAAATTACAAATGCAAGATTTCAAAATCAAATTGGGATTGGAACCCTACCTAGAACTATTGGCTGACAGGTGAGTATAGAGTGTTACTACTCCAACATCATGCTTTGTTAATAGAAACCGAGTGGTGGCACCGCTTTGTGTTCACTGGATAACTGCAGTGGCACCTCTTTTTGCCTTAAGAGAAGGTGTGGTGGTCGCTCTTTCAACACTACCCAGCTGCAATGGCAAATAGATATTTTGAAATAAAACACAAGGAGAAAAAGAAAGATGTCAGAGTTCAATAACTGGATCCAAACGATTATAATCAACAAGAATATGAAGCATAAGAGGCACATCAAGAAAGATCTAGCAATTTCAAACCAAATCTAGCTAATTTACTAGTAGATCTGATCTATGATAAGAAATTTAAATTTGAAAACAAGGAAAGAACCAAGAATAACCATAGAATCTGATTTATTTCTCCTCAGTATGGTCACCAATTTTGTTACCAGAAATACTCATCTAGGGTGGAAAAAGTTGTTTCCCTAGCTTGAAACACTCAGTACTAGAACAAAACAATCACAATATAAAATAAATTTCCCTAAGATTACATAGATATCTTGAATTAAATACTCTTTTACCTCTCACAAGATGTAAAAGGATCATCTTTGGAGTGTTTGAAATCCACATATGTCTTGCAAGATACACAACAAAAACACACACTAGATCACAGTAACAATCTAATATATGATCTTATGTTAATGACCAATGAATTCAACAAGAAACACAGTGATTCAAACACAATGTTGTTCATGCACTAGTGGAAAATGAGAGATTAGTGACAAAAAAATTGACCAAAATCCGTGTATCAATGACTACTTTTGGTTTGGCAATCGTTGGTGGCTAATTTACGGTCTTTTATTACACAAACAAAATTGGTCATTTATAGCTTGTCAGTTGGTCATTAATTTGGTCATATATTTGAATCAATGACCAAATATATGCCCAAATTAATGACCACATGACATACTAGAATATGACCAAATTTGGTCGTGTAATAAAATACCGTAAATTAGCCACCAAAATGGATTTTGGTCATTGATATGCGAATTTTGGTCATTTATATCTCATTGTTTGGTCACACATCTCTCAATTTTTGGTCATTTTATATGCGAATTTTGGTCATTAATCTCATTTATTGGTCACTAATTTAGTCATTTTTAGTTGTTTTATGTGTAATTATTATATTTTAGTAGTTTTAATGGTGTCCATTATTAATCAATATAAATTTTTAATATGAAATTATGTTTAAATTAAAAAAAATCATAAATTATTTATCATCATCTAATACACATGTGAATTATGCAATGTTNACTTATAAATAATATAAAGTACAACCATATAAGTTTTAAACCACACAAATTATATTATATGAAATGTCAAGTATTACAATAAATATGAGTTTTCTAAAAAACTATCTCTAAATAACTTTACATGAAAATCTTCTAGTACAATGACGACTTTTCAAAATATTCCAATGGCTAAACCATCCACTTGTACTTGGATGCTAAGCCATACTTAGATCCCACGACAACTTCAATTAACCCATACTTAGCAGCTTGAAAGCCTCATCAACAAGCTCTTCATACTCAATGGCAAAGCCTCAGCAACATGCTCTTCATACTCAATGGACCACTTAGTTAAGTTCACTCCTGAAAAATCCAATAAAAAGATCTCAATTGTAAAGTAGAAAAACAATGAACCGTTATGACGAAAAACACACAAATCAAAGAATGACAAAAAAACACACAAAACAATAAATGAATAGCCAAAAAAGGTTATGACGAAGAACACACAAATCAAAGAATGCCTCAAGGAACCCATTGAAATTTAGGTGAAGATTGTTGGTCCTTGCCTCAAGTCTTGATTTATATGCTTATTGATTTTCAGGAAGAGGGGTTCCTGCAACAATGGTTTCCTTTTATTCTGCATATTGACAACTTAGATTCTTTAGAATTTTTTTTTCTTCTTCTTAGATATCAAAGAGAAAACTGCAACCATTAAACAATTGAGATCTTACAGTGCACATCATTTATAATGAAAATAATTAATCAAACTAAATAGATCAAACAATCCACATTCCATAATCTTGGATTAAGATAGTGGAACAAATCAATACCTTATTCAAATTTTGTTTTATACACCCAAACTCAATCTAGGCTTACAAATCACACATATAAAAACACACCCTATGATTGTGCTTGATCTACAAGCCTCTGTCAAAGATGAAAATCAACGAGACCTCACACACACTTTCTCTTAGGAGGAAATTCAATTTTTCCTCCAACTGCGGACCCTTCCCATGCACATGATCAACTTAGAGTCTCATGTGTGGGTACCACATTTTTCCTTTCAATGGTCATGCTGGTAACCATTCTAATGGTTCAGGGAGAAGCAACTCTAGTATTTCCAGAAAAAATCAATCCAATATTTAAACATGGACATCAGGGCATTGAATCCAAGAATAATAAAGCAAATCTGGAAAATGTAGTATGTGGAAATGAAAATAAATCTCTTCCTTCTTCAACTGGTTCTATTTTAAAAGGATCATGTTGTTTGAAATCTACCAACACAAACAATTTTAGAAGCAAAGGATTCTGTATCTAGAAAGGAAACACTTTTAGACAGGAATTATTCTTTGGAAGTTGCAGAATCCAGGGAAAATACTAGGCTTCCATCTTTTGTTGGTGAGCAACCTATTAGCATTGGATCTTTGTCAAAGCTTCCATCTACATGGAACTCAGATGGGATGAAAAATGGAAGTATAGCCACACAAGTTGCTACTAGCAATGGGATGCAAGGTGTTGTACCTATGAGTAATGTCTGTATGTTGGATCATACTGATAATGGGCATACGACTTCTATACATTTGAGTATTGTTGTTTCCAGTGAAGGGAACAAAATTGTTAAACACTTGGGAAATAGGGATATGATGAGTAATGAGCATGGAAAAAGACAAGGCTCCTGCTAAGGAAACACCAGATAAACACTTGGGAAATATGTATATGATGAATCATGAGCATGGTAAGGGATATTCTCCTGCTAAGGAAATCCTAGATGGCAAGAAAATCAATTAGGGTGCTGCTAATGTGTATCAAGTTGATGAAGCCCCATTGGCCATTCATACTAATATGATTAGCCATGTGACAAATTTGGGGAATAATGATACTAACCTTTCATCCTCAAGAAATTTCTCTGTAATAGCTCAGAATCCTGGAAATGGAAATTCCTTACTCTCTAAAGATAATGCAATTTTGGGAGTGTCATCAAAGATAACTGAACCTAGTAGTCTATCTAATCTGACAGAGGAGTGTGGCTATTTGTTGCAAAAGTAGGATTCAAATATTCTTTTACACAGTAAAAAGGTGAAAATTTGGAAGCAATACATGAGGATTTTGAGAATCATGCCATTGGCACGGGGGCACTTTCTACTTAGAGCTCTTAATGTTTCAAGAAGGAAAAACTACTTAAAAAAGAAAAAAAATGGTATATTCTCAAGTCCAAGAGTTGATCTTAGAGGAAGTCTATGAATCTAATGAATCATGATAAAATATTGCTTACATCAAAATATACTTTTGTACCTAAAAGGAAAAACATAACTACTTTAACTACTCAGGAAACAACACTTGTTGGAAATAAAACTGGAAGTAATGTTGCAAAGGGTATGTCAAATGGAAAGCATTTCCTTGATTATTGCAAGGATGTCGAGAAGTATGGATTGAAGGAATTGCCCATTCAAAATGTCTGAGTTCTTATCAAAGTTGAGGAAAGCACCATTCAATCTCGTTTGCATCTTGGGTTTGCCCAATGCAGTTCCAGAAATATTTGTACAAAAGATGGTTTGGGTAAGGTAGAAGATTTAAAAGAGAACATTGGTCAATATTGGTCACCTATAAGAAAGCACATACAGGGTGTCAAAAAATAAATCATAACCAATGTGAAGTCTAAGTCAAGAATATTTTCATAGTCAATTAATGAAATGATGAAAAAATTACAAACAAAACCTTTACCTTATTGAGGAAGAAGAAGAATCAATTCTAGTAATACGACTCTCTTGTGTCTGAGGACGGTTGACAAATTCTTGCTTAACATATCCTATAAACATGATAAAAGAGGAATCATATAACAATTGGGCAATGCCATGTTTTATCATATCCCAACACACTTATAGGAAGGAATCATGCCCATAGATATAAACCAATGATAAAGGCCAACCTCATTCAAGGTCAGTGTCCCTGTTTTGTCACTACAAATTTTTGTAGTAGAACCCATAGTCTCACATACTGAAAACCTTCGTACCTGGAATGGGGTGAATTTTTATATCTTGAAATACCAATCACCCATCCATCCATAGTAATAAATTATTGTGAATCAGATACTAGAAAAAGCCTTGTTTTCCATCATATTCTTCATTGAATAATCTAAATTGTCAATAAAATGACAAGAAAACATGTTAAGAAGCGAAACACCACTCTCAAATAAATCATAGACAATCACTAGATATTAATCTGAATAAGCTAAATCTAGAAAAACTTCTGCAATTAATCATACATCAAGGTGTCTTCCAATGTAAGTCCTTCTGGAACTACAACATCGACAATGGAAACATACACACAAATACTTCCATTAGTATTTCTCTTCTGTATATTTTCATATAATCCTTGGACATGACACTACTCAACATTTTTGTAAATAAAGACAACTGATTTTATACAAACTATCCATTCAATCATAATATTGACAAGATACTGAAAGTACGACATGCTGACCTACCGCAATCGAGAAGATGTTAACAATTCCGTTAACAGTGTCTCCAACCTTGGTCTTGCCTGCTTGAAACATGGGTTTCCCATTGGAGTCTTGTGTATTTCTTGTAAAAAATATGATAAAACAAAACACAAACTACAGTCAATACAAAATGGCAATGCAAAACAAAAATAATTTAGAGAAAACAACCATAGGTAGTACAATATCACTTACCTAATCAAGAGGATGAAAAAAAATACAACTTCCATTGTAAGTCCAAACTTGCCAACAAAAGTTGCAACACCATTGAGGTAGACCTATTATAAATAGGGACTCTTTGTGAGTGTGAAATTTCTGATAATAGCAGTCATGGCAAATAATAGAATGAAAATTAAACAAGTCAAGGTAGACATACCCGTAGGGGATTTTCTTCCTCATTATCCTCTGATATGCTAGCCATCCTAAACCCCACTCAGTATTTAATCCCACACCGGTTACCCAATATAAGTCAACAAAAGTCCAAACCAACCTCCCTATTATCAAAGAGAGTAGAAAACACTAACGATAGAGAGACTAGATACTTCAAAATCAGAATCAGGAAGCATAACTCTTTCCAAAGGAATAAATAGGAATAACAACTCACTATTATGGTACCATAGCCATCTGCAACCTTACAACCAGACGTCATATAGGGATTTTTTTGGTCTTTATAACACCAGTACAAAATGAGGAATTAGCTACTACGTGACTAAAAATTATAGTCACCACAGGTTTTTCAAGTGATTTACTACTAAATATGAGCAATTTTGATTGACCCAACTATAAACGACTAAAATTAGTGACTAATTTAGTCACCAATTAACAAATATGACTAGATAATAAGTGACAGAGTTAAAAATAACTAACATAAATGACCAATTTAGTCACGGCATAAAAAATGACTAGCTAAAAGAATATGAATTAGCCATTTATGTTAGTCATTTTTTATTGTTACTCCAACAATGAAAAATTGCAATTTTGGCGATGAAGTGTTACAATTTACTAAATTTTGACACTATAGATAGATTCTCTCTAGATCGATATGCGGTGTTAAAATTTAGTAAATTGTAACATTGTAGATGGATTTGTGTCACAAAGGGTATTTGATGAATTAATCCTAATTAACATAACCCATAAGTTAATTAATTTTTGCAGGATAAGTACAAGAACATGCTAACCATATTGCTACGTTCAATATCCCTAGTCATTTTGTATACCTTATAAGATTAATAAAGTGAGATCTAGACCACCCAAGTTAGACCTAGTACTACAATATAATGCTTACTTCAGGGAGGCTATGGATATGTTTGATAACATATTAATACTACACTAATCAATTAATACTGAGGATAGACATAAATAGAAAACCTCTACTACATCATACCAAATCTAGACATCTATAGAGGTAAATAACACCGGCAAGATACAGTTCCTTAAAAAAATCTATCCAAAAAATATATTAATATGTTACATATTATATAGTTACAAAACATACCATATATAAATTATAAAGCACACACACACACACACACACATAACACAAAACAACATAAAAATAAACAAAATATACAATATAAATGCTCCCATCACACACATATATATTGTAAAACATATATATAAAATAAAACTTATAATCCAATATAAAACAAGGCGTAGCAGCAATGTTGCATATTCCTTGCTTTTAGGATTGTAAAAAGTCAAATATATGTCAATTATAAACAATATAAATCTAAATATTATATTATATATTAAACATTATAACCATAATAAAAACAGAGACTATAGAAAATTGAAAAAAAAAACAGAGGAGGTCCAAAACCTGTTTTAACCTCCACGTGCGTTAAGACGCCCGAGGGTCCATCCTGTCATAGTCCATCCAGAGGTATATCAGTAGTTGAATTAAGAATTAGCTAATCAGAAGAGTCATGGACGATGCTGGCAGTTTAAGAAACGTGTAGAAAATAATTCTTGCAAAATTTGGATGGAATCTGTTTCATGCAAACATTCTCCCTCCGCTTCTAGATATTTATATTGAATTTCTTTTTTCAGAAAGTTGAAGGCGATTCTATTGATTTGATTTTAAATTTAAAGGAAAATTTGTCGAAATTAAGAAGCTTCTTAGTAGTAGCCATGTTGAATTCTAAAAGAATTCTCCTTCTATGACACTATTGGCCAAGCCGCGTTGATTTTAGAAACTTCAGTGAGTGAGGAGATCAACCGCTCCTCTAACTTGATATTTTTAAGAACTTTAAACTAAATGAATAGAATTGTCTATGAAACTCAAGCCTCGAACTTAATTTGGCTGCAATTATCGATGAGACTCCTAGAACTACAGTACTACTGGAAGCATGCCTGATTATTATCAACTTATTCTTTATCTTGTTAATTGATGTACGACGTGACGCAACAAAAGAACACTATCAAGAAATAGTTTCTATAATAATTTGAGCAATTTTATTGTGATGTTATACCTGAGTAACTAACACTCTTTTGTGGCTCAACTTTGGCTTTAGAACAAGCTCATAGAAAATTTTTGTAAGGTAGAAGGGGATGAAAGTTTGAAACATAGATCATGTTAGTGACATGTCCTTGTAAACCATTAATAGTTTCAATTTCAATTTAAAGTTTATAAGAAATCATATGGAACAATGTAAACATTAAAAATAAAAATAAAAACATTAACATTATAAAAATTATGTATAAATTATAATAATTTATTACACATATTTGTAATTATAATATATTTTTATTAATATATTATTATTATTATTATTATTAATTGAAAAAATAAAAATAAAAAGATTTTTTTATTATTAAATTGTAAAAACACCTCAACATTGACCTTTCATTTAACCTATTTAGTTATATTCTATGAAAGGTTGGCGGTTATAAACAATTGCACATTTTTTCTTCTTCGAGAGTTAACCTACATGCTACTTTCTAGGGGTATTTATTACTTAGCACAAGATCTAACATTCTGTTTGTTGTTTCCACAGGTTTAGAGCACATAGATTTTACCTAAATGGTTTATTTCTACCATTGACAAACTATTAATCACTGAGGTAAACATAGTTTCAAAACAATTATTTTGTTTTATTATTTCTTTAATTAGCAGTATGTAATTCCTCACATCACTGATTATTTATAGGTGCACAAGGGGTTTCTGCAACCAGTGATCAAATTTGAAGGGTGGGTATTAATTTCAATTGGAAGGGCATTTATTGTTGGATCCCTTCAAAGATGAAGGGAAATATAAATAATTGTACTTCAATTGATAAGTATAAATTAACTAAACTTTTTCATCAAAAAAAATTCAAAATATAAATATTGTTTTTTCAATTTTTTAACAATCAAGTATCCTTCAATATTTATATGAAAAACTGATATATTTTTAATAAAACTTATTTTGAACACATTACGTTGTCATATGTGTATCATTAATTTTATAGTTCAGTAACATAACAACTATTCTATTGTATTTTTTTCTATTGGAGCACACTTCATTGTACAAAAAAACCACTTGAGAGATGTAAGAGTGATAAGGATTGGGAACCTAAGAAAAAAATAATACATAACTCAGAAAAACATTAAAAAAAAATTACCTACATACCAAGCAAGTTAGAAAAGCTAGCATAATCGGGGTTAGGGCATCAAATTTTTGTGTTCAACACTTGTCCTGAAATCATATATGTATGCAGGGATGGAGGGGCAATGGAATCAAAGCTAAGTCAATTGAATCCTCACAACTCACTGCATGTCTGAGTCTCAACAATCCACCTTTTAAATTGAACCAAAATACCAAAAAAAGTTTATTAATGGCTAAATTTGAGAAAGTTATAGGTGTGAGTAATTAAGGGCTTGGGGCTCTAAACAAATTTGTGTTTTGTACCAGTCTAGGATTTAGTGAATCCATAGTCATATATAGTAATTTAAGCTATTTAATGAAAACAATTAATGTGTATACCTCTATGTTGAAATCGTTTTCCATGCTGATGCAAGGCACTACCCTCTTTATTGTTTTACCAAAAGGCATGATAATGAGGGAGAAGACCTGAAATTATGGAATTCACCTTCAAATATTGCCTTGCAATCACATTGGTAAGGAGTGACAAGAAGATCAAAACAATCTAATGTGTCAAATCTCCTTTGATAATGTTAATTAAAGACTTATATGGTAAATTTAATATAAGACTTACTTATAGTTGTCTCTTACACTTTGCGTCTTGACACATTTAATATTTTATGGTTTTGTCTACGCCTTGACCCAATTTGTATTATAAGGTGAGGATGTGCATGCATAATAATCCTTAGTTATGACTATTAGATGAGGATTTAAAGGGAAGAGGATGTAAAGACAAGTGATTTTTATATGTATTTTGGTGACGTTGGGGACAAATGTTGTGAGAAACCACAAATGTTTGGAAGGACGGAGGGAGATTACATCATGATCATGCCACCCATCAAATTGACGACTATTCTTGAGCCAACAATTGTTTTTTTTAAATTTTATTAATAACCATTGTTTCTCCATATCGTGTTCCCAATGACACCTCTCTATAGAAATGCATAAATCAAGCTTTGCACAGTTTGTGATCCTAGCTACATGCCATTTTTTGTATTTACATGACATCGAGTGTTGTTTATAGTTGTTACGGGTCCATGATATTAATGGAATAAATGAAGTCTTGTAGAGGAGGACTCATCAAACCAGCCTTTTGAATTTCATTTTGACAAAAAAAGAGTGGACATTGGTAGCGAGGTTCACATGGTTAGTAGGCACAAAGTTTTGAGCTCGTTTCGGGCCTAGTAGTAGACTAGTAGTTGTTCTTTTTTGTTATAGTTGTAGTTGTTGACACATTGAAATCAATGATTATTGGTCATCTTGCACAGCTAAGCACTGTGCATCACATGAGTAGTGAGTAATTATAATTTACCATATTTACATAATTTTGAATGATGAGTTGAAATTTATAACATAGGAATTTCAACATAGTAATTGGAAGGGTAAAACTCAGATTTTAATTTTTTTTTTAAAGACAATTTTAATTTTACACTTCTAGGAAGGGATAGAACCCTTTGGAAGGACTCGAAAGGATTCAATTTTGAAAGTTGTCTGCAACCCCAAGCCCATAAATCCTAAGAGCATCAAATGGCACATGGTCTTGGATGAAAAGAAACCCCAAGGCCATAAATCCTAAGAGCATCAAACACATGGTCTTGGATGAAATTTAGCATTCCTTATGCCACAATGGTAAAAAGGCTCAACATAAATAAAATTAAGTTTTTGGACATGTATAAGTTTTGTATTACTTCATTAATTTAGATTTAGTTAAACGCAAAGGGTTTTCCCTTCCCTTAAATCATGATATCAGTGAGCATTATCCACAACCTTAATCCAAGTTTCGGACATCTAAATAAGAATAAGTATATCTGTATGACATGTAAATAAATTCTTATCGACTGATGTCAATGTTAGTAGTATCAAGTGCATTGGGGAAATTTCCATCTAGAAGGGATCATCCAGGGTTTCTTTCGCCATTCTTCTCCTTCTCAAGTTGAAAAATCTCTACTCAAATGGTGGTGAAATTGGTTAACCCTAAGGGATCATTGCATACAACCTTTCTGCTCAGAGGTTATACTACATACAACATGGGAAATAATCTAATACTTAATCTCAGCCACTCAGTCAAGCTCAAATAGCTTCTAACCTTAACTGTTTCTTCAAAGGTAATTATGAACCTAATTGGTATCTCTCCTTCTAAATTGATCTCTAAAAGTTTTCAATTCCTTCAAGCTTATGTTGCAATTAATGTAACTTATTTGTTGGCAGGAGCCGAACTTTCTCCTAATATTTGGGCTCCTGATACCATACTCTCCGGGTCATTTTCTAAGTAAGCAAGCCCCCTTCTTGGTTTGAAATTATCTTGAGAATGATGGTTTCTCTCAGTGAAGGGTGAAGATGTTTGTTCCAAGTGATACATTTCCCAATCCACCTTATAAGGTGGATTTGATAGAAGGATACCCTATATTTAAGGGTTTTGTAGATTGAGAGTTTAATAAAGCTATGCACTGTAATTCTGATTTTTGAATTTGCTAAAGGGATCCCCATGCCCGATTTGGAGATATGTAAAATTAGTGAATGTTAGAGTTATGGAGTTAATTGCCTAGGAGTTTTCACCTGCACAGTTATATTGGAATTTTATCAGTCATTTGTTCATATGAAAAGACTGTAGATCCTGTATTTAGGGTTATTTTGATTTAAGGGTTCCACTTTGGTCATGATGAAATATACGCTTACTTGAGATTGAAGGTTTGAATTGCTGAGACCAGTCTCAGTGTCCTTTTGTCATTAAAGTTTTTATTGGAAGCTTGATAACTTGTGATTAGGTTAGGAGTTTGTATATCTTTATTTCCCATTTTGATTGTTCAGTTTATTAACATTCTGTTATCTTTGAAATGAGCCAACTCATAGTTCCAATAACTAATTATGTAACCAATACTTTAACACAAAGATAAATATTCCTGTAGGGTTACTTTTGTTAATTAGTTATTTTGGTGTACCTTTATAGCATGTTATTGAAACATATATATTATTATTTTCTAGTTAAGCACCGCCTATCTGTCTTATTCGGATTTGAATCCTCATCAAAGTCGACCTTGTCCTTTGATTTTGTTTGTAAAGAATGTAATGTAGTTCTGGATGATGTGAAGATCAGGGCCATGGAAGAGTCTGGCAAACTCGATGAGAAGATCAAGGGATTGATTGAAACCGAGACTCCTTCTTCGGCCCCTTTGCCACCTTTTGCAGGGGAAGACGATTTCGGGAACAATGGAATGGTTGATGAATTTGCTAATGTTGTCAGAAAACTCCAAGAAGTAGTGGTTGTCAAGGATAGGATTTATAGAAAGAGGATGTTCACCAGGTGCTTTGTTGGATCAGAAACAGTCAATTTCTTGTCAGAGGATCAGTTACTGGAGAGGGATGAGGTTTGTGTATTTTTTTCCCTATGATTCTATCTCGTGGATTTTTTTATATGAAAAAGAAAGAACCGGCCCGCCTGGATTCCATTTTAAACTTTGATATTCCTCTAAATAAACCTTGTGAATATTTTTGTAGCCACTATTTTAATTTCATTGCCTTAGCACAATTGTTCCATGTTGTGAGATTTTTGGTTCTTTGCTCTACCAGCCTAGTGGTGTAACTTAAATATCTCACCTTTGCTTTGCTGTTAAATTCATAAAAAAAAAATTGCACTCTTTAGATCTGTAATGGAATATAGTACAGTTGTTCTATAACTAAAATTCTATGATAAGGGTTTCAGGCTTAATATGAACTATATATTTGTGTACATCATATCCCACTTTTATACTTCTTTGAAGCCGTCATTGTCAAGCTTGCTATGGATTGCATATCCTCCCCTATGATTTGAAGCATCCTCTCCAGCTATTGATTGGTTTGAAGTACCTTACTTTTGCAAACTAGTCGTAATCATATTCTGCAAATTGTCCAGAGTTTGTTTCCTAGATTCAATCCTGTTTGTAAAAGCTCTGATTTCAATCCTCTTTGTCAGCTCTTGCTTTTATTAAAAAAGCAATCCTTGCAAAACTTGAATTTTTTGTTCAATCTATTGTTTCCTAGTAAAAATTAGGTCATGATCTGATACCACTAAGTGCAGGTAAGAACCCAAAATATAGCAGACATAACATAAAAATAACTTTATAAATCAAATAATTTTACCAAGAAATAGTACCTGGAGTCGCATATCTTGAAATCAATTGAGACAGTATTTTTTGTAGATCTTAAAAGCCATTGAACCTCACTTTTTTGCTCATCTAAAATAAAATTTCCATTAAATTTTGAAAGAAGCTGGGCAAAGTGAAAATAAAAACCATGGGGCTATGGCTACCATAGAGATTGATCTGGATTAAAACTAACATTATTACAGAACAGTCAGAAAAATAAATTAACAATTGAGGACCGAGTTCTGTATTTCAAAATAAGATAATAGTTCAAATTAGTCAGATTCAGTTGTTATTCCTTCATTCTTTCTTCATTTCAACCAGTGATTAAGGTAGCCAAAATGTTCTATCCATTGGCCAGTAACTAGTTACCTTTAAAATGTTAATGACTAGGCTAGAATCTCCTTCAACTTCGAGGTGATCCAAACCATTTTGGAAACAGATATAAAATATATCCATGAGTGTTTTCAGTTCAGCCTTGTTGTTACACATTGTCCTAGTGACAAAGCATAAATAAAAAATAATTTCACCATTTACACTCTGTGTAGTTCCTTTCCACCTGCTCTTCCATCGTTGTTCTTTACAGCCCAATCAAATTTCCAGTGATTGTCATCTGCTCCGACAACATTGCTCTGTCCATCCTTTTCATAATTATTCCAAGCCTGCTCTTAGATTAGAACAACTAAAGTAGAGCTCAGAAAAATTGTTTTGTCAACACTTATTAGAGACATAAAGGCCAAATCAAGCTTTGAGGCCATTCTAGGTCATTTGTCCCATGGAGGCATGAAAACATGACTGAATCCCACTTTGTCTTCCTGAGAATCAATATTATTAAAGTCTCCACAAATAACCCAATCTATTTTTGGGAGGCACTCAGCTAGTGAGTCACAAAAGGCCACTCTCTCATACGCAACACTGGGAGCAGTCAAGACAAGAAACTGGCCCATCATGGTTGAGCAACAACAACCACACTCGGTGTAAAGGGTCAACCACATGATAAATTACATGCATGGAAAACTAGGGCAAGACTAGAGTATATAAATTACATGCATGAAAACTTGGTGCTGCATGGAAAGCAACACCAGACCAGATATATAGGACCTTTGTCAGTCAATGACATGAATGTACCATTTGTAAGGACGTTTTTGGAACCTTAATTTTGTTATTGTTATCAGTTTAGGATGTTCTCTTTTGATACAACTTGTATAGAATAACACTTTGCTCTTACGCATTTGACCTTTTTGCTCTCTCCCTCTTCTCCATCAATGGATGCAAAATACATTCTCTTTAACTTGTGTGCATTGTGCATGCATTGTATCAACATGGTTGTGTCCAAGTTTTATGGTTTGATTAAAGTCATTGGAGAAATTTGATGTAGTATTATTTTCTAGTTCCAAAATAGCCTATATAGTATAACCATAGTTTTTTTTCCATGTATTGTGTTGTGTTGACAGAAGTATATCAGTTACAAATCACTTTTAAGCCCAATTTAAATTCCATGTATGGTTTTGGAGGATGGAAGTGTACATTTTCTCAAGTAGATGTAAGCACAGTCGTAATCATTAATGCCATGTAGTATTGAGTGATGGATGTAAAGGATCTTCTCGAAGGACTAAGGTACCAGACCTCTATACCCAGTCAAGAATTGCCCACTCAAATGCACAAACTGCTATACCCTTGTTGATGATGGATGCATATCCATCTCATAGTAATTTTGAATGCATTATCACTCGTGGCTTTAGAGCAATGGATTTCTTCAAGCTCTGGTAACTCCAAAACCTTTGTAGCCACACACATAACTAACTACATAAAAGTTATTCTATATTTTAAAATAATTCAAAAGTTGTTGCAACCCACAGATTCAAGGAAACACAATCTTCACAATGCCAGCAATGGATGTTATCTTCACAATCCAAAGAAATTTGAAGAATCATGTAACCACTCTTAATGTTTATGCTCTTTTGGACGGAAGCCAATGACATAAAACCCAGAGGTTATAAAATATATGTTTTTTTTCCTTGAAAACGTCCCATAATCGACTCTCTCATATTGAACAGAGAGATCCAGAGAAAGAGACAGGATGGGCGAATCAACAAAGGATGATAGAAGTAAACACTCCCTGAATTCATATAAATTATCCAATATGATTGCAGAACCCAATCATAGCAGGACACAGGTTATTAGGGAACATCCATGCAACAAAAATTTATATACATGCAACGCTCTTCTCATGATAAGATCCAATCACCTGGCCAATAAGAACCCCCAGGAACCTGCAAATATTAAATGAGATTCACCATCATTCGAACACCTAGGGAAATCTCACTAATTGCTACTTCCCCCAATAACCATCAGTCAAATCCCATGTACTCATGAAGTGCATAGGAAAACATACCCAGTGCATTCCTGGGTCTAATAAAGTCAGGAGCTCATGCCACCATGCTTGATTTTATGGGTAATTCTCACTGATTACTGCTTCCCCCAACAACCAGTAAGTCGAATCCCATGTACTCATGAAGTGCATAGGCAATAATACCTAGTGCATTCCAGGGTCTAATCAAGTCAGGAGCTCATGCCACCATGCTTGATTTTATGGGTCTATGTTCTCCTATGTATATTATGTATATACCCCCTATATCTAAGATAGATGAAAAAATCCAATTGAAAATATCATGAAAACAAACTACACAAGCAACAATGGAAAAAAATCCATCCATTCAAACACACAAAATATCAATCTCCCCTTTTCTCTCTACCTGGTAGATGAAATATTGGCAGTGATCATTGGTGAGGGCCTGAGAAGACTTGATGATCTTGTGGAGGTCAGTATCCATGAGATCATAAACCAGATAAAAATCCTTGTTACACATTCTCCTAGTGACAAAGCATAAATAAAAAATAATTTCACCATTTACACTCTGTATAGCTCCTTTCCACCTGCTCTTCCATGGTCGTTCTTTACAACACAATCTATTTTCCAGTGATCGTCATCTGGTGGTGATCAAAGGTTTCCTTCTTTTATAGTTGCTTTACTGGGATCTGAAACTTGATTAACTGGAAATCCCCGACGCTCAATATGGAGATTGGTCTACCATTTATTTTAGTCTTTTGTGAGCTTTTAATGTTTCCATATCTTTAGATGTATCGAAATTTAGATTGTATTTGGTGTTATATTTTATTATTAATTTTTTTTATTTCTTGTGATTTAGATTTGCCACCATATATAGGGTGGCAATAAATCCAGTCTTTGTTTGAGAGTATGACTCTGCCTAAATAGCGTAGCTTCATTCTAATAATGTTTTCCTTACCCTTTGGAAGTTGCATACATAGTTTTTAAGTTTTTTTTTTGATGATATTACCTACATCATTTCACTTATAGTTTGAGATATTTACGATGTTTGGAAAATAAAATATTAGATGATAGACATTTTTTTGAATATTTTATTATACAGATATTAGATTTCATTTTCGAAACGATATCTGGCCGACAAAAACATTAAATTTCATTTTCTAAACAATGTTTATAACCCACACAAATTAATCTTTGAACCCATACAAATTAAAGTGATGTAAAAATATCCTATTTAAATTAAAATCAACATATCAAAACAAAATAATTCTATATTTCTTCTTAAGGTTAGATACTCATTTTTATATTAATATTTTTGGGCACTCTGCAGGCAGTTGAATTCTAAAGTATATCTTATATTGCTTCACTTGATATTCCATGTAACTATTTGCAAGATTTTAAGGTTGCTTGTCTGCAACGATCTTTCAAAACTCAACAACCATCACACCGTCACACACTTGTTTCTTTAAGGCATCGTTCTTCCTTGTTCAATAATGGCAACAAAATTTCTTACAGATTTCACAATGGGCGAATTCTTCTTAATGAACAGGATTGGCATTGTTCCTCTTTCATACTATTTTCAATTGCTTGACGACTTCATTTAATCAACAACAATTATTTTCTGTCTTTTCTGAACACAAACTTGCAGCGATTTTCAGAGTCTTTCCAACTGATATGCGGATCCTTGTCTGCTCATCTTCTTGTAGTGGGCTTCTTTAAGATATTTTATTCTTTATTTTAAGACATTGAAATACAATAATTGTAGATTTACATTGTCAAAACCATCACCATAAACCCTAATTTATTTATACGCCATAAAGCTACAAAAAGCTGAACAATATATACAAGATAATCTATGCAAATTTTAAGAGCATAATGTCTAAATGTATAAATGGTTTAACCCAAATGCAATATTTCATAATTTATCTTGTTAATAAAGATTTTGTTTATTTGAACTAGTTTTACCTCGATATATGACTTCTCTTCCATGGCTTGAAATAAGTATATATTATTTGACTTTCGTATAAATATTACAAGTTATACTCTGTAGGAGGTAAAAATACATACTTTGTATTTTGTAAGTAGATGACTAAAACAAATGTTAGGTAAAAGTTGTTCAATACAATACAAACCAACTACTTTGAAAAGCAAGATTGCAAAGGTTTTATACAGATCCACTGGATCCTCACTTCATAACGAGAATTACAGATACCACAGATCCACTGGATCTCCTTTTCATAATGAGAATTAGAGCAATGACAATTGCAATTTAACATCTAGATCAATATACGAGAATTAGAGCAATGCGAATTCCAATTTAACATCTAGAGCAATATACGAGATTTAGAGCAATGTCAATACCAATTCAACATCCACAAACTACTTTAGAAGCAAGATCGCAAATGTTTCTAGAGATCCATTGTATCCTCACTTCATAACCAGTATTGGATCAATGCCAATGCCAAATTAACATCCACATCAATTTATGAACATTAGAGTATTCAGTGCAAATTTAACATCTAAAACAATTTAGTTATTTAAGTTTTTCATTTAGGCAAGGACTAAATTGCCCTGCTGCAACACTTGTTTACTTTAAAGTCTTTAAAGCTGTTTAAAGAATGCTCCATTTTCATGGGACTCTTTTATGGTTGATTTATATATAGTGACTAAATTCCTTTTTCTTTGTTGTTATAATGGTGTGTGCCCATTTCTAGTGAGAATGTATTCGAAGATGGAAATCATCCTTATCGTTTCATGGAACATGATCCGGTTGTTTCTGCAAACTGCTATAATTTTACTGGAGGTACAAATGACATGAAGCCCAAACCCCATCCAAAATTGCAGCTAGACTGTGGAACTTGACCCAAGTGATTTATGAAGCTTATACCTCTGATTATGGTTAAAAGGTATTGTTGTGATTGAATGGTTAAGCCTGATCTAGAATTCCATTCTTTGGTTTTCTTTGGATTCTTGGTATTTTAGGGTTCGTATGCATTATCGACATCCAGATGTTTTTGATAGGATTTTTCATATCACACGAGGAGGAATAAGCAAGGCATCTCGGGTCATTAATATCAGTGAAGATATTTATGCAAGTACTGTTGAGTTTTCAGTAGGAAACTCATTTCATGTGCTTTCAAATTTTAGCCTGTTACTACAAACTGCATTTTCTTGGAAGGATTCATTTTGATTATAGAATGATCTCATCAATAATCTTACAAACCTATCATAATTTAGCAACAATTACATGAGAAGAAATATGCATATCCTTTGAAAACTTCAATATAAAAAGTAAATACATAAACTTCAATTTATTTCAATATAAAAGTCAATACATGAAAACTTCTGTCTTTATTGCTATTTCAATATAAGAGTCAATACATGAAAACTTCTTTTGTTTATTGATTCAATGCTGTATCCTTTTCGAGTTCATGATCTTTCTCTTATCGTATCTTTGTAATTTTCCTGTCCCTAACACAATTCTTAGAAATGGATTAACTCTTTACAAATTTGTTAAAGTCATAAGAGGACCTTGTCCATTATTTTGTTGTTGTTTTAGATCTTAATAAAAAAATGATCAAGAGAGTCAATTTCTTGCAGTAGACCTCATATGTGAGTAGTCAAAAGAGTGTTATTGGGCATTCCTGAAAGTAGACATGGCATAGATATCTAAATACATAATACCAAAATGTGGTTTCTTGTGATCATGATAAACCTATTTCATGAACTTGTCTCTAAAGTTGTTGTCTTGTAAACTACAGAAGCATCTTTATCAGGTGTAGAGCCTATGATGCAAAAGATCTGAAGTGAGATTCGACATGTGGATGCACAAATATTGGAAGCAGCTCGCCAACAGGTTTGTATGGTGTTTCAAGCATTTAGTACATTTTGAGTGACTTCATGTTCTTAAATGCTCTTTCTCTCTTTTCACTTACCCTATTATGTTGGGAAAGCGGGAACCCTTACATTTTAATAATGATTGGGATAATTCTCGTGCAATTTGCACTATTGTGGTTTTTGAAGCCCATTTGAGTCGTGCTAGTCATGCCATTGTTGAGTAAAAGCTCACATGATCCCTGTTCACTTCATTTTTTTAGTAGGCTTATCCTAACTGGAATAGAATTGTTGTAAATGCTCCCTAAAGGCTATAATATCCATGAGCAGATTAGATAGAACCAAATTTATATCTAATGCTTTACCTTTCATACATTGAATGACTAATTGGTAATTACCAAAAACTTGTCACTTTTCCATCCCATGTTACTCTTCCAACATCATGAGAATTTGAAACATCCTATATTCTTCCCTGTTATTGGAACCTATATGAACTCTATAATACAAAGGGGATCCCACTGTGTTATGATAGGAAGAGGGAACCTTCTGCTCTACATCAAATTAGAACCCTATGAATTAATGGCTTTGAAGCCTTTCAATGAGCTTTAATAACTTTAATTACAAAAGTCCCCCATAAAAGGAAAGGACGGGTGGAAGGGTGCCCCTTATAGGAGAATAGTCATAGTCATAGTAGCAGTTAGTTGGCTTCTTTTCTCACTAGCTCTAAAATCTAGTACTATCTTACTTTCTGACTCAAAGCTTTTCCTCCCTCACTAGTGGGATCTAATTCTTAATTAGGTATAACCAACTTGAATAGAGATAACCCCATCAATGATGGCAATAAGTATCATTATATAATTATGTGGTCTGGATTACCAAGATATAACTCAATGGGCTAATAACATGATAATAATGCTTCCCATAGTCCTCCACCAAGTGAGACTCTAAGTCCTCATCCATCTCAGCCTCCGAGTTCAAACAAATAACCTCCTGGTTTTGTTACTACTATACTACTTACACAATTTTCTCTATTAAAAGGCTTCTGTATAAAGCCTTACTTTAATTCTATTTCCTTGTCGATTGGAAAGAAGAAGTTTGTATGCACAACAAAAAGGGTGTTATCTCAGTTGTAGTGGTGGGCGATCAGATAAGAGATTCAGTTACTAGAAGTGCATAGACTTGTCACGGTTGGTTTTTCTCTTCCTTATTTAAGGGAATGGATACCATCACATTGAAAGCCTCACAAATTATGAAATAAAACTTGCTTTTGGCTCTACGGATTCAAGTTATGATACAATAACTAGTCCGGAATGCGGTGTGAGGTGGCTCCCAATTAGACATTTATTTTAAATCACCTAAAGCCTTTAATAACCCGAATCTTGGGGTGTCGTTTAGTGAGTTTTGTGCGGAAGGGCCCGTGCATTTCATTTTCTAGGCTATCCAATCTTACTTTATGAATATAATGAGTATGGATTGGAGTAAGCAGCAGGTCCACTCCTTTCCCAAATTTTTAGGGGGAGGCGGGTGAGCCTGTTAACACATTTTATCCCTTTGGTCAAGCATTAGTTTTCCTTTTTGGGTTGGCGGGAAAGTTTCTTGTACTTTTCTCCATGTAAAAACGGAAAATTGAAAATTGAAAGGGTGGTTGACAGGATAGGTTGGGTTGGTAGCAAGAGGTTACTGCACTAACATTTTTCGAATAGGCTGAAGAAGTCAAAATGAATGTTGTAAGTGTAAACCAAGCCCTTCCAATAGAACGAGTACAGCTTTAGCGAATCCATAGGACACTTTCCATGTAATGATCCCCTCCCTGTGGGTAACCGCCAAATTTTCATTCATTCATAAAGTAGGCTGGCTTCAAAAGTTCATAGCGATGCTCAAAGTAAGTGCCCAAGCACGATGGAATCCAAAGGGTAGTATGATCCTACGGCAGGTTGTTCCTTTCCTGTGCAACTCACTCTACTTCCTTTCATCAAGTAGGCATAGAAAGGTAGTGGCAATAATTTGTTTAAAGTGATCCCTCCTTAACAATCTTCATTGGGAATAGTTCCTCAATGAAATGAGGCAGTTTCTACAATCCAACGACTGGTGCTGTCCAACATAAGTAATAAAGGAGGCATAAGCAGGTACTCCCTAAAGGAAAGAAGGAGCATGGTTTCCTATTTTAAGTAGAGGATAGTTCACCCTCTGTTGAACAAATAATGCCCCATGAATATTCTTCTATGTAAAAAAATCCCTAAGTTTGGGTCAATGCAAGCTATGGAAGACGTCACACTTATGGTGGTTGGGAGTTCTGAAGCATGTAGCCAGAACCTTATTTTTGTTGTTCAGGTACAACTCCACATAGATTTTTTTATATGGAGTTTGTAAAAAGTTTCAAACTCATGGTAAACAGATTCTGCATTGTAATACAGTTCCTACAGAAAACCAAAAAAACAGAAGAACTAAGAACATATCAAAATAGATCTCTAATAAATGCTAGAATCTATAAACACATGCTGTAGAAAACAATAAATATAATTCAATAGACGATTGCTAGAAATTGTCACTGCTTTTATTAATTCTGAACATAAAAAAATCTGGTACAAGGAAATACCCCTAAACTACTAGCTGCTACAATCAAGACTCGATGAATGAATCCGTACCCCTGCCCACTCTCTTATATATCTGAGAAGGGAATAATAGGGTTTACAAAAGTATATTTGCATGTGACTCAAACTCATAAATATAATTTACTTCATCCTAAGTCAAACTCAAAAAAATAATTTTCTTTATCCTAAGTCAAACTCAGAAATAGAATTTCCTAAAAATAAAACCAAACTAAATTTTAATTTATGGTGATTCATGTCTATGTTCCACTGGTGGCATTGGCACATGCTTCTAAGATTATTTGATGGTGGCACATGCCTCATCTAAGGCTTGCTGGCAGGTGCATTCATGTGCCCTCTCCCTCTATAATTGAGTGATGTGCCTCCTCCTTGAGAATTGTGATGCACCCTGCCTATCTTCTATGGTGCTACTGAAAATGTGCCCATATCTGCTGCTGTGATTGTCAGTGATACGCTCACTAAAAATATGGACTACTGGTAATATTTCTTCCTTGTCACTTTGTAATCCTTCCACTGTCTACATGGAACTAGCAAAGCATCTACTAGAGAAAGTAGAAATACAATATTTGTTTCACAGTCCTTAAAAAAGAGGAGAAAATATTAAAGCAATTCCAACCTAAACACATTAAAGAAGTAGTTCAAGGAAAATCAAACAACACTATTCTCATATATAAGGACTTTGGGATTAGAGCTTCATGGTTTTGATGTCACATACATAGAGATGTTTCAATGAAACATATGCCTCACTTCATATGAATGTGCAACATTTAGCTAAAACATTATTTTTGTAGTCCTATATAGATTTTCTTATATGAACTAGTGGAAATCTTTGTTCCTTTTAAGCCTTCCATTCTATACATGGAGCTAGCATGTACAAAATAAATTATAAATACAAGAACTGTCTAGCACTTCTTAAAAATGGGGAGAATATAACAAAACAATTCCAAAATTAGACGCAATAAATAAATAGTTCAAGACAAATCAAACACAACTGTTCATTAATATATGGACATTGAGAGGATTAAAGCTTTACATTCTGATGTCACAATGAATTATACAATAATTATCAGCAAGAAAGTCATTGATCCCATGCTTTGATAAAAATGGGTTGTTAGTAGTTATTGCTAGACATATTTTTCCAAGGATTGGAGGAAATACACTGGTGCTCGCAAAATGTTGTATCGGAGTTTACAAGAAACTGCATACGTGCAAAATAGGTAGTCTAGCAAAAATATGCCTGTTAAATATGTGTTACTGACACATCATGCAATATGCAGGGTTCAATTCGACTTTACGACAGGGAAACATCACTCTCATGAATACATTCAAGTAGTTGTTTACCTATAATATTTTATTGTTTTCCTTTCCATTTATGCACATTTTCCTTTGTTAAGAATGAACTTGTAAATTTGACACTGCAACGGGTTGGAAAGGGATGAGATGTTAGACTAAACCAGGTTGATTTGTTTGAGGGTAAAGTATCCTGGTGGAAATGGAGAACATGTTCTCAGAAGAGATATGTATAGACTTGTAGAGATCCTTGAATTTTTCAGAATGTTGTCCTTATACTTCACTACTATTGGCTTTTATGTTTGTACGATGGTTAGTAATGAGTTATTTTCTGTAACACATTAATTTTGTAAGTGTTTATGGTTTCATGAGGAAGGTCTATGAAGAAGGACTTTTAATTAGTAAACCAATTAGTAATGGAACATATTAAGTGTTTGTTGTACCACATTGAAACTTTAATTTGATTTGTACAAAAGAATATGATAATTGTTGTTGCATTACTTTGGAAAATTGTTTCATAACAAGTTTTGGGTTCATATTAGGCCAGGAATATGCCAAGTTCATGTCTTTTCTTGCTTGAAGAAATTCATTCATAAGTTTTGTTCTTGGGCATTAATGACCGTGTGTTTTCTTGTACGAGAAATATATTTTCATGGGGTAAAATCATTTTCATAAGTTCTGCAAGTAAACCATTAAGAAATTTATTTCATGGGGAGAAATCGTAGCGCATAATGCCTACAATACAACCCAGCAAGCAAGTGATCTCACGAAGGAAGAAACTTTGCCTATTTTGATTAAGAATGTAGCCTCCCATGCAACCAGTCAATGTGTTTGAAGAAATGCTTCAACCAACCAACACATTATTGCAAAATGTTTTAGGCATAAAATAAAATCATGTGTTTGCCTTGTGAATGGTGCATTTCCTTTGCCAACATAACTTTGGGTGGGAAATGGTTGTGGGGTTAATTCAAGACATTTTTGGGCATGGAATCTCTTGACCTTGGATGTACTTACCTTTATTCCTATAGATAATTGTGACATCAATCCCTCTATATAAAAAAATCACTCCCCACAAAAAAATCATAACATTGATGGTTATGATCTTATGAAAACGTTTTTGGTTTTGAGATGAAATCAATCTTATTGATATCCTTTAATTGCAATAAATTTTGCTTATAGTGGCACTAAAATAGTACAAGCATTCCAATATATTCCCCTTGTCTTCTTTGAAGTATTTCTTCTACATTTTTTTGTTATATATGTTGGATTTGAAAATAGTTATGTTAGTATCATTTGATTTTAAGAAATATTACTTAGAGTGGCTCTCAAATAACAAAAGCATGCCAATATTTTCTGTGAGTATTCTTATATAATTTTTGTATATATTGGATTTTGGTTGAAATACATTGTTGGGGACAGCTTGGAAGTTTAAAAACTTGATTATTGTGTGGAGTGTAGCTATAACATTGCAATTAAATTTTTAACTCAAGGGGCAGATTGTCGAACACACTAATGCTTGGATTTGTTGTCATTGAAAATATTTGTTTGTGTAGAATGTTATGAATTAACATACAAAATAATGATTATCGAGTTACTATAGATACATTTTGGCTTACCTTGTAATAGTACTTCAAGTATTTCAAATTCATTTATTAAGTGCACAAATGACTTGAAGGACTAGTACAGGGTAAGCTATTATGGATCTATAGTAACTTGATAATCATTACTTTGTGTGCTTGAATGATGCAAAATTTGTTTGAATATCATCATTATCAAGCAATTACAACTTCTGAAAGGGTGCTAGCTCAATGGTAGAGCACCTGCCTAATTATAGGCAGAGGGTTGGTGGTTCAATTCCTCCGTACGCTATCATAAATTTGTGACTACAAAAACGACTAAATTCACATATATACGACTATTAGTAGCTAATTTCCCGTATCTTATAGTGCGACTAACGTTTAGTCGTATTTAGCTTAGTCATTAATATGTTATTATCTAGTATTTTATTTAGTCGTATATTTGGTCATTAATTGCTGCAATCAATTACCAAATAAGTGATTAAATCTGTGACTATTAAATCAATGACTATCAATGACTATCAATAACTAAATCATTAACTATCAATCACTAAATCAATAACTAAATTAATGACTAATAAGTCAAGCTATTAATGACTAAGTGAAATATGACTAACTATAAGATAGTGGAAATTAGATACTATTAGTCGCCGACTCAAAAATAGTCGTTTATAGCCTGATTTTAGTCATTTTTATAGTCATTAATTTCTCATTTTGTACCAGTGTAAACCTAGAAGGAAAACAAAGAGATAGTCATAGCCTGGATAAAATCTTACAAACTTTAGCATCACAAGATTCTGGGAAAATTCACTCCTTGCCAACAGGACAAGAAACTAAGAGACCAACAAGAGAGGCACATACAAATTTTCTCTCCCCAGTCATACTAGATTCATCACTTGACAAAGAATGTCCAGTAATAAGAATGACATTTGCAGGGACATGAAAATGAAAGAGGCATCTTTCAAAGGATATTTATTCAATTTTTAAATGAAGCAGGACATTGATTCTATTATTACAAAGGAAATTTTAATATACCTGGTCACGAATATTGAGGATTACATCATCACCAATGACATGATCAAAGATGGAAACTTTACACCTTCTTCCACCTCTGATCACCTAAAAAGGAAATGAAAAATAGTGCCTGATTTTAATACTTAAAAGCAAATATCAAGCAATTTACTTAAAAGAGACAAGTAGTTTGTGATAGGAGATGCACCTGAAGTTGAATGTTTCACTTCTCTTTATTCCGATTTTGGAACTAGAGAGGTTGTCTGTAATCACTAGTTGCTGCAAATAAAGAGGTATGATCATTGATGTGTGCATAAGCAGAGAATTTTCCATACATATGACAAATAATTTCAATGCCTAAATTATGGGTATTTTTCAGACATATTACCATTTCTTAATATTAATTCACCTTGCAATAATTGTATCCCAATTATCATTAGAACAAAATCCATTTTGTAAATCTCTCACTTAGGCATCATTCTATCATAAACATCCTACAATGACTGGCAGATAATTGTTTGCTACTAGGGTTTCCACGGATGCTGCATTCCCCTTTTCAACTGACATTTATAACCCTAAAATTATGCGTTGTCAATAATGACATCTATATAATCAACAATATTGATAAGGTAATTGTCCATGGTTGATAAATTGTACCTATAACTTTGAAGTTAATTGTTTATGATCAGGCGGTGCTTTAAAACTTGTTGTTCCCATAACTTCTCGCCTAACGCCCAGTGAATTGATTTCATATGTTACTTCATATGACTGTATAGGTTCCATATCACAAAATGCCTATAGACATAGGAAGCATACATTTAACTACATCAGAGCAATGTTCGTGCAAATTTTTTCATTTCAGCTTGATTTCCAATCTATCCAATTAAATGCACACTCTAGAGGAAAAGCTTCTTCCTGTACAAGACAAGGAAAAAATCAAAATTTATAGAGAGGGTCTTCTTTCAATAGAAATTTCAAATACTAATCCAACATTTTAAGACCCTATGCCAAAGGGAAAAAACAATTAATACACTCTCCACTATTTAGTTCTATTTATAATAATATGCCTCAACAGAAAGTAGGAATATGCTACATTATAGCCTCAAGAGTTAGCTCAAGTGGCCATGAACCAGATCTCTTCACTGACAGTAAGAGAGATCATGGGTTCAACTCTCTTGATCCACTCGAAATTAAGATCCATGATCAAGGCCAACGACTTACCCTGTTTTCCATCCATTAATTAATCATGAGAAGTACTTACCATGAGTATGGATAAGCACTCAAAGGATTTCCCATGACTTATTCCATTTAAAAAAATATGCTTCAATATATACTCTTTCTCTATACACACTCTATACAGACTTATAATAAAATTTATTTTAACTAGTTAATATATCTTACACTCTCATACTCTTTCTCTATACACACTAATAAGAAATTATACTTGTGAACTAGTTAATATATCTTTTAATGCTGATGGTTTTGACCATACATATTCTGGGGGGATGTCACATGCCCCAATTTTGCAAAAACAATTTTATATTATTTGATATTATTTGAGGACAATATGTTAAAGTTTATGCTAAGTTGTAATTGATGACTCAACAGAGTTAAGGATATTTAATGTAATTCTAAATATTTTAATTATAAATAAATAAAGGTGGAGACAACAGCTTAGGAGAGCTGTTAAAAGAGTGTTTACTAGTCAAATTGGTGGAGGAGACTGGGTGGAGAGCGAACAGACATGTAGCAGCATCCTCAAACCACTTCCAACTGTTGCAGGTGGAAACCTCCCTACATTTGGGGTCATGATTCCCCAAGAAAGTGGAATCAGAGCAGGTAACTCAATTAATGACACCTGACCCAAAAGACCTAGGAAATATTTATAAAAATGCCCATTGAAGAGAGCTGAGGCTGCTCATGCTAGAGAAGTGATCATTCGGGTGAATATACTTTAGAGAAATTCAATGGAAGGGAATTGTGGAAAGAGTTTGAGGGGATAACTGTTGAGTGATCTAGTGCAGCTTTTCAGCTGGAGGATCTTACTGTTGAGTGCAAAGTGTTTACTGAGTCATTGGACTAGTCTATTGTTTGCATGCTCCACCAGTTATCAACCAAGAAGACCAGGAATAGGCTCAAGGGTCCTTAGGAAGCGTTGTTTGAGCGTTCTCTAGGAGTTTGGTAGGGAGGAATGACCTCCTAACGCTGTTGTTGTCTATCCTAATCAGGTTTAGCATTTTTCATTTTTACTGTATTAGATAGATAAAATTGAATCTATTTGTTAAATGAATGGTGAATGTTTAGTTTGTAAATTAATAGAATGGAAAATAATTATAGTATGTGTTTTTCCACACCTGGAAGGACCAGGCCGTACTCCAGCACAGATAGAGTATTTACAGTAGATGAAAGTAAATGTTAAGAGACTGAATAGAGAAGATATGATTCTGCAATTCTTAGTTAGTTGAGTAACTTGTTTTAGTATGTAAATATTAGTTAAAGAAAGAATAGTGATCTGTTTATTTAAGTTTATTGTTTTAACAAGTTTATTTACTTAATTATATATTGGAAAAGAAATAGCAGTGATTTTAGTACATGTAGAAGGATTAAGGTAATAAGAAAAGTTCTTCGCAGATCAGATGTTGTGCTTACAAACAATAGCTTAATCTTTTATTCATGATAACATACTATGCAGGATAAACTGTGTTATGATAGGTTATATTTCTCTGTGTTAACTTAGTATCTAGCTACTGTGCAGTAAGATTATCCCAATCAAGCTACTTTGTTACACTCAGTTCAATAAAGAAATAAAATACAAGTACTTAGTTTTATTTACTAATAATATTAACTAATCTAAGTCTAATGAATATGTGTTATTAAAGTATTTAACATATAAAGAACAAACTAAACGAAGTTACAGAATCTATGTTTTTACTTTTCAAAGAACATTGAGTAAATTCAACCTGTCAGCTTAAGTAAATAAAACAATAGAAATATGATAATAACTAATATATAAATAAATATTTATCTTAGTACATAACTGTTTTATATTTGTTCAGTAAATTATACCTGTAAATGTATTCTATAGGTTTGAAACCCTAAACTAAAATTATTATTATAAATGAAAACATATAAGCTACAATCCAATTACCTGGATTATTTATAAATAAACAATTAAATTACGAGAGACTGTTTACATTCCTTTTAAGGACAGATAAAAGAACAAATATATAAATATCACTTAAAGTTTTCACAACACACCCGTAACATTATTTAAAACAAATTTAACAAGTAAACAAAACCTATTAAAAACAAATTGAAAGATTTATTTAAAAAAGGGTTTCATTTAGGAAAACCCTAGCTCATATTTCCTGAGCAACAAGTAAAATAAATTACATTATGACTGAGTTACAGTATTAAAATATTAACAAGAATCTAATTCAAAATATAATAAACAGTAAATTCTTATTTCACAGTCGAATAGGGTAGAAAAAACCTAAGTTACATAGAGACACAAAATGGTATTAATGTAGACCGAGTCCGAGCTCGAAAGAAGCCTTTTTAAAAACCCAGTGTATTGCTTGACATGACGAAAGGCTTTAAACTCAAACAGTGTACAAAACCCAGCTTAGGGATGGTGTACCCATATTGTTGCATGGGTTTTAATAATCAAAACTAACATTCTTTTTATCAAACCCTACATCACAGTAAAAATATTTTAAGTAAAGAAAAGAGCATTTACAAGTTACGACATTGAGCTAGAGCCACCTTGCTGTATGGGAGGGTTTAAAACCAAACAAAACATTTAAACTGAAGACGAACAACCCAAGATTGGGAAAAATCGAGGTCGTAACTTCTTCCAACCGAAAACATTTCCCCTAAGTCTGTACAAGCAGGGAGTGCCGCTTTATAACCGGGGCTTACCTGTAGACTAAACACTGGTCCAAATCTGAAGTGGTTCCTTCCAAATGATAAGGTGAACTATCACTTGCGAAGTGAAAACCAAATATTAATTAAAAACCTGAATATAGAAATGTAACTGTAATTTTTTGATAGCTTACAACTTCTTAAAAACAAAACGTTACCTAGAGTGTCGATAACCGAGGTCCTGAAGAAGGTAGACCAACACCATGAGCAGTGCAACCCTCATTTTCACCTGAGAAGGAGGCAGCTGGGTTCGAGATACTAACTACATCGACAACTGGAGCAAGATCAAGCAATGACAGTGGCCACACCACAATTTCAACACCAAAACTACTGACTGTGTAATACTACCCTCACCCACAGCAAGGTTTGTTTGCAGGAATCAACTCAAGCACGAGTTGTGAACTTCACAACTTCCACCCTAAGTGACAACACTCTAAAATGCACAGACAGTGGAGTTGGAGGCGAGCACTTGTGAGCCCTCATGGCCATAGTGAACCAAACATTCCAGAGACCAAAACCCTCCTTGAAAAATGAGAAATAGGGTTACGGGGTAAGCTTATATGTCATGCAATGCATGGTGGTAATACTTCCATGTGCCCACAAATTTATCCACTTCATGGTGGGTTAAGTTGTATAGTTTCCACTGCAAATCAACTGGATCAAATAATTGTTAATCATTCACATTATTGCACATAATGATAATGTATTATATACATAAAGTCAATATCATATTATTTCCCAATGAAGTCAAGCCTTGATAATGAACGAGGAGTGTACTATCGTTAACCTATTGTTTTAACCTTGAAATCATCTTTGGTAAAAACCAAATAGTATTTGGAATCGATGCCAATGTTTCTTAAAGATCTTATAACCTATATTAATCATACTTGTAAGAAAAAGATTGAGAGGTTAATAAAAGCTTTGAACAACAATGTTAATGCCTCTATTGACATTTTAGATAATCATGATCTATGAATGTTAAAGCTATAAGAACTAGACTTAAATCAATAAGGTGTATATAGATATAATTAACATTTATACACTAGAATAGCTCTTACTATTTAAAGGGACCTTCAGTACTGGATGTAGGATATATATATCTTATAAGTACTTGATCTTTTATACCAAGCTCTGAGATCAATCGAACCAAGGTTAGGTTGGAATTTGGAGTTTAGGATAGTAAACTATCTAGGATTTTAAAGCATTACCTTTACTTATAAGTAAATAGTAGGGTAATGTAAAATTTGTCGCATTATTTTGGTCATGAAGAAAACGGGAAATTCAAGTCACAACTTGACAATTTTATGCAAAGGATACTTTATAAATACGAGCAATGTTAAACTGATAAATTTACTATACTGAAGCCTAATTAAAGATAGAGCTGAAGAGTACTTAGTAAGCTTGTTTTCTGGAAAGGATTTAGGTCTATTTTTATATAATGTTAAGTAGCATTTTAATTATTAAAAATAATAATAGTAATAGACTCTTATGTTAGAAAAAGAGTTATGGTAGAAAATCATGAGCTCTAATAAAAACTGGAAATAGCTTAGAGTAAAGTTAGAAGGAGGTTTTATCTATCTTAGCGATCTATCTGTTAAAAGACAAACAGTAGGGCAACGTTAATAACCCTTACGACAAGAATATTAAGTACTATCATATTTGTAATCAAGTAAAAGAAACATTACTTTACCTTGTAGGACCTTGAGTCTTCTAAGAAAACTTTTACTCTAGCAGTACTTTTATGTTAAAAGAAGTATATCTGGTTTAACGCCTTAATAAACTTTTACTGGTTCAAAAATTTACTAGTTCATCCTGTAAAGATCCAGAAATCTAGATACGTTAGCAATCGCTAAGTAAGCCCCAGCTAGAAAGTAACCCCTCACCTACTTGACATTCAAACCATCAGTACAACTAAATATTTGAATGCAGATTATTCACATCACATATCAAAATTAAAACAACAATAATCTTTATGTGTTAAAGTTAATGGTTACTTTTATTCATGGGGGCTTCACTTGTTGACCAATATCCTATCACGTTAGTTCATATTGTGGGTTTTAAAATTATTAAAAATTGACCCAATATATTGCAGGTATTGGGGGGGATGAGGGGTTTAAGGTGGGGGTGGGTAGGGTGGTTTATAAGGATTGAGGTATAAAAAGGGGCTGGGAGGAGGTTTTAAGTATTGGGAGGGGGTTTCAACAAAAAGAGTTTGGGTCAATATCTCTAGAAATTAAGGGTATTCTTTAATATCCCACGATTGCACGTGCTATGTGAGATGTTCACTACGTGAAATCCCTGCGCTTTTATTATCTGTTTCATTTCTTCTATTAGCTGCTAGCAATTATCTAATTGCAACTATAAACATTTTATGTTATCTCAAAATCTTAAATTTTTGTGAAAATTTGGGGTTTTGACATGTGGTATCAGAGCACAAGGTTCAAACACTAGGCCTTGATGAAGCCCAACTAGATTTTTATGAAATAGTAAATTGAATTATTATGCTGAAGTATTTTCTTTTAAATGTTATTCAACAGAGAAATTGTTTCTGAAGTTTAACAAATAGGTATGGAAAGGCTGGAGGAATATGCAGAGGAGGAATCTCCATTTACTGAACCAGAAAACTTACCAAGAGATCCTATACCAAAAGATTTAACCACCAATTCCTCAGAACTGTTACAAACAATAAAAGACCTAAAATCTGAAATGGAATCTATAAAACGAGAGAATGAAAGGATTCTAAGGGTTTAGGAGGAGCTGAATCATATCCTAACAGAAAGGTTTCAGATTCAGGGTAAGGGTAGAAGAACTGAATTAGAAGATACAAGTCATCAATATAAATTTAAAAAGATGAAACATACTAAACATGAAAGCAGTTCATCTTCTGAGGTGTTTGGTGAACAACGTAATTTGCATTCTACTAGTGATAGTAGTGATGACAATCGTTATACCAAAAAGCAAAAATACAAACCTTATGAGGAAATTTCTGGGGAATTCAAAAAGATAAAACCACCAACATTCAATGGAGAGGTTGAGAAGGGGGAGGAAGCAGAATCCTGGTTATCCGGGATGGAGAAGTACTTCCAGATATATAACTATTCTAACCAATTAAAGGCTAGAATGGCTATCTACAATCTCTCAGGAAAGGCTGACATTTGGTGGCAAGACTTGAAGAGAGTTAAGGGAATTAAAGAGAAGAATGTAAATTGGAGTACCTTCAAGATGTATTTTAAAAAGAAATTTCTGTCTGAGCAATACTATGAAGAGAGAGCAAAAGAATTTTATGAGCTTAAATTAGGATCAATGACAATGAAAGATCTAAACAACAAGTTTTTAAGTTTGCTTAGGTATGTGCCATACCTTGTAGATGAGAAACCAAAAGTACAACAATTCCTCAGCTGTCTACCTTATCATATTAAGGATAGGATTGAGTATGACAATCCAAAGACTTTGGAAGAATCCATGAGGAAAGCCAACTTCTGGTATGAATAGAATCAGAAGAAGGAAAGCATGACCAACTGGAAGGCCAAGAAAAATAATAACTAGTATGATCAAAAGAAGAAAGAATTTGTGCCTAACAGAAATTCTAAGAATAATAAGACCAGAAATTTTCCTAACAAGAATTTCCAAAGAAATAAGAATAATTCATCAAGCAATCAGAATAATTCCAAGGGTAAAGAATTTGCCAATAACCATGGTAATTATACCAAGAAATTTGAATATAAAGAACCTATAAAGTGCTGGGAGTGTAATGGCCCACACTATGCCTTAGTCTGTCCTAATCGGAAAAAGGCTGTCAGTAATATTCATACCATACAAGAGGAGATGATTGTTGGAGAATTAGCGAGGACTATGCCAAGAATCAATGCAGCCTTGGAGATTCAACAAGCAGAATATCAAACTTCCATGGTGGAAGTAGAAGGTATGATAAATCAAACCCCTGTAACTATTTTGATTGATCTAGGAGTTAGTCTTAGTTATATTTCACCTAAAATAGTAGAAAAATGTAAGTTTCCTGTTGAAAAATTTGAAAATTCTTGGTTGGTTCAGTTAGTCACTGGTGCTAAAAGGAAGGTAACTTGTTTTGTAAAAGAATGTGCAGTAGTTATGGATCATTTTGAAACTATTCTAAAGTTTAATGTATTGCCTCTTGGTTCTTATGATTTACTGATCGGTATGGATTGGTTAGAACAACATAGGGTAATTTTAAATTGTTATGATAAAACCTTTACGTGTTTAAACAGTGATGGAAAACCAGTAAGTGTAAAAGGAATCCCTAGAAAAATCACCATAACGTAGATTTCTGCTCTACAACTTAAGAGAGCTATTAGGAAGGGTTGTAAAGCTTATACAGTAACAATAACTGATGAGGAGAATCTAAGTAAGATAGATAAATTAAAATTGGAAGACATACCAGTCTTAAGAGAATATGTTGATGTATTCCCTGAAGAAATTCCAGGACTACCTCTGAAAAGGGAACTAAATTTCACCATTGGGCTGGTACCTGGTGCAGTACCTAGCTCAAAGGCCTCTTATCGAATGAACATACTTGAACTTAATGAATTAAAGTCTCAATTAAAAGAACTTAGTGATAACAAGTATATTCGACCTAGTGTGTCTCCCTAGGGGGCACCTATCATCTTCGTTAAGAAAAATGACGAAACCATGCGAATTTGCATAGATTACCGTCAGTTGAATAAGATGACCATTAAAAATCGATACCCATTTCCCTGTATAGATGATCTATTTGAACAACTACGTGGAGCCATGGTGTTTTCGAAAATAGATTTAAAATATGGATATCATCAAGTTAGGATTAAAGATGAAGACATCTTTTAGAACTCGATATGGCCATTATGAGTTTGTCGTCATGCCATTTGGACTTACTAATGCCCCAACTATTTTTATGTGTTTAATGAACAACGTTATGCATACGTATCTAGATAAGTTTGTAGTCGTGTTTATCGACGATATATTAATCTATTCAAAAACTGAAGAAGAACATAAAGAACATTTAAAAATTGTTTTGCAAGAGTTACGAGATCCTCAACTCTTTGCAAATTTTAGTAAATGTGATTTCTTCAAGGATAAGATTTAGTACTTAGGTCATGTGGTGACTAAGGAAGGGATTTCAGTAGATCCCAAAAAGATAAAGGCAACGAAGATTGGCCAGTTCCTAAGGATGTAACGGATGTTCGATCTTTCATGGGAATTACCGGTTACTATCAGAGGCTCATTCAAGGTTTTTCGAGGATCGCGAATTCGATAAATTCTTTGCAGAAGAAAGGATAGAAGTTTGATAGGAACCAGAAATGGGAGGATTATTTGCATCTGGTAGAATTTGCTTATAATAATAATTATCAGGCATCACCTAGATTTAGTCCTTTCGAAATTTTGTATGGAAGGAAATGTAATACTACTATCTCTTGGAGTATTCTGGTGGATAGATTGGTATTAGGTGCTGAAATGTTAAAGGAAATGGAAGAAATTGTAAAGCAGGTACAAGGTAATCTGAAAGTTGCATATGATCGATAGAAAAGTCAAGCAGACCTTAAAATAACTCCAAAGGAGTTTCAGGTAGGTGAACATGTGTTCATCAAGGTGAGGCCCAAAAAGAGCTCTTTGAGATTGGGGAGTTGTGCAAAATTAGCACCTCGTTACTGTGGTCCATTTGAAATTCTGTCAAGGATTGGACAAGTATCTTACCAATTAGCATTACCACCAAACTTAAGAGTACATAATGTTTTTCAAATTTATGTATTAAAAAAATATGTTCATGATGCTACCCATGTTGTTAACTGGAATGATGTACAGGTGGAACTAGAAGGATATTTTCTGGTGGAACCAGACTGTATCCTCAGGCAGAGGGAGATCACACTTTGGAACCGCACCATTGGATAGGTGAAGGTGCAATGGAAGCACCTTAGTCCAGAGGAAGCCACCTGGGAATTGGAAAGTAATATGCGATATCCATATCCAATTCTATTCCAGGGGAATTCTGAGGATGAAGAATAAATAACATCGAGGACGATGTTATGCTCTAAGGGGGTGTGTATGTCACATGCCCCAATTTCGCAAAAACAATTTTATATTATTTGATATTATTTGAGGAAAATATGTTAAATTTTATGCTAAGTTGTAATTGATGACTCAGCAGAGTCAAGGATATTTAATGTAATTATGAATATTTTAATTATAAATAAATAAAGGTGGAGACAACAGCTTAGGAGAATTGTTAAAATAGTGTTTACTGGTCAAATTGGTGGAGGAGACTGGGTGGAGAGCAAACATACATGTGGCATCATCCTCAAACCACTTCCAACTGTTGCAGGTGGCAACTTCCCTACATTTGGGGTCATGATTCCCCAAGAAAGTGGAATCAGAGTAGGTGGCTCAATTAATGACAACTGACCCAAAAGACCTAGGAAATCTTTATAAAAATGCCAATTGAAGAGAGCTGAGGCTTCTCATTCTAGAGAAGTGATCATTCAGGTGAATGTACTTCATAGAAATTCAATGGAAGGGAATTGTGGAAAGAGTTTGAGGGGATAACTGTTGAGTGATCTAGTGCAATTTTTCAGCTGAAGGATCTTACTGCTGAGTGCAGAGTGTTTACTAAGTCATTGGACTAGTCTATTGTTTGCATGCTCCACCAGCTCTCAGCCAAGAAGACCAGGAACAGGCTCCGGGGTCCTGAGGAAGCATTGTTTGAGCGCTCTCCAGGAGTTTGGTAGGGAGGAACGACCTCCTAACGCTGTTGTTGTCTATCCTAATCAGGTTCTGCATTATTTGTTTTTACTGTGTTAGATAGATAAAATTGAATCTGTTTGTTAAAGGAATGGTAAATGTTCAGTTTGTAAATTATTAGAATGGAAAATAATTCTAGTCTGTGTTTTTCCACACCTGGAAGGACCAGGCCATACTCCAGCATAGATAGAGTATTTACAGTAGATGAAAGTAAATGTTAAGAGATTGAATAGAGTAGATATGATTCTGCAATTCTTAGTGAGCTGAGTAACTTGTTTTAGTATGTAAATATTAGCTAAATAAATAATAGTGATATGTTTATTTAAGTTTATTGTTTTAACAAGTTTATTTACTTAATTATATATTGGAAAAGAAATAGCAGTAATTTTAGTACAGGTAGAAGGATTAAGGTAATAAGAAAAGTTCTTCGCAAATAAGATGTTGTGCTTATGGACAGTAGCTTAATATTTTATTCATGATCACATACTATGCAGGATAAACTATGTTATGATAGGTTATATTTCTCTGTGTTAACTTAGTATCTAGCTGCTGTGCACTAAGATTATCCTAGTCAAGCTACTTTGTTACACTCAGTTCAATAAAGAAATAAACTACAAGTACTTAGTTTTATTTACTAATAATATTAACTAACATAAGTCTAACGAATATGTGTTATTAAAGTATTTAACATATAAAGAACAAAGTAAACGAAGTTACAGAATCTATGTTTTTACTTTTCAAAGAACATTGAGTAAATTCAACGTGTCAGCTTAAGTAAATAAAACAATAGAAATATGATAATAACTAATATATAAATCAATATCTATCTAAGTACAAAACTGTTTTATATTTGTTAAGTAAATTATACCTGTAAAAGTATTCTACAGGGTTGAAACTCTGTACTAAAATTATTATTATAAATGAAAACATATAAGCTACAATCCAATTACTTGGATTATTTATAAATAAACAATTAAATTACGAGAGACTGTTTATAGTCCTTTTAAGGACAGATAAAAGAACAAATATATAAATATCACTTAAAGTTGTCACAACACACCTGTAACATTATTTAAAACAAATTTAACAAGTAAACAGAACCTATTAAAAACAAATTGAAAGATTTATTTAAAAAAAAGGTTTCATTCAGGAAAACCCTAGCTCATATTTCCTGAGCAACAAGTAAAATAAATTACATTATGACTGAGTTACAGTCTTAAAATATTAACAAGAATCTAATTCAAAATATAATAAACAGTAAATTCTTATTTCATAGTCGAATAGGGTAAAAAAAACCTAAGTTACACAAAGACACAAAATGGTATTAATGTAGACCGAGTCCGAGCTTGAAAGAAGCCTTTTTAAAAACCCAGTGTATTGCTTGACAGGTCGAAAGGCTTTAAACTTAAAAAATGTACAAAACCCAGCTCAGGGCCGGTGTACCCATATCGTGGCATGGGTTTTAATAATCAAAACTAACATTCTTTTTATCAAACCCTACATCACTGTAAAAATATTTTAAGTAAAGAAAAGAGAATTTACAAGTCACAGCATTGAGCCGGAGCCACCCTGCTGTATGCGAGGGTTTAAAACTAAACATAACTTTTAAACTTAAGACCAACAACCCAATACTGGGAAAAACGAGGCCAAAATTCTTCCAACTGAAAACACTTCCCCTAAGTCTGTGCAAGCAGGGAGTGCCACTCTGTAACCAGGGCTTACCCATAGACTAAATGCTGGTCCAAATGTGAAGTGGTTCCTTCCAAATGATAAGGCAAACCATCACTTGCAAAGTGAAAACCAAATCTTAATTAAAAACTTGAATATAGAAATGTAACTGTAATTTTTTGACAGCTTACAACTTCTTAAAAACAAAACGTTACCTGTAATGTCGATAACCGAGGTCACGAAGAAGGCAGACCAACACCATGAGCAGTGCAACCCTCATTTTCACCTGATAAGGAGGCAGCTGGGTTCGAGTTACTAACTACATCAACAACTGGAGCAAGAGAAAGCAATGATAGTGGCCACACCACGATTTCAACACCAAACCTATCGACTGTGTAATACTACCCTCACGCACAGCAAGGTTTGTTTGCAGGAATCAACTCAAGCACGAGCTATGAACTTCACAACTCTCACCCTAAGTGACAGCACTTGAAAATGCATAGACAGTGGGGTTGAAGGTGAGCACTAGTGAGCCCTCATGGCCGCAGTGAACCCAACATTGCATAGATCGAAATCCTCATTGAAAAATGAGAAATAGGGTTGCGAGGTAAGCTTATATGTCATGCAATGCATGGTGGTAAGAGTTCCACATGCCCACAAATTTATCCACTTCATGGTGGGTTATGTTGTATAGTTTCCACTGCAAATCAATTGGATCAAATAATTGTTAATCATTCACATTATTGCACATAATGATAATGTATTATATACATAAAGTCAATATTGTATTATTTCCCAACGAAGTCAAGCCTTGATAATGAACGAGGAGTGTACTATTGTTAACCTATTGTTTTAACCTTGAAATCATCTTTGGTAAGAACCAAATAGTATTTGGAATCGATGCCAATGTTTCTTAAAGATCTTATAACCTATCTTAATCATACTTGTAAGAAAAAGATTGAGAGGTTAATAGAAGCTTTGAACAGGAATGTTAATGGCTCTATTGAAATTTTAGATAATCATGATCTATGAATGTTAAAGCTATAAGAACTAGACTTAAATCAATAAGGTGTATATAGATATAATTAACATTTATACACTAGAATAGCTCTTACTCTTTAAAGGGACCTTCAGTACTGGATGTAGGATATATATATCTTATAATTACTTGATCTTTTATACCAAGCTCTAAGATCAATCAAACCAAGGTTAGGTTGGAATTTGGAGTTTATGATAGTAAACTATCTAGGATTTTAAAGCATTACCTTTACTTATAAGTAAATAGTAGGGTAATGTAAAATTTGTTGCATTATTTTGATCATGAAGAAAACGGGAAATTCAAGTCACAACTTGACAATTTTATGCAGAGGATACTTTATAAATACAAGCAATGTTAAACTGATAAATTTACTATACTGAATCCTAATTAAAGATAGAGCTGAAGAGTACTTAGTAAGCTTGTTTTCTGGAAAGGCTTTAGATCTATTTTTCTATAATATTAAGCAACGTTTTAATTATTAAAAATAATAATAGTAATAAACTCTTACGTCAGAAAAAGAGTTATGATAGAAAATCATGAGCTCTAATAAAACTGGAAATAGCTTAGAGTAAAGTTAGAAGGAGGTTTTATCTATGTTAGTGATCTATCTGTTAAAAGACAAACAGTAGGGAAACGTTAATAACCCTTATGACAAGAAGATTAAGTACTATCATATTTGTAATCAAGTAAAAGAAACATTACTTTACCTTGTAGGACCTTGAGTCTTCTAAGCAAACTTTTACTCTAGTAGTACTTTTATGTTAAAGGAAGTATATCTGGTTTAACGCCTTAATAAACTTTTACTGGTTCAAAAATTTACCAGTTCATCCTGTAAAGATCCAGAAATCCAGATACGTTAGCAATCGCTAAGTAAGCCCCAGCTAGAAAGTAACCCCTCACCTACTTGACATTCAAACCATCAGTACAACTAAATATTTGAATGCATATTATTCACATCACATATCAAAATTAAAACAACATTAACTTTTATGTGTTAAAGTTAATGGTTACTTTTATTAACTGTTTCATTTCTTCTATTAGTTGCTAGCAGTTATCTAACTGCAACTATAAACATTTTATGTTATCTCAAAATCTTAAATTTTTTTGAAAATTTGGGGTTTTGACATGTGGTATCAGAGCACAAGGTTCAAACACTAGGCCTTGATGAAGCCCAACTAGCTTTTTATGAAATAGTAAATTGAATTATTATGCTGAAGTATTTTCTTTTAAATGTTATTCAACAAGGAAATTGTTTCTGAAGTTTAACAAATAGGTATGGAAAGGCTGGAGGAATATGCAGAGGAGGAATCTCCATTTACTGAACCAGAAAACTTACCAAGAGATCCTATACCAGAAGATTTAGCCACCAATTCCTTAGAACTGTTACAAATAGTAAAAGACCTAAAATCTGAAATGGAATCTGTAAAACAAGAGAATGAAAGGATTCTGAGGACTCAGGAGGAGCTGAATTAGATCCTAACAGAAAGGTTTCAAATTGAGGGTAAGGGTAGAATAACTGAATCAGAAGATACATGTCATCAATATAAATTTAAAAAGATGAAACATACTAAACATGAAAGCAGTTCATCTTCCGAGGTGTTTGGTGAACAACGTAATTTGCATTCTACTAGTGATAGTAGTGACGACAATCTTTATACTAAAAAGCATAAATACAAACCTTATGAGAAATTTTTTGGGGAATTCAAAAAGATAAAACCACCAAAATTCAATTGAGAGACTGAGAAGGGGGAGGAATCAGAATCCTGGTTATCTGGGATGAAGGAGTACTTCTAGATATATAACTATTCTAACCAATTAAAGGTTAGAATGACTATCTACAATCTCTCAGGAAAGGATGACATTTGGTGGCAGGACTTGAAGAGAGTTAAGGGAATTAAAGAGAAGAATGTAAATTGGACTACCTTCAAGAGGTATTTTAATAAGAAATTTCTGTCTAAGCAATACTATGAAGAGAGAGCAAAAGAATTTTATGAGCTTAAATTAGGATCAATGACAATGAAAGATCTAAACAACAATTTTTTAAGTCTGCTTAGGTATGTGCCATACCTTGTAGATGGCAAACCAAAGGTACAACGATTCCTCAGCTGTCTACCTTATCATATTAAGGACAGGAATGAGTATGACAATCCAAATACATTGGAAGAATCCATGAGGAAAGCCAACTTCTGTTATGAACATAATCGAAAGAAGGAAAGCATGGCCAACTGGAAGGCTAAGAAAAATAATAACCAGTATGATCAAAAGAAGAAAGAATTTGTGGCCAACATAAATTCTAAAAATAATAAGACCAGAAATTTTCCTAACAAGAATTTCCAAGGAAATAATAATAATTCACCAAGCAATCAGAATAATTCCAAGGGTAAATAATTTGCCAATAACCATGGTAATTATACCAAGAAATTTGAACACAAAGAACCTATAAAGTGCTGGGAGTGTAATGGCCCACACTATGCCTGAGTTTGTCCTAATCGAAAAAAGACTGTCAGTAATATTCATACCATACAAGAGGAGATGATTGTTGGAGAATTAGCGAGGAATATGCCCAGAATCAATGCATCCTTGGAGAATCAACAAGTAGAATATCAAACTTCCATGGTGGAAGTAGAAGGTATGATAAATCAAACCCCTATAACTATTTTGATTGATCCAGGAGCTAGTCTTAGTTATATTTACCTAAAATGGTAGAAAAATGTAATTTTCCTGTTGAAAAATTTTAAAATTCTTGGTTGGTTCAGTTAGCCACTGGTGCTAAAAGGAAGGTAACTTGTTTTGTAAAATAATGTGCAGTAGCTATGGATCATTTTGAAACTATTGTAAAGATTAATCTATTTCCTCTTGGTTCTTATGATTTACTGATTGATATGGATTGGTTAGAATAACATAGGGTAATTTTAAATTGTTATGATAAAACCTTTACGTGTTTAAACAGTGATGGAAAACTAGTCAGTGTAAAAGGAATCCCTAGCAAAACCACCATAAAGCAGATTTATGCTCTACAACTTAAGAGAGCTATTAGGAAGGGTTGTAAAGTTATGTAGTAACAATAACTGATGAGGAGAATCTAAATAAGACAGATAAATTAAAATTGGAAGACATACCAGTCTTAAGAGAATATGTTAATGTATTCCTTGAAGAAATTCCAGGACTAGATCCGAAAAGGGAATTGGATTTCACCATTGATCTGGTACCTTGTGCAGTACCTCTCTCAAAGGCCCCTTATCGAATGAACATACTTGAACTTAATGAATTAAAGTCTCAATTAAAAGAACTTATTGATAAAAAGTATATTCGACCTAGTGTGTCTCCCTGGGGGGCACCTGTTATCTTCGTTAAGAAAAAGGACGAAACCATGCGACTTTGCATATATTACAGTCAGTTGAATAAGATGACCATTAAAAATTGATACCCGTTTCTCCGCATAGATGATCTGTTTGATCAACTACATGGAGCCACGGTGTTTTCGAAAATAGATTTAAGGTCTAGATATCATCAAGTTAGGATTAAAGATGAATACATCTTTTAGAACTCGATATGGCCATTACTAGTTTCTTGTCATGCCATTCGGACTTACTAATGCCCTAGCTGTTTTCATGTGTTTAATGAAAAATGTTATGCATAAGTATCTAGATAAGTTCGTAGTCATGTTTATTGACGACATATTAATCTATTAAAAAACTGAAGAATAACATAAAGAACATTTGAAAATTGTTTTGCAAGAGTTACGAGATCATCAACTCTTTGCAAAGTTTAGTAAATGTGATTTCTTCAAGGATAAGATTAAGTACTTAGGTCATGGGGTGACCAAGGAAGGGATTTTAGTAGATACCAAAAAGATAAAGGCGATCGAAGATTGGCCGGTTCCTAAGGATGTAACGGATGTTTGATATTTCATGGGAATTACCGGTTACTACTGAGGGTTCATTGAAGGTTTTTCGAGGATCGCGAATCTGATAAATTCTTTGCAGAAGAAAGGATAGAAGTTTGATAGGAACAAAAAATGGGAGGATTATTTGCATCTGGTAGAATTTGCTTATAATAATAAATATCAGGCATCAACCATATTTAGTCCTTTCAAAATTTTGTATGGAAGGAAATGTAATACTCCTATCTCTTGGAGTAATCCGGTGGATAGATTGGTATTAGGTCCTGAACTGTTAAAGGAAATGGAAGAAATTGTAAAGCAGGTACAAGGAAATCTGAAAGTTGCGCAGGATCGACAGAAAATTCAAGCAGAACTTAAAATAACTCCAAAGGAGTTTGAGGTAGGTGAACATGTGTTCATCAAGGTGAGGCCCAAAAAGAGCTCTTTGAGATTAGGGAGTTGTGCAAAATTAGCACCTTGTTACTGTGGTCCATTTGAAATTCTGTCCAGGATTGGACAAGTAGATTACCAATTAGCATTACCACCAAATTTAAGAGTACATAATGTTTTTTACATTTCTGTATTAAAAAAATATGTTCATGATGCTACTCATGTTGTTAACTGGAATGATGTATAGGTGGAACCAGAAGGATATTTTTTGGTGGAACCGGACTGTATCCTCGGGCGGAGGGAGATCACACTTCGGAACCGCAACATTGGACATGTGAAGGTGCAATGGAAGCACCTTAGCCCAGAGGAAGCCACCTGGGAATTGGAAATTAATATGCGAGATGCATATCCAATTCTATTCCAGGGGAATTCTGAGGATGAAGAATAAATAACATCGAGGACGATGTTATGCTCTAAGGGGCTGTGTATTTCACATGCACCAATTTTGCAAAAACAATTTTATATTATTTGATATTATTTGAGGACAATATGTTAAATTTTATGCTAAGTTGTAATTGATGACTTAGCAGAGTCAAGGATATTTAATGTAATTCTGAATATTTTAATTATAAATAAATAAAGGTGGAGACAACAGCTTAGGAGAGCTTTTAAAAGAGTGTTTATTGGTCAAATTGGTGGAGGAGACTGGGTGGAGAGAAAACATACATGTGGCAGCATCCTCAAACCACTTCCAAATGTTGCAGGTGGCAAACTCCCTACATTCGGGTCATGATTCCCCAAGAAAGTGGAATCAGAGTAGGTGGCTCAATTAATGACAACTGACCCAAAAGACCTAGGCAATCTTTATAAAAATTCCCATTGAAGAGAGATGAGGCTGCTCATTCTAGAGAAGTGATCATTCAGGTGAATGTACTTCAGAGAAATTCAATGGAAGGGAATTGCAGAAAGAGTTTGAGGGGATAACTGTTGATTGATCTAGTGCATCTTTTCAGCTGAAGGATATTATTGCTGAGTGCAGAGTGTTTACTGAGTCATTGGACTAGTCTATTGTTTGCATGCTCCACTAGTTCTCAGCCAAGAAGACCAGGAACAGGCTTGGGGGTCCTGAGGAAGTGTTGTTTGAGTGCTCTCCAGGAGTTTGGTAGGGAGGAATGGCCTCCTAACGCTGTTGTTGTCTATCCTAATCAGGTTTTGCATTATTTGTTTTTACTGTGTTAGATAGATAAAATTGAATCTATTTGTTAAATGAATGGTAAATGGTCAGTTTGTAAATTATTAGAATGAAAAATAATTCTAGTCTATGTTTTTCCACACCTGGAAGCACCAGGCCGTACTCCAGCACAGATAGAGTATTTACAGTAGATGAAAGTAAATGTTAAGAGATTGAATAGAGTAGATATGATTATGCAATTCTTAGTTAGCTGAGTAACTTGTTTTAGTATGTAAATATTAGTTAAAGAAAGAATAGTGATCTGTTTATTTAAGTTTATTTACTTAATTATATATTGAAAAAGAAATAGCAGTAATTTTAGTACAGGTAGAAGGATTAAGGTAATAAGAAAAGTTCTTCGCAGATAAGATGTTGTGCTTATAGAAAATTGGTTAATCTTTTATTCATGATCACATACTATGCAGGATAAACTGTGTTATGATAGGTTATATTTCTCTATGTTAACTTAGTATCTAGCTGCTGTGCAGTAAGATTATCCCAGTCAAGCTACTTTGTTACACTCAGTTCAATAAAGAAATAAACTACAAGTACTTAGTTTTATTTACTAATAATATTAACTAATCTAAGTCTAACGAATATGTGTTATTAAAGTATTTAACATATAAAGAACAAACTAAATGAAGTTACAAAATCTATGTTTTTACTTTTCAAAGAACACCGAGTAAATTCAACCTGTCAACTTAAGTAAATAAAACAATAGAAATATGATAATAACTAATATATAAATAAATATCTATCTAAGTACAGAAATGTTTTATATTTGTTAAGTAAATTATAACTGTAAAGGTATTCTATAAGGTTGAAACCCTGAACTAAAATTATTATTATAAATGAAAACATATAAGCTATAATCCAATTACATGGATTATTTATAAATAAACAATTAAATTACGAGAGACTCTTTACAGTCCTTTTAAGGACAGATAAAAGAACAATTATATAAATATCACTTAAATTTTTCACAACACACCTGTAACATTATTTAAAACAAATTTAACAAGTAAACAGAACCTATTAAAAACAAATTGAAAGATTTATTTAAAAAAGGGTTTCATTCAGGAAAACCCTAGCTCATATTTCTTGAGCAACAAGTAAAATAAATTACATTATGACTGAGTTACAGTCTTAAAATATTAGCAAGAATCTAATTTAAAATATAATGAACAATAAATTCTTATTTCATAGTTGAATAGGGTAAAAAAACCTAATTTACACAGAGACACAAAATGGTATTAATGTAGATCGAGTCTGAGCTCGAAAGAAGCCTTTTTAAAAACCCAGTGTATTGCTTGATAGGTCGAAAGGCTTTAAACTTAAACATTGTACAAAACCCAGCTCATGGCCGGTGTACCCATATCGTGGCATGGGTTTTAATAATCAAAACTAACATTCTTTTTATCAAACCCTACATCACTGTAAAAATATTTTAAGTAAAGAAAAGAGAATTTACAAGTCATGACATTGAGCCGGAGCCACCCTGCTGTATGCGAGGGTTTAAAACAAAAAAAAACTTTTAAACTGAATACCAACAACCCAATACTGGGAAAAACTGAGGCCGTAACTTCTTCCAACTGAAAACATTTCCCCTAAGTCTGTATAAGCAGGGAGTGCCACTTTATAACTGGGGCTTACCCATAGACTAAACGCTGGTCCAAATGTGAAGTGGTTCCTTCCAAATGATAAGGCAAACCATCACTTGCAAAGTGAAAACCAAATCTTAATTAAAAACTTGAATATAGAAATGTAACTGTAATTTTTTGACAGCTTACAACTTCTTAAAAACAAAACGTTACCTGTAGTGTCGATAACCGAGGTCACGAAGAAGGCAGACCAACACCATGAGCAGTGCAAACCTCATTTTCACCTGATAAGGAGGCAGCTGGGTTCGAGTTACTAACTACATCAACAACTGGAGCAAGATCAAGCAATGATAGTGACCACACCACGATTTCAACACCAAAACTATCGACTGTGTAATACTACCCTCACGCAGAGCAAGGTTTGTTTGCAGGAATCAACTCAAGCATGAGCTATGAACTTCACAACTCTCACCCTAAGTGACAGCACTTGAAAATGCATAGACAGTGGGGTTGAAGGTGAGCACTAGTGAGCCCTCATGGCCGCAGTGAACCCAACATTGCATAGATCGAAATCCTCATTGAAAAATGAGAAATAGGGTTGCGAGGTAAGCTTATATGTCATGCAATGCATGGTGGTAAGAGTTCCACATGCCCACAAATTTATCCACTTCATGGTGGGTTATGTTGTATAGTTTCCACTGCAAATCAATTGGATCAAATAATTGTTAATCATTCACATTATTGCACATAATGATAATGTATTATATACATAAAGTCAATATTGTATTATTTCCCAACGAAGTCAAGCCTTGATAATGAACGAGGAGTGTACTATTGTTAACCTATTGTTTTAACCTTGAAATCATCTTTGGTAAGAACCAAATAGTATTTGGAATCGATGCCAATGTTTCTTAAAGATCTTATAACCTATCTTAATCATACTTGTAAGAAAAAGATTGAGAGGTTAATAGAAGCTTTGAACAGGAATGTTAATGGCTCTATTGAAATTTTAGATAATCATGATCTATGAATGTTAAAGCTATAAGAACTAGACTTAAATCAATAAGGTGTATAGAGATATAATTAACATTTATACACTAGAATAGCTCTTACTCTTTAAAGGGACCTTCAGTACTGGATGTAGGATATATATATATATCTTATAAGTACTTGATCTTTTATACCAAGCTTTGAGATCAATCGAACCAAGGTTAGGTTGGAATTTGGAGTTTAGGATAGTAAACTATCTAGGATTTTAAAGCATTACCTTTACTTATAAGTAAATAGTAGGGTAATGTAAAATTTGTCACATTATTTTGGTCATGAAGAAAATGGGAAATTCAAGTCACAACTTGACAATTTTATGCAGTGGATACTTTATAAATACAAGCAATGTTAAACTGATAAATTTACTATACTGAAGCCTAATTAAAGATAGAGTTGAAGAGTACTTAGTAAGCTTGTTTTCTGGAAAGGCTTTAGGTCTATTTTTCTATAATGTTAAGCAGTGTTTTAATTATTGAAAATAATAATAGTAATAGTCTCTTACATCAGAAAAAGAGTTATGATAGAAAATCATGAACTCTAATAAAAATTGGAAATATCTTAGAGTAAAGTTAGAAGGAGGTTTTATCTATCTTAGTGATCTATCTGTTAAAAGACAAATAGTAGGGAAACGTTAATAACCCTCACGACAAGAAGATTAAGTACTATCATATTTGTAATCAAGTAAAAGAAACATTACTTTACCTTGTAGGACCTTGAGTCTTCTAAGCAAACTTTTACTCTAGCAGTACTTTTATGTTAAAAGAAGTATATCTGGTTTAATGCCTTAATAAACTTTTACTGGTTCAAAAATTTACCTGTTCAACCTGTAAAGATCCAGTAATCCAGATACATTAGCAATTGCTAAGTAAGCCCCAGCTATAATGTAACTCCTCACCTACTTGACATTCAAACCATCAGTACAACTAAATATTTGAATGTAGATTATTCACATCACATATCAAAATTAAAACACCATTAATATTTATGTGTTAAAGTTAATGGTTACTTTTATTATCTATTTCATTTCTTCTATTAGCTGCTAGCAGTTATCTAACTGCAACTATAAACATTTTATGTTATCTCAAAATTTTAAATTTTTGTGAAAATTTGGGGTTTTGACAGGGAAAATACATACCTTAGCCACTAGAAAGTCAGTCAAGAGTCCCATCAGAAATCTCAAAGACATTACCTCCCTTTCTTTCGAGGTATTCCATGCCTATACAGAGCACAAACCCATCAGAAATCTCAAAAAGTGCTCTCCTTACATATATGATTCAAGCCAAACCTTGTATAAAACGGTTGTAGCAATTAAGTTCACGTGCCTTGGTAAAGCTGGCATGTCCTATAGTCAGCTTCCCATCATCATACAAGTTGCACAATCACCATCCCATTAAGGTCATTGATTGAATGTTACCCAACATACGAACACATTTTTCTTGGTTTATTTGGAAAGAATTTAATGACACTCCAAACTGGTTTCTTTCCTGTAAATACTTGTACATTGAAACAAAATGGAGCTTTGTTCTTGAGTAACCTATCTAGAAATGAATTAAGTGAATGCTTAAGAGTAAAAACATACTTGTAATAAAGGTCAATGTCCAAGATAAACCAATATTGGACATGTGACACATATCATAGACACCCATTGAGATACCTATGGGCTTCCAAGCAACCATTAAACGTGATACAAGAAGCACCTGAAATACAATCAAGGCATAGAATCAGTATCATTCTCAAACCACACACACAAATGAAACTATTGTCATGGCATAAAATTATTTAACTATACTTTTAATTAAGGAATTAGATTACATTTAAGATGTTTAACCTAAGAGAGGATAAAGGTAGGGTAAATGGATTTTCCAAAATAAAATGCATCGCCATAGATCACCTTCATTTATGCAGATTTCTAGGAATTTCAGAGATCCAAATATTACCAGGAAATTGTGAGAGACATACCCTATTAAGCCCTTGTAGAGCCCACTGAAAACACCCTGCAAAGCCCACAGAAAACCCCCTGCAAGCCAAGCTTGACTCCTGCCATCCCCCTGAGACAAGTTGTTTGAAGACGATAAGAAAATAAAGGAAGAAAAAGAAATGTACAAGGAAATTTCTATAGAGAAGAATCAAGGTTGTATTCTGATGAAGAGGAAGTCACCTTGGAAGAAGAAATTATGGAAGTAGAACATCAATCTGTTATGAATGAAGGGACACCATATGAAGATGGTATTGAAGCACATTTAGATGGTGTATCCATGCAGGTTGTGAAGCATAGGATGTATGCTTGAGAAAATATAGAATTGGGCCATTGACATGGGATTATGTTCATTGTTGTGAAGCTGAAACTGTGGGTCAGGAAGCAGGGATCATTCCTAAAATCTGTGCAATAGACCCTAGGCAGGTCATAACTCAACTATGGTGGAATTTGAGGGTGAGATTGCTGGGAAAATTGTTCTATTCTGATCAACCCACTATATCACCCCTGGAGATGTGCACTTTGAAGAAGTCAAAGTATAAAGGGTCATGGTTAGTCCAACTAGCCACTTGAACCCGGAGGAAAGTTAGTAAGGTGGTAAGAAATGTCCATTGGTCAAGGATGGGTTAGTCACTTGGGAAGATATGAATGTTCCGCCACTTGGATCCTATGATACACTCATTGGAATGGATTGGTTAGAAGCACATAGAGAAAAGCTTGATTGTTACAACAAGACTTTTGAGTGCTTGGATGAAGAGGGCAACCTAAGGGTTGTGGAAGGCATTATAAAAGTGATCTCCAGTAGGAATATTTCAGCAATGTAGCCAAAGAAGTTATGTAGGAAAAGTTGTAGAGTGTATGCAAATCATGTTTTGGAGGCAGCAGAGATTGAAGCTCCTAGGTTGGAGGACCTTCATGTGTTGCAGGAATTCAGGGATGTTTTACTGATGAAGCTCAAAGGTTTCCTCCAAATAGGGACATCGATCCCATGATTGAACTTGTGCTAGGAAAATCACCAGTGTCCAAGACACCCTACAGGGTGAGTACACTAGAAATGCTAGAGCTGAATATGCAGCTGCAAGAGTTGTGGGAAAGAACTATATTAGGCCAAGTGTGTCCCCGTGGGGAGCACCAGTTTTTGAGAAGGAGAAAGATGATATACTCTGTCTATGTATTGATCATAGATAGCTGATAAAAGTCACTATGAAGAACAAGTATCCTTTACCTAATATAAATGACCTCTTTGATCAAGTGAGAGGATCAAAGGTATTTTCCAAGATTGACTTGGGGTCTGGTGACCACCAGGTAAGAGTCAAGGATGGAGATGTTCATAAGACAACCTTCAGAGAAAGGTATAGTTCTTATGAGTTGTAGTGGTACCATTTGATTTCACAAATGCACCAGCTACATCTATGTGCCTCATGAATAATGTTTTCGGTAAGTTTCTGGATAGGTTATTTCTTATTCTCCTTGATGGAATTCTTATTTATTCTAAGAATGAGGAAGAACATGTGGAACATTTGAGGATGACTTTGAAATTGCTCAGGAAGCATAAGTTGCATGTAGGTTTGAGAAAATGTGACTTCTATGAAGATAGAATTCATTAATTGGTTCACATTATCTCAGATAAAGGAATATCTGTGGACCCTTAGCAGATTGAGGCCATGATGAATTGGCGTACTCCAAGAAAGTTAACAGATGTAATATCTTTTGTGGGACTTGTAGGCTATTGCAAGAAGTTCACTGAAGGATATTCTGCAGGTAAAATGGAGTCTATGTATAGGTTGAGGAAGCCTACATGTGAACTTGTAGTTCCATGAGGGAATGGCCCTTATGTGTATGAGCACACATATGAGGACTTCCTGAATATTGTAGGTAGAATGACCTGAGCAGAGCAATATGGTTGTGCCCAATGAAACCCAGGGCAGGAAGCTTCCATGTGCCATGAGAAGGATCTCATGACGAAGAACAGGTTTTGAAACTTCATATTGCAAGTTTTTTTGTTGATTATGGGAGACTACGATCTCCTTTGATGGTTTTGAATCATGCTAATCATGGACTGTTGGTTTTGAATCATGCTAATCATGCTAATCATACGATCTCCTTTGATGGTTTTTGTTGGTTTTTTTGCATTGCTTATGTTTGAGGTTTCTTGTTGCTAACTGTGACTGTTTGGCTGATTTAAAATTGTGTCAAGATGACATGTTGTATGTGGATGTCCAGGTTTTGGGCAGCATGCATAAGTAAGGGATGAGTACTCCCACTGGCAAAAGACAAACAATATGAGGATGACCTCATGGTTGCAAAAATCTGATTTTCTGTAGGAAGCAGAAGTGTGAACTCAGATTTTTATTCGAATATCAATGTTATTGGTCGTTTGAAATTAGGGAAATCATGTATGCATGAAATAGATTTGAAAATATATGATTAAATTTCTATGATGACATCTCATGTAAACTGCATACTTGTATGTAACACAGGTGAGATGGTGAAAGTACGCCCTTGGAGTACATAGCTTCTTGGAAGGATGTGTTTGGGATACATAGCTCCTTAGAAGGATGTACTGGGCTTACATAGCTCCTCAGAAGGATGTACTGGGTGTACATAACTTCTCAGAGGGATGTGTTGAAAATAGGTTTGAAAATATATGACTGAAATTTTTATGATGACATCTCATATGAACTGCTTGCTTGTATGTAATGTAGGTGAGATGAAGAAAATATGTACTGGATGTACATGGCTCCTCGGAAGGATGTACGGGGTGTACATAGCTTCTCAGAGGGATATCTTTGGAATAGGTTTGAAAACCTATGATTGCAATTATTTTTATGATGACATCTCATATAAACTGCATGCTTGTATGTAATGTAGGTGAGATTATGAAAATATGTATTGGATGTACATGGCTCCTCGGAGGGATGTACAGGTGTACATAGCTTCTCAAAGGGATGCGTTTGGAATAGGTTTGGAAACCTATGATTGAAATTTTATAATGGCATTTGATGTAAATTGTATGTCTATATGTAACTTAGGTGAGATGATGAAAACATGTACAAGGAGTACATGGCTCCTCTGGAAGGATCTACTTGGTTACATAGCTTCTCCCCCCTGCCATCTAGGCACCGGTATGCATCACTGGGGACAGATAGGGTGTAAGACATATGGTTAGACTTCTTTCCACACAGATTCATGCCGTAAGGGGACTTTCACTAGAGTGGGGGCTCCATGAAGAGAATAACCCCTAGGTATTATGATGTTTGGAAAGTAAGCTCCTGAGCATTGGTAAGTACTTGGAGGAGGTGTTGGGCTCTTCAGCTAGAGCTATCATTAAGCACCCAAGAAGGTGTTAGGCTCTGAAGCGGGGCTGATTGGATCTCGGTTGAAAGACACTATACATATAAGTATTGGATTACTTGGAAAATCCTGGTTGACTTTCTGTAATTACACATGTGCATAATGATTCAGCTAAGATTTTTGAAAATCTTGTTAAGAAATAAATCCTGTGAAAATGAATCTGACATGAGAATTAATCTGTTATGGTTCCTAGAAAGAAAGCACCCGAGCATTGGTGAGCACTGGAATAGGTTCTAGGCCCGTAAACTAGAGCTGCCATTGAGAAACCAAGGAGGTGGTAGGCTTTGAAGAGGGGTTGAAAAGATCTCGGTTGGGAGATGTTATACATATAAGTATTTGGTTTACTTATCAAACTTTTGTTGTTGTTGATTTTCTGTAAATATAAATGAGCATATGATGCCCCCATGATTTTGAAAATCTTGTTATAGATTGCATCCTCTAGGAATGAATCTGACATGTGAATTAATCTATTGTGGTGTTTAGAAAGGAAGCACCTAAGCTTGGTAAGCACCTAGAGGAGGTGCAACCTCTTGAATAGAACTACTATTTAGCACCCGAAGAGGTGTTGGGCTCAAGAATAGAGCTGTCAAACCTTGGTTGAGAGGTATTTTCAGGTGATCTGAGGCTTGCAGAAATTTGGCTACCCTTTAATGGACACCCAGGTGTGGGGTGGGGCAGGGTTGTGAGTTCCATGGTTGTATAAAGCACATTTGGACACCTGTGAAACCAAAAGAAGATACTTATGCAGATGACTATTTGTTTCACTTGGCAACTTTTTGTTGATTTTATGTCAATATACATGTGCAAATGATTCATTTATGATTTAGAAATCTTGTAAATACTGACATGGGAATTGACTCATTGCTTGGGGCTTGAGCATAGGTATTGTTGGTTGCCAAAGACACTGGAAATGTTCCAAGATGAGGGGAAGGGTTCTCCAAGACTAGAAAAATATCTTGTGGTGTGTGCTGATGCATGTAAGCAAGGACTTGAAAGAGTTCCAGATCATGCCATTGGACAGATAAAGGTGCATAGGAAGCACTACGGTCCTGAAGAGGCTACGTGGGAGCTGGAGGATGCCACGTGACTGGCACATCCATTTTTTGGTTCAATTTTGCAAAGCACTGAGGGCTGTTCCAGTGTAGCAATTGTTAAATTTTTGTAAAGCACTGAGGACATTGCTATTGAAGGGGGAGGGGAATGTAACACCCCGTTTTTGACCCCGTGGTATTAAATTGTATATGATGTAAATATTATATTAAATCATGGTGTGGATCTCAAGGAAAAGGCCCCACCATGGGTTTAGTGTTTTATGTTTTGGCAATTAAAATCGATGTTGATAGTTTATGTGCTAGCGAGGAACAATGTGTTTTGAGACATCATGTAAAATGTAAATTAATAAAAATACCACAACTAGATATGTGCCGCAACATTAAAGAGATTGGGGGCATGATTTCACAAGGAATTGAGGGTGGGGGGGGGGGGAATAATCAAACCCTTGAGCCAATGAGGAAAAATCATCAAGTTGTCAACCACCCAGTTTGTCCTTTTGTGCCCGGTCATTAGAAGTGGTTGGGGAAGTTATTTCCTTGGGATGGGAAAGGTATGGAGGTCAAATTCGAATTTGGGAAGCCACCCTTTTTTGGAAAACATGTTTTTTACTTGTGGGGCAAGTAAATGCTTAGAAATGCATGCCCAAGCCATTATTCACCTATGATTTTCATTTTCAACCATCCTCATGGAGTTTTGGATCTGTCACGCAGCAAGAAGGTGACTGAGCTCTCTCTCCCCCTCACGATTTGATGTTGTTTCTTCACTTCTCCATGCCCAAAATTTGTTTTCTGTGTTGCTAGGAGAATGGGAAGAAAGGAGCCATGATTTTGGGTTTTGAGAAGGCCATTTTTTCCACTGTGAGCAAGCTTGTGAGCTTCCCTCATGTTTTTCTGCATTTTTCCTATTTTCTCCAAGCTAGCAAACTCATTTTTGGGTTGCCAAACAATTGGAGAAGAAACCCATGATTTTTAGGTGGTTGTTGAGTCTGTTTTTTCCCACGTGAAACCCCTAGAATTTTCTAAAAATAAAATTGCTGTCAGAGGGATGTTTTCCCCATTTTACTGGGCCATTTGTGGTTGCAAATTATGTTTCTGGTAATGCCCAACGGATGGGAGAATAGATCCACGATCTGAGGGTTTGATGAGTGTTACAGAGAGAAATTCCTATGGATTGGGGTACCACAATAGACAACTTGACTCCAGAAATCAATCCTTTCCTATATGCAAGAGAAACCAAATATCTAACACTAAAGGAATGTCGATTTGTACCTTATTCCGGATGGTTGATGTAGATCCCCATTGAGCTTTCCAACGCCAGCTTGTATTGATAAATTGCTTCCTCAACACTCAGCAAACAAGACAAGAATGCTATATATAATTATGTTAGACCTACTCTAGCATATATAATCAATAACATATAAGCATTTAAAAGCATCCATGGATCAAATACTCATTTAAACACACATTATTGGACAGGAAAATATATTTCTATTAATATAAAACAGATATTACAATAGTGACAACCTTTGTCGACACGTCTATGAATCGGAGAAATTGAGTCCCCCACTTGGGCCTCCACCACTTCAATCCTCCATCTCTCGATAGCAAGCTCACAAGCAAAAGGAAATCTTGGGAAGAACACAAAAGTGATCCAAGGGACAAAGGGATGCAGACTCAAGTATAAGTTCTGGCAACAATGGATTATAGTTTTCTTGCTCTGCAATTCCTCATGCCTTCAATGTATCCAAAGGGTTCCTTATATAGCTCTTCAATGGGGTAATGAAAGGTCGAATCCGAGCGATCTCAAGGCATATGGAAGGCTAGGAGACAAGTGAGTCAGATCCACATCAAGGAAAACTCCAAAAGAATTTGGCCTTTTGTACACATCCTGATGTACGCGGTTTTAAGGTTCAAACCCGCGTATATACGCGAGAAAGGGATTAAAAGTCACGTATGGCAATTATTGCATGTTTTTAGGGATGATATTGGAAACATAAAAGGTGTAAAAATGGTCCAGGGGGTCTAAAGAGTTTGTAGAGGTACAAGGAAGGCCATAAAAGTGTGATTCACCATGTGTGGTAAAATCAACTGTAATAGATGCCCCCTAATGTGTGAGGTTAGAGGGGTCATACGATGGCCGAAATACATTATAAGTCCATCCCATAAGTGGAGTGATGAAGAACCCAGTGGAAGAACCAGCCATCCAATCAATACAATACAATGATAAAACTTTGCACATAACTGCAAGTAGATATAATAGTCCCTGATACATAAGAGTACAATGGACATGAATAGGCATGATACAATATGATATGTGTGGTCATCACCATGTACAATATAAATAAATCAAATTCTCCATGATGAAGATATACAAAGGATCATGATCTCCATGAAGATGAAGATATATAGTGGATCAAGATCTCCATAATGGCTGGAAATGTCTGACATATACTGGAATCAAGTCACGAGAGCTGAAATCTCATGAACACTGGCACAATCAAGGAGGTAGCATATAAGAGATGCAACCAAATTGGAAGGTCTTCTACACAAACCGCTACGAGTACATGCCCTACTATGCGAATAGAGGTGTCGAGGTCGAACATAGTAGTCCATCATTTGATTACCGGTCATTGATATATACCATTAATAGACGCGAGATCGCCCACCGATAATGAAAATGGGAATCAAGGTACTAGAGTGCAATCTAACAAGTGCGAATAAATGTGTTGAGGTTGAACACTTGGAAGAATCCATCGATCAGGGGACATTGATGTATTCCCGAAACTGTCGATGGCAAGAGAACCTGCCACTGATGACTGCAAGTCTCAAGGAACTCAAAACTGAATCTAGATTCCTATCCTAGAATAAATGATCTGAAGTCGATGGGATGAAATCCGCTGGAAGGAGGGCATTAAGGAATCCCCCATCATCCAACACGAGGTACTCAGCAAAGCTGTATAATGTGGAAGGACTCGATCATAAGGTGCACGAACCAGTAACTGTACTGAGAATGGCCGACATGCAAAGTCAAGGTAACTGAGGAATGGCCGACTCATGTTTCAACTTTCTTTGAACAAGAGCATAAAGGTGAATGGTGACTGAATGCAGGAAACATAGACTCAATATGCAAAAATGGGACATCTCTGCGACATAGGAGGCATCGACAGAGGCTCCGTAGGGATTGGAAGCTTAACCAGTTGGTGGAGATAAACTTAGAGAAATGAGTATAGCTCCTAAAGTCAAACTATTAACCCAACCAATGTATGTGATATACAGTGCTTTGTTCGAAGGCAACATGACTCGACTGCTGCCAAAGATAACATCTTTTCTTTTCTGGCTTTTTGGTTTTCTGATTTTTTTGGACATTTTCAAATATTTTGAAAAGCTTGAAAAATAATAGAAGTGCTTTATAGTTACAGACTAGGAAGAGACGAGTGTCAAGGGACAAACAAACTAGTTCCAAGCATCAAAACATATTTATGTTCAATGCAATGACACATGTGTAGGATAGCGACACTTGGGGGAAAGTCCCCTCCTGGTAAAAATAGGGAATCAAGCTACAAAGGATATACAAAATGGATCTGCGTGGCTAGACATGAGACAAGCTCGGGCTATATGGCTGATACTCAAAGTCATGGAAGCTGACATAAGGCTCAATGAGGCAGGCAAAGCTCATGATAATGCAATTAGAAACTTGGCATAAGGGAGTCCTGGGGAGACAGGCCAGCAAAAGATCAAGAGGAGTGTGAGGCTCTTGCGAAATGTCATGGAGGTACTATACAAAGGACTCCCGCACCTAAGAGAGGTCTCACGGCATGGGTATCAAATGCAAAGGGGAGCTGACTAGGACACCCATGTATAGGAAATCTCTACCATTCACATAGTACCACTTCTAACAACAGCATGAACATTCCGTGATACCATGGAATGGGTTCGTACCTAAGGTTAAAATGAAACAGTCATAAGATCATGCAAAATGCAAGCGGATGTGAAATCCTAACTTATATGTCAGTTTAGACATGATACCTGTGATAGGAACGAACGGGTCGAAACCTTGGAGAGAGTGTACAAAAACTGGACCCTACATGAAAACCATATTAGTCCAAAACAACCCAAAATAGTCAATAAAGAATCCAAACTATAGGGAATAGGGAGGAATGATCATGACAAATGCACCCAAAGGAAACAATGCGGTGAATGATGGGACATAGAAAAGGGAAGTAAAGTGTAGACCCAACGTTCACGTATCCACTACCACCCCTGTGAGGGTGATCACTGGTGTAAAGACCGAGTGAAGGGAATAAAAATCCTCCACAAATGGAGTAGAGGATGGAATATGACCATTCCCAAATCTATGAGCACGGTAAGGGGCTATGATGCCCCCGAGTCTGACACCAGGGTCCGTACTAGGATCAAGGATGGGTGATAGGACACCAGGCATGCTGAAAATAAAAGGACCTGAACTCAAGAGAGCATAAATATACTCAAGTAATCACAATCTCAAAGGCCAACTAGCGCACAAAGAGCACACTCCTAAGAAAATCTACAGCCAAAATACAAACAAACCAAGGGGAGGATATGTGAGCTCCTGAATGAAGCAGTATGTCTCGCCTAGGAGAGACTTGAGACTCCCATACACAACAAGCGGAGGTTCGTAACTAATTATTGTGGCCCTAAGATTCAACGCATATAGCGCTGTGCTGTCTGACCCCAACCTGGTCGGGACACCTGTAGAATAACCCCTGTGAAGTCCCCCCCTCGATAACCTAGGTAAGGAAACTAAGGTCACCTCAATATAATCAATGCTTAGGTGGATAGTTGCAGGCGGGATTGACCGTATGGGCAAGGTAGCAAATCTTGAAACTCTCAAAAGAGCCCCTAGATATGAATACAATCATGGAAATATCTCCGGTGCTACTTAGTTATGACTAAGGGTCATCCCAATTAATAACCGCTCACATTGCCTCGTGCTTAAATCCCTTGTAAGATGAGGATCCTGAGAAACACTAATTATACCAAGGAATTTAACACTCTCACCTGGATAGACACATACATGTTGTTGTTTAGTGGTCTCGGAGAATTTAATCACAATGAACTATTCCAAGACCCTAAAACCTAATCTTGTTGGTGTACCCTATCAAAAAAATAGTGTAATCCATTTTAAATTATGCGTTGATTTTAATGGCTGTAATTACTCAAAGGGAAATGGTCATGCAACTAATGATATGAAGACTCAGCAGTGAAATAAAAGTGCACACCTAACAAGCAATGCCAAGTGCAATATTGTAGAATGAAAAAAAGGGTATGCCACTACATGAGATGAATAAATATATATTCCTTTTCGAATGCCAATGAAATCCTTCCTATATGAAAGCCTAAATAAAACTCTCATCCAAGCAATCCAATGCAAGTATCTCCTCAAATCCATATACAAAAATGCAACTACCTTGTATTTTTCAATATAAAAGAATGAAAAATGCAATAAAAGTCATCTAAAACTCTCAGTCTCTGCAGCAAGTATAAAACACAAGCCTAGCAAGACACCGAGACAAAAGTGACTAATGCACTAATAGCAAAACAAAACGGATAAATGACTAAAACTACTTTAAAAGAAAAATCAATGAAAAAGCGGTCTCTGGTCACAAAAGAAGCATCCAATAGACAACATCAGACCCAAGGAAGGCCCAACCACACTCATAACCCACCCAACAACTTCCCCCAACATCAAGCTCATGAAAAGGAAGGATGTATGCGACTGTTTAAAGAACAACTGCATATATATGCAACTTTTGGCCAAAAAGCTGCATGTATACGTAGATTTTGGCCAAAAACCTGCGTGTTTACGCAACTTTTGGCCAAAAATCCGCATATGTACGCGACTTTTGGCCAAAAACCTACATATACAGAGAAGTCAGTGGTAAAAAGCAGGCCAAGGGTCAAACCAATAAAGGGGAGTGTCAATGGATGAACATACTATAAAATGCAACACAGAAACAAGGAGAAACAAAGAGCAAGTCAAGAATATCAAGCACATTGTGCCCCCAAACCCCAAAGAAAAAAAAGGAACGTCCCCAGCAGAGTCACCAATTCTGTTAAGAAGAGAAATTCCTATGGCTTGGGGTGCCACAGTAGACAGCTTGACTCCAGAAATCAATCCTTTCCTATATGCAAGAGAAACCAAATATCTAACACTAAAGGATCTCGATTCGTACCTTATTCCGGACAATTGATGTAGATCCCCGTTGAGCTTTCCAACTCCAGCTTGTATTGATAATTTGCTTCCTCAACACTCAGCAAACAAGACAAGCATGCTATATATAATTGTGTTAGACCTACTCTAGCATATATAATCAATAACATATAAGCATTTAAAAGCATCCATGGATCAAATACTCATTTAAACACACATTATTGGACAGGAAAAGATATTTCTATTAATATAAAACAAAGATTACAATAGTGACAACCTCTGTCGGCATGTCTGCGAATCGGAGAAACTGAGTCTCCCACTTGGGCCTCCACCACTTCAATCCTCCATCTCTCGATAGCAAGCTCACAAGCAAAAGGCAAGCTTGGGAAGAACACAAAAGTGCTCCAAGGGACAAAGGGATGCAGACTCAAGTATAAGCTCTGGCAACAATGGACTATAGTTTTCTTGCTCTACAATTCCTCATGCCTTCAATGTATCCAACGGGTTCCTTATATAGCTCTTCAATGGGGTAATGAAAGGTCGAATCCGAGTGATCTCAAGGAATATGGAAGCCCAGGAGACAAGTGAGTTGGATCCACATCAAGGAAAACTTGAAAAGAATTTGGCCTTTTGCACACATCCCGATGTACGTGGTTTTAATGGTCAAACCTGCGTATATACGCGAGAAAGGGATTAAAAGTTGTGTATGGAAATTATTGCATGTTTTTAGGGATGATTTTGGAAACATCAAAGGTACAAAAATGGTCCAAGGGGTCTAAAGAGTCTGTAGAGGGACAGGGAAGGCCATAAAATTGTGATTCACCATGTGTGGTAAAATCAGCTATAACAATGAGGCCATTTTTACCTCTGGGAAGCCTAAGAATGTTTCCTGAAAACGTATTTGCTCACACAGGGTTCTTTTCCCCTCAACCATTTCATTTTGGTTGCCCATAAACATTTTGTTCATATCTGACAGTTTTGTGTGGTTGTGTTTGATTAATTGGATGATTGTGTGTTTGATATATGGATTGGCTTGGCTGAGTAAGTCCAAGGACCCCTTCATGTTATTGGATTGTTTCCTTAATAGTCGGTGAAACCCAATGGTGTGTTGGCTTGACTGTGAACATATGGTTTTGGCTATGTGTGAGCGTTTTGTTCCCTAGTTCCTTGTGGAATCATGCCCAGCTCGGGGGTGGTAGTGATGCCGAGAGATTAATGAGCACACTAACCTATGGTTGGGTAAAATGTTACGATGACGTAGCTAGTTGCGGGCCAGCTTCTTTCAAGATAAGTATTCTTGTGCTTAATCTATGCAAACTATTGGTTTTATGAATTAATATGAACATGTTGAATGTTTGAATGAATGGATTTTGCTTCCTCTGTAGAATGCATTATGCATCTATGTATATATTTATGTTCAATGCATTTTATTTATTATGTTTTTATGTTCATGGGCCTATTTTTCCCATTTGACAGCAACAATGTGTTTGTCGCATCCTCTCCATCGTCAATATGAGGGGTGGGGACGTGACATGAAATAGGGCAGCAAATACCTCAGGTATCGAACTCTCCCAACAATCCTATCCTTTTTTTCAGAGAATATTTAGACAGTTGTAGAGAACATGGCATCAATTCAACAATAAGAGAGGATAAAGGGCAGCAGTCAAGACAAAGAGAGGGTTGGAATTTTTTCCACAGAAGAGTTGGAATTTTGAGGTTGGGAGGTAGGGGATAACCTAGGAGGGTTGTTTTCACAACAGATCAAGAATCCTTCATTGGAATCATCACTCTTTTGAGATATTTCTCTATGTTGTGTATCACTTTTATGTTTTATTACTCTTTTCTCTCTGTATATTTGTGTAGCCTCCAAGGAAGTTTTGTTTATGCTTATAATCAAAGAGGCAATTTGTGGTACATGAACTACCTAGTTGATCTCAGGTTTCTTGTGAGTTATTGATCATTTATTTTAGTTGAAGATATATACTATCCCTCTGAAGTTTTTCTAACCACTCATAGTTCTCTCTGAGTTTGTTAAGAATTCCAAATATAAATCAGCTCTTGGATATATCTTGAGTGAATTCAAAACCTGTCTTCAAATGCGCAAAGTAGATTTGAGATGCTAGATTCTTTTGGAAATCCCCAACACCTTTTCTTTGAATGACTGTTCCTGCCATTCCTTTCAAGATATTTGTTTCCTTGTACGTCTCTTGAATCTTATAGCTGATTAAAATTATATCTCCGTATTTGGGATAAATATGCCCAATGGAATAACACTGGGTCTGAGGATTGGATGAAATTGCTCATCTTCAGCTTGCAATGCTCCTTCATTACACTTATTTCACATTCTTTTTTCTAAATGTTTTAAGATGCCATGGTGACATAAGCGTCATTCATTCCTGTAATGGTACACATATACCTACACAAGAAAAAGGACAAAATCAAAGCTTCAATATCAAGAAACAAAGAAAAAATAGCTTTCCTAGCACAAATCAAAATGATAAATAGCGGAGAAAAACACATACAGGTGAAAAGTAGTGATCTAGTGAATTAATGTTCTTTTCTCTGTTGATGAAACTAATACGACTATTTCTTAGTAAACTGTATTTTTTTTGGATCAAAAGGTATTAGATATTCACCTTCACCTATGTGTTTGGAGCTTATCGGACTGTAACTAGTCAATATCCATCTTGATAATCAAAAACATGTTTTTGTTTCATAAAAAAACTTTGCACTTCTAATAAATGGTTCTCTCTCATGAATTTGGCCCTAAAAAGCATTATTGTTTATTGTCTCTCTTTAGCTCAGGTTCCAAAAGGCATATTTGACAGGATAAAAGAGAAGTGTTTCAGTGTATATTTGACAGGATAAAAGAGAAGTGTATCTAGTATTTGATGAATTGCTTGTGAGTTACAAGCTTGAAAATTTTAAAATATATTAGATGATGGAATAATACAACATGCAACCTTGCATACCATAATAGGTCGTCTAGCAACTATAGTGCTTCTCCAATACAGAATGATGAGGCACTAACTTGCTATGTATTCAATTAATGTAGAAAAAACACCTCAACAAAATATTTGCAACTGGGGATTTAGTAAGCTTTCATTCAAGAAGGCATCAATAAGACAACCACAAGAAAGGGACCTACAAAGCACACATCCACTTCTAAGAAATTGTAGTGCTTCTCCTGCTATGTATTCAATTAATGTTGAACAAACACCTCAACAAAAGATTTGCAAGACTACAACTGTAGTTTAGCAATATTTCATTTAAGAAGGCATCGATAAGAGAACCGAAAGCAAGGGACCTACAAATAACACAACCATTTATAAGCAATGTCAGTACTAGACTGAGGAAGGATGATATCCTTGCAGTACAAGGACTTTCACCCCAAATCCAGATTCCAGAATGGAAAATCTTTTGGTGCATGAATTTCCCATGTCTCACATTTGTTGTCAAAGTGATATTATTAATGATCATATTCATATTTCTTTTTGGGAAGACCATACAACAAATAGGAAAAGGTCCCACCTAGCAGAAATCAAATAATAGGAAAGGAGCATCAAAGTTTCAAACTAACAAGAATCCGATCATAAATACTATATCTAGTTAAGAGTTTTCAAAGATGAAATAGAAAAAATACACCACTTCATTATGTATAATACAATAGAAGGAAGCAAGTGAGTAATACAGGGATACAGGGGACGATAAAATATCTTTAGTGACATATAGATGGCATACATGCTACAACCAAAACATAACTGTCAATAAAGACTCAAGAGCCTATAGTGCATTAAGAATTTTGTAAAATGGGGCACTCAAACCTGAAGTCATAGGAGAATTAACTTTGTATTCAACAGCCCTGCAAGCCTTCAATCTATAATGAGGAAAGGGGAATACAAGGTTTTTCAAAGAAATCCTCATTTACTTTACAGGGAGATTTTGTTTTAAGGTAGGAACAACGAAGGAATACAAAAGGAGAAATCAAATGCAAGTGTTTACCATCTTTCTTTGAAAAGTCACCTCCTTGAAAAATATATAAATATATAGTCATTTAACCATGGTCCATAATAATTAAAAAAAACATTTGAAACAATATATGCTGGAAACTCACATAATAAAAAACATCATGAGAAACATATTTACAAATATTAAGAAACAGATCAAGATTTAATATCAGTAGCAAAAAAATGAAGAAAATAAAAAGATGAGATCAAGGATACAAGTCCACCTTCTTAACAACACTTTAGCATACACCAAATAGTTTGAAAACTATCACACAAGGATCAAAACAATAATCCTGGATTAATCTATCATAGTATACATTTGAAAACGTCAATATATACTTAATTATCCCATGTATTAGTTAGCTCAATATGGTACAGGTATTCACTATGGCTCTTAAAGGATTCAAACAACTAATATGTTATATCAAAACCCCTTGAGGTAACATAGGAAGGGATATCAACTTTAATTACCAGGGAAAATCTTGACAGAATAATATATATGTTATATATAGATGCTAGATAGATAGATAGATACCCTTTTTATACAAATACTATTCTAATATTTTTTTATCTTACATCTAATTCAGTAAAGGTTTGTGTCAAAATTGAAGTTATAACATATTTACTTTTTCTTTTTATTTGAATGTATGAATCTTTTTTGCAAGTCATTCTCCCCCAATTTAAACCACAGATGAGGTAATAGTGGAAGGGATGTCAAATTTAATTACCAGGCCGACTCTTGTACATGTTTATCAAACTCTACGAGTGGAGACTTCCATCATATTCATGCAATCCACCATCAATAGGGATCTAATTGTCTAAGTTTTCAATATGGTTTTTTTGCATGGTGATTCCCTGTTTAAACCACTCAACTACTACATCTAGATGTGGATATTTTAATAAACCATAAATTCCCTAATGAAGTACTCATTTCTCACAAGTGGATCCAACCACTGTGACAAAAGGAGAACTGGACACACATGCACACTTAGAATATAATGACATTTTAACAGTTTTTGGAATTGCAACCTTTTTCGTTGAATTTCATTTCCCCCACATTCAAATGAAAATCAATACGAAGCAGGTGACTTAGGGACAGATGAGGATTAAATAAGAGATGAAGACATAGAATGATTGGCGTAGATATGCAGTAAGGAAAATATCCAAATGAATCCTTAAATAAACAAGGAACCAAAAACAACACTCACATGCTTTGAAACATGTTTCTGCATTTTAGAGACAAAACCTTATACAAGCTATCTCTAAAACATAGTTGAATTATGTATATATGCACATGATAACAAAATAGTACGCTCTCACATGGGAAAGGTAAGAGAGATCCCCCAGGTTGCAAACAGAAGATCAAACCAAAACCAGTTGAAGCAAAGAATAGATGAGATGATGACAGAGGTAGTAGAAAGAAAGAATAGGAGAGCACAAAATAAACATCTGAATTGAAAGGGTGAGGCAGATTACAAGGAACAAGATTTCATAGGGAAGGGAATAGAAAACTAAAACTCTCATGGGAGAAGGAAAACTCTAGGCAGCAAGATCAATAGGAGAATACATTCATCAATTTAGGACAAGTAAAAATTATTACATCATTCAGTATATTAGTCCTAGACATGGAGGCAAATAAAGTAATAGAAATGCTAATAAGATGTTAGATGTTGAGAAATTAGAACAAAAATTTAGAGAAGGTGTCTGGGAATGGCATCAGGATGGTTCATGGGGATGAGCAATTTAGTGAAAAATAAAGTGAATGCTTTACAAAGGTACAAGTGGGGAATGCTGAGAGGTTTCCATTATTCCCTTATTCCCAGGGGCTTTGAATTTGTAATACAACATTCCAAAATTCTCAAGAATGGCTTGAAGAACATCAGCACTGACAGATTTGCTGTAGTATGCAACACTTAAGAGGCAGGACTGCTGAACAAAGAGAAACAAGTGCAGATGGGTCCTTCGTAGCATTAACATAACAAACATAATATCCACGGTATAATTTCAAGCATTAAGCTGTCTTTTGCCGAAATAGATCAGAAATAGAACACATTTATGAAAACAAAGTATCATCCTTGACTCAGTAAAAATCAATGTAAATTTTTTCAACACACTTGCTATAATATAAGCTCTCTTTCTAACCAGAAAGAAATATTAAAAACCTACACTAAATTCATCCAAATAAGACAATTTGAAATGGATTCCAATGCCGAAGATCATTTGACCTAAGGGATCATTGAGGGGAGAGAAGTATATAAGAATCAAAGCCTCGTCAAGTATATAAAATGTATATATGAATCAAATTTCTAACAAGCAAGAGGACATCCTTGAGCTACAAAGCCTTTAATTATCTGATGAAAAATGGATCCTTTGTAATGCAGAGGATTTTTTGTTGTTCGGGCAACACCTTTCTCTCATTCCTATAATGGTACACATATACCTGCACAAGAAAAAAGACAAAATCAAAGCTTCAATATCAAGAAACAAAGAAAAAATAGCTTTCCTAGCACAAATCAAAATGATAAATAGTAGAGAAAAACACATACAGGTGAAAAGTAGTGATCTAGTGAATTAATGTGTTTTCTCTGTTGATGAAACTACTACGACTATTTCTTAGTAAATTGGATTTGTTTGGATCAAAATCTATTAGATATTTTCCTTCACCTATGTGTTTGGAGCTTATCTGACTGTAACTAGTCAATATCCATCTTGATAATCAAAAGCATGTTTTAAGCACAGTTCTGGCCTCCAAGAAAGTGCTGTGACCTTGGAGTATGGATATGTATTTTGTTCTTCTCTCTAAAATTTTTGAGTTCAAGTGAAGTATCTGAGGTGCTTTCTTTGTTGATGCGTTCTATCTTTCTTTGTTGATGCGTTCTAGCTCGCTGGTATGGTTGAATGAGTGGATGGAATGGAGAGGCTGGGTGGATGGGCATGGGATGGGTAGGCTGGAATTGTTGGGATATTTGTATGGATGGATTGGAGAATGGGAAGGTTTTAGGCCATTGTGTATCGAATTTGACTCATTCACTTGTGCCATTACCGACCCGACTATGTTATCTTTATACATAAAAAAATGCATTCATGGCAAATGATGGATCCATGAAATACAACTCTAAACTAAAAAAAATCGTCAACAAAGAAAGGCTAAATCCTACCTAACCTTAAAAAATTGAACGAAAGCAATACTGGAATTATATAAAAAATACATCAAGGGAGCATTCGATAGTGGTGAGAATCGAATTCATTCAAACCCTGAAAGGTTTTTGAAGTTTATATCCCAGAGGAAACCCAAAGACCCTCTTAAACACAAAATTCATGGAGATCCCAAATCAGGGTTTTCAATGCCGATCAAATTCTTGTTGTAGAGAGCTCCACCATTGATTGCCCAAGGTTGCTAAACGTTATGGGGGATAGAGAATTGAGAACGAGTTACCTCTTTGGACAAAAAATCTAATATGCTAGTGTGTAGTGATGCTTAATAAATTAATTCTGATGAATCAATAAGCTTTGTCTCAGCTACAGTCTATCTCCTTCAGATGCTAAGTGTAGGGTTTGAGGTTTTCCAAATTTTGCAACACAACGATGGAATTACCAAATTGTAGCAATTCATTGTTTGCCGACAACTCCAAATGAAAATGAATATATTTATTTTCTTGTTTTTTTTTATATATATTTTTTGTTATTTATAAGGGTTCTAGGAAGAGTTTTGGCACATTGGAATTTAGATGGGTTGTGTCATATTCAAAATCCATGTGGCCACCAATAAAGGGAGATGGGATGCAGGACAAAACATTCTTATATTGACACATGCACAATATAATGGGAGGTGATTTACAGAGGAGTTTCAACAGTTGGACGTCACAGGAGAGCTTGTAGAGGTTATAGGCCATAATGAGTACCACTCTATACTTCCTATTAGTCATGTTGATTCACTGAATCATGTTACAAAATAATCCATGGAATCGGGTGGTTGCAGTAAGCAGTGCAAATCTGCATCATGCATTAATGTTGAGATGTGACACATGAGGGGGTCTACAATTTACTAAATTCTAACACTACGGATGTATTCAGAGACTCTAAATCCATCCGCAGTGTTAGAATTTAGTAAATTGTACAAATTCATTGTCAAAATTGCAATTTTCCATTGCCAGAGTGACACAACTAAAAATTACCAAATGTTATGTGGTCATTTTTATTCTAGATATCCTAGGACCAAATTTGGTCATTTATCTTGGTCTTTTTTAGTTAAGTTTTTATCCTATGACCAAAAGTGGTCATTTATCTTGGTATTTTTTAGTTAGGTCACTTAAATTATCAATTTTGGTCATTTATCCCTTGAAAAAAAATATGGTGACCAAAATTTTTGGTCTCCTGGTCACTAATCTCTCTTTTGTACTAGTGATGGGAAATAAACCTTTATTTGCATTAATAAAATAGAGAGAGAGAGAATACAACCTAAGACTTGATATTGAGAAACCCTTATCAAATGAACCTTTCCTTCAAGCCTTAAGATTTCCTACAAATTGCTCACTAGTCTTGGCTAGATTTGGCCAGAGTTTAGATACAATAACATAATCTTCCTCCCCTTACCCATGGGGGTTAAGCTAGTATTTAAATCCATTGGAGGATATAATAGGTTGAATATCTCATGGGTGAGGTGGAGGGAGGATCCTACAATGATGGATGTCGAGCTCCATGTGGTCCTGAACCATAGGGATGAGTCTCCATGAAGTCAAGCTTAGAGAAGCCTCTCGAAGCTTCTATTTTTTCCTTTATAACTCGAGCACCGCTATTTTTCAAAGGGGAAAGAGCGTTACTAGGTGAGCACTGCACATTGCATAAAGTGAAATAGCGGTGGCATCACTTACTTCTCAAAGCAAAAGAGCGTTACTGATATAGGTACTGCACCTAAACCATAGGGAAAGTGCGGTGGTGGCCAAAAGTGTGAAATCATTGATCCTTGTCCATTTTGAACTTCAAAACTTGAGGATTTAAGGAAAACATTGATACTTTGATCTCATTATATGATGTTGACTAGAAAATTTGTGTAACAGTTAGTAGAAGATAATGTCTTCTACTAAATGGGTGGTTTTTGGATGACCACAAAATCGGTGGTTTTAGACGACCACAAACCAAAAAATTTAGTAGAATCTAATGTCTTCTACAAAATGGGTGGTTTTAATATGGCCACAAACTTGGTGGTTTTGGCTAACCACAAATAAAAACATTTACTAGAATTTGATGTCTTCTACTAATTAGTAGTTATAGGATGACTAAAAAATTAGTGGTTTTGGATAACCACAAACAAGAAAAGATATCAGAAGCTAATGTATTCTACTAAATAACTGGATTTTTGATGACCAAAAGCAAATGGATTCTCTAGAACAAGGCTCTATATATATCTTCTATCTACAACTCTAGATCATGTAGTGGCTCTATATTAAGTCTCTGCTTCTTACTATGGCTTAGTTTCACTTGTTTTTGTTTCCTTCGAAATGATAGGTATTTGAAACTTGAATCATGACTATCAATCCAAATAAATTCCACCTATTGGACCTATAAGGTGAGAATCATGAAGAATTTATTCTAAAATTTGCATCACAACTCAGGACTAAATTCTTTGGTATGGATGATATATTTTCATGGTTGTTGATGACTATCACTAAGAATTGATCCACCCATAGTGAATATTTATTCTTACGGGTTTCTTTAGTTTCGAACGTCTATCTAATTAATGATTATGCTTCCTGCAATGTTGACAACGATGGAGATCAAAACATGATCCTCCAAGTGGCCAATTCAATGATGATGTTGATACTGATGCTAACATGGTACAAATGAATATGAATCTTCTTGAAGGAATCCATGAATATAGAACTAGGTTGGCATGGAGTAATATTGAATATGAAAGGTCATTTTATTTTTATATCCTATATATGAATGTGTATTTTGTTTTTGAGTTCTTCTCAAGGGGTGATAAAAGGATTAGAAATATTATGTTGAACATGTTCATGGTACTATTTTCCTTTTGCATTATTTTTTGTTTCACAAGTTGGTCATGTGTTGATAGTGATATGAATTTTTGGGGGAATATGTTCTAGATTCAGATGTATAAGTCATAAAAGCGTTAAATGGAGAGTCCACCCTCTTCCATTCATTATAAAATCATTAAATGGAGCATTAGAGGAAATTTCAACTCAAAATGGGCCTCCTAAGAAAAATAATAAAATAATAGTTAAGATAATAAAATAATATTTATTAATTTTGGAGGAAGAAAAGAAAAAAACTACTTTTTTTGTTTGTATTTTCGACATATCTCCTTGTTTTTTTACTCAAATTTCGATCAGGAGAGCTCCTTGGATGAGAAACTAAATTCTGCATCCAACGAGTACCCACTCGACATACTTTTGATGGACGTCTCTACCCCAAAAACAAGAAATACCTGAAAAAATGTGATGGTGACATCTTCATCACATTTTTCAAGGATTTCTTATTTTTGGGGTAGTGGGGTCCATCAAAAGTATGCCGAATGGGTACTCGTTGGATGCATAATTTAATTTCGCATCTAGGGAGCTCTCCCGATCGAAATTTGAGTAAAAACACAGGGAGATATGTCGAAAATACGAACAAAAAAGTAGTTTTTTATGATAGTTATCCCCAAATTTATATTAAAAAATTGTTTAAGACCTATATGGTATTTCAAATTTAAAACAATTTCATTGGCTAACACATGATGACATGGAATTTGAATTATGGTTAAAAGGCTCATTTTGAGTTGAAATTTGCTCTAATGAGGCCACCCTCATCCATCCATAGTATTTTGTAGCACATGATTTTGTTACATGGTATCACTGCAAGGCACATTGTCCATGGTATTTGGCAGCCCATGGTTTTGTTCCATGGTATCACTGCAAGGCACATTGTCCATGGTATTTGGTAGCCCATGGTTTTGTTCCGTGGTATGCCTTCAAGGAACATTGTAATGATATTATATAATGATGTTATTCCTTCTCAACAAAACATGATATTATTTTTTGGATCCTCTCTCTCTCTCTCTATTGATTTATTGTTGGGTTATTGATTATGAGTGTCTTTCTTATTATAGTTTGATAGGTGAGCCTCAAAGAACCCTCTTTAATTCTCACCCCTCCATGTGGTCTATTTAATTTATGGTTCTCTATGTTACTATATGGATCAATTGTTAACAATTTTGCAGCTTTAATCTCCTTCTCTTTTGGCATTAAAGCCTCTCGGGCTTAGCCCCCAAGATCCAGTTCAATGGTATCATAGAAAATATGTTACATGGATGGAAAGGCCTCTTCCATATCTTGGGGGATGATAACCAGGAGGCTTGAATGCCTAATTATGAGGAGATTAAAGCTGCAAAATGGTTAACAATTGATCAATATAGTAACATAGAGAAACATAAAGTAAATAGACCACATGGACGAGTGAGGAAGAAAGAGGTTTCTTTGACTCACCTCTCAAACTATAATAAGAAAGACACTCATATTTAATAACCTAACAATAAATAAATATAATAAGAGAGAGAGGCATGATCCAAAAAATAATAGCCTGTTTTATTGAAAAGACATAAATAATTTCTATAATATCATTACAATGTGCCTTGAAGCCATACCATGGAATAAAACCATGGGATACCAAATACCATGGACAATGTGCCTTGCATCCATACAATGCAACAAAACCATGGGCTACAAAATACCATGGATGGAAGAGGGTTTCCTCTCCATTTAATGCTTTTATGATGAATGGAAGAGGGTGGCCTCTCCATTTAATGCTTTTATGACTTATACATCTGAATTTATACCATATTCCCTGTAAAATTTTGATCATTCCTCCCCCTTAGAAAATGATGGTCCCCATCATTTCATGTTAAAAAAAGAGACACATGATTACAATTTGCCAGTTGACAATGAAGAGAAAGGTTTTGTGAGGTTAACTTGTAACCGTGGGTTTTGTGTGGTTGAACAGTGACTGTGAGTTTTTTCTGGTTGGCCCATAACCATGGGTTTTGTGTGGTTAACCCATAACCATAACCATAATCATGGGTTTTGTGTGGTTGACCCATACCCATGGGTTTTGTGTGGACAAACCATGACCATGATTACAATACATAACCATGGGTTTTGTGTGGTTGACCCATAACCATAGCTGTGGGTTTTGTGTGGTTGACCCTTAACCATGAGTTTGTCTGGTTGACTCTTAACCATAATCATGGGTTTTGTGTGGTTGACCCATAACCATGGTTACAATACAAAATTGTGGGTTTTTTGTGGTTGACCCATAATCGTGGGTTTTATGTGGTTGACCCACAATCATAGATTTTGCGTGGTTAACTCATAACCATGATTACAATAGGATTTAATAAAAGTTCAAATTTGAAAAATTCATGATCTTTGGTGTAATTGATGTTTTGATGTAAAATCATTCATAGATTTTGATGCAGATGATGAAATTCGTTGAAGACCCATTTGAGATCTTGAAGAGACATTTCCATCCATATAACATATTTTCTCTGTGGTGACTTAAGGAATGAGAAAATGTTTGCTGAAGCTTAGGGGGCATGCACATTATTTTTGCAGACATATGTAGCTTCAATTGATGATATCTCTCAAACTAGAACTCCAAATGAAAAAAACATAAAATTTCCATTTTAGTTGATGGAAAGACATTTCCAATGAGATATAATGGAGGATATAGAATGTCCTATAGAGACTGTGACACATATTTGAAGTTTATGTACTTGTGTCTGCACTATGTACAAATATGTCCTGCTTTAAACAAGTATATCACACAAACCAGGAAGCCAAATGAAAAACTGCAAAATACCCATTTTAGATGATGGAAAATACTATCAAAATACCTATCGTAGGCCCATTTGAGTAGTCTTGTAGATATAACAACATCTATCTAAATTTTGTAGTAGTGGGTCTTCCTCTATAGAGTGATGAGTGTAGGTTGCTAAGGGTTTGTAGAGAAACATGAGTTGTTGTAGAGATCATGGAACCTCCAGATGCAACATATAAACTAGTGTATTTCCAAAAAATAGACTTCAAGAGTCCCAAAAGAATGTTTGAAGTTCATGCAGATCTTTGAATGCAAATTATGCTTAAACCCTTATTCCGATGGAATGGTTACCTACTCTAATACCATTGATCCAGATCTTGGGGCTAAGACTCGGGAGGATTGAATGGCAAAAGATGAGGAGATTAAAGCTTCAAAATTGTTAACAATTGATACATATAATAAGATAAATACACATAAAGTAAATAAACCACATGGAGGGCTGAGGCTCAAAGAGGTTTCTTTGAGCCTCACCTCTTAAACTATAATTAGAAGGACACTCAAAACCAATAACCCAACAATAAATCAATAGAATAAGAGAGAGAGATAGGATACAAAAATTAATAGTTATTATTATTATTATTGAGAAGGCATAAATCCTTTATATAATATCATTACAATGTGCCTTGAATCCATACCATATGATACCAAATACCATGGACAACGTGCCTTGTATCCATACCATGCAACAAAAACACGGGACACAAAATACCATGGATGGGAGAGGGTGGCCTATCCATTTAATGCTTTTATGACTTATACATCTGAATTTAGACCATATGCCCCCTAAAAGTCAAATCATATATCTTATAGGAATTGTTATCAAATTCAAGGAGAAGGTTTTTCTAAAAAAGTACCAATTCAAAATTTTGATTCCTTTATTGTATTCCATCATTCTATAGGTGTGATTAAGTCTAGATAAGGTCAACTTTGTCTTGTGAATCCTACAAACATGTTAAAAAAATTGGAGAGTTGCTTTATGTTGGTCGTCTGGGCAGACCTGGGTTTACTATAATGAACCAACAACACCCCTAGTTCACTGGCCCTTTCGGCGACAGACCGTAGAGCGGCCTGAAGTCTCACCCGAAGTGATCCTAATGGGTTGGTCAAGGACTCAAGTGTCTCGACCAGGTTCTGTGTGGCATCCTATGTGCGTCTCACATCCCTTCTTAGCTCGCGAGACCGCTCTTTCCTCTCTACGACGCGATGCACAGTTTCCTCTTGCTCGCAATGACTCCAATATCTATCGCATCGTCGCACCCAGGGAAACACCTAACTCTATCCTACACTTGCTCCTCAACCCATGGTATCGCGCACCGTAGCTCCTCTGCTGGTGCGATATCGCCTTCCTGCAATATCCTACCACTGTGACTTAGCGTACTTATCTTACTGGTGTTAACTTGCCGGACACAATGCGCAAACATGTTTTATACTGCGACACTTAACTGTCTCAGGTGAAACTTACACAAATCCTTATATAGAATACCTAAAGACTTCAACTTGCATTTATCCTTGTAATATGCAATGAACTGAATAACATACACATACATTTACTGTACTCAAAGTTCATGTAATGAATGACAGATATAACAAGTAAATACAATCACATGAATCAAGCACATAACACTCTGGTTTTATGTGGTTCACTTCCAGGATGGAAGTTACGTCCACAGAACTGTGTTTCTATATTATAACTTGAGAGAGGTACACAGTTCTACTGCACCGCATATGCAGCTAGAGATCTTCTGGGTAACTCCACACTCAGTCTAGAGCCCTTCTCTCCTAGATCTCTTCTCTATCTCTATATTTCCTTCTTACAATATACTCTCTCTCTTTCTCTCTCTGTCAATCCCTGCAGATTGTTACAATACAAAATAACAGTAAGCTAACAGACTACTGATAATCTGACTAGCTGGATGGCCTAAAATGCCCAAAATGCCAACCTTTTACAATACAAATTACATCCTTTTATAGGCGGCCCGAAGGTCTCGCCTTTACAACACTGTGGGCCTGTCCCAACAGTAACCCAAACCCTAACTAGTGATAGTCGACGTATCTGTACTTGGGGTAGCCGCTTTCCGTCACACCACTGCTCTCTGCAGTCTTCCATGCTTCCTGGCGCTGACCATGGGTACTATACACCGCTTCCCTTCTTCTGTCCTTTGTCT
>LPNX010179469.1:559580-609499 GCA_001517045.1 Pseudotsuga menziesii | reverse complement strand
AAATCTGTATCTTCCAGCCTTCTCAACATTTCATTCAGTCTGGAGCCTACTTATGCGAAAGGTATACAAACCAGGAATTCCCTTCTGAGAACAAGCCTCTGTCTGCATCTTGAAGTTCTGCTTGTTCGGTTTGTTTTCCCTTTCACTTTTCTTCTTAGCAACTCGCTCCAGGTATTCACGCTGCTTGGGTTCCGCATATTTTCATTCCTGACCTTTGGAACCGCTTGTTCTTCTCTTAGCTGATGAGATAGGTCATCTCCCTTCTCCCGTTGCTTTCTTTTTCTCATTTTTACTTTCTTCCTAGTGGGATATTTCTTCTCATCATTCTGCTGCTCTGCTTTCTTATCTTCAGTGATCGGCTCGGATTTCTTCTTTTCTTCAGTAGAGATTTTGATGATATCTTCTACATCCTGCACTTGATTCCTCATCCTTGGAAATTGTCTTACCTGTAATATTCCCAATTTCACAACCCTGGGCGTCATCGTCATAGCGGACATATAGCCACCATGCTCGAAGCGTCTCAGATTGTCTTCTATAGGTTCCTCCTCGGGCAGAACCCACTCGGTGTTATAATTTGGATTGGAAATGGCTACAAACTCTGTAAATCACAGCACTCTGTAATGAAATTAGCTCTGGATAGGGGAAACTTAACACTGCACTCTATAGCTCTAGGCTCTTTGCAAAAGTAACCCTCCTGAATGAATAAGTTCTTCTTTTATACTGAAGGCGGTAATCCCAGACGCAACGGTCATCTAGACTGAACCCGTCGGTCGTATTAATTGCCTGGACGAGACCACACCCGTCATTCCAATCCTTAATAAATGCTGAAATCCGATCAATTTTCCTCGAAACGTGTGTGTGCAGGCGTCGGTCTCGTCGAATATTTGCCAAATCTAGAAAAATTGATTATGCCGTGCCAAATATACGGTAAGGTATACCGGTCATTTCCTCATTGACTGCCTGTCAGAAGGTGACTTGACTAGCCCTCTGTCTCATTACAAAACTGGGTACGTGGCACGGAGAAACATCGCGCTACTGTGATGAAACACCGCTTCACTTGCTCAAAACAAAATTACACGTGTCTTTTTTTTTTCTTTTCAAAATGAACCGTCCTTATGTGATTCCTTATACTTAGAATACCTACCGGTGTAGACTAATTCCCAGTGCGATGCCTCCTTTCAACTATACTAGACATCTGCACCATCCGCGACTCTGAATTAGGGCTGAGAGGTGGAGTGGTTGTCACTATAAAGCTTAAGCCTACTTCCATTGATCATCGTGGGAAGAAGCTCCCCATTCAGTTTGCTGAGCTGAACGGCTCCTCCCTCTATGACTTGCTGTATCTGATATGGCCCCAACCAATGCGTCTTGAACTTCCCTGGAAACTTAAGAAATTTACTGTCATAGAGGAGTAGTAGGTCTCCAATCTGAAGAGTCTTACTCTTAATGTGCCTGTCATGCCAAGCTTTTTCTCATGCCTTCTGCACTTTCTAATGGAATCTAGCGATGAATCTGTCTTCCTCTAAGGCAAGCAGCTGCACTAGCCTCTCATGCACCGTGTCTGTATCAGCCATTTCAGTGATCTGAGCAATTCTTAAACTGGGAAGGATATACTCCATAGGCATAACAGCCTCCTGTCCATACACCAAGCTGAAAGGTGTGTGTCCTGTAAGTTTCTTGCATGTAGTCCTATATGCCCATAATACAACGTTAACTCTGAGGTCCCAATCATTCCTTTGGCTGTTGCATATCTTAGTAAGAGCATTTTCTGAAATCTTGTTAAAGGCCTCCACCGTACCATTAGCTTGTGGGTGGTATGGAGTGCTCTTATGGTGCTGTGTCTGGAATTCTTCCGTCAAGGCCTCAATGGTGTGATTCAAGAAGTGTGTGCCTTGATCGCTCATCAAAATTACTGGGCATCCAAATCTAGTGATGATGTTTTCAAAAATGAACTGTGCGGCTGTAGCAGCATCACAGTTTCTTACTGCTTTGGCCTCTGCCCACCTGGTGAGATACTCTATTCCAGTGATGATATATCTTGCACCAGTTCGTTTTCCCGGTGGGTTGATAGGACCCACAAAATCTATAGCCCATTTGTCAAATGCGCGCAACGTAACCTGCAGTCGTAGTGGCATTTCATCTCGTCGTGAAGGTTTTCCTACCCTCTGGCAGATATCGCAGCATCTGCAAAAGTCCTTGGTGTCTTTATGTAACGTGGGCCACCATAATCCTGCGGTCAGGATTTTCTGCGCAGTCAGCTTTCCAGCGAAATGACCTCCTACGGTACCTGAATGTGCTTCTTTGATAATAGCCTCTTTTTCATGCGGCATCACACATCTGCGCAGGACTTCATCTGGACCTAACTTATATAGCTGTCCTGCGATCAGGGTGAAGTCTGCTACTTTAACAACCAAATGCCTTTTTTGATGCTTGGTAAACTCTTCAGGTGCCCTTCCTGTAGTGAGAAAGTGAATGATATCAACATAGTACTCATCTGCGATCTGAATAGAAAACAATTGCGCGTCTAGCAAATTGTCCTCTAGATTACTTGGCTCTTCTCCTGAGTCTATTCGTGATAGATGATCAGGTCCAACATTCAATCTTCCTAGTTTGACAATGATTTCAAAATCATACTCCTGAAAGAGGAGTAACCATTTGCAGATTCTTCCCCTAACACTGGCTTATTGACCAGATACTTTAATGCGGAGTGGTCAGTAAACATCTTGAACAAGGCACCTAACAAGTAGTGCCTGAACTTTTGTAGTGTGTACACCATAGCTAAGCCTTCTCTTTATGTCATGGTGTAGTTCTTTTCTGCTGTCGACAGCTTTCTGCTAGAGTATGCGATAGGATGATCGATACCTCCTTCTCCTGGTTGCGTTAAAACAACCCCTAGTGCGATGCCAGATGCATACACATGTACATGAAACGGTTTAGTCCAGTTTGGGAATACTAATATGGGTGCTGTAACCATCTTCTCTTTAAGTGTGTTTAGACTCTGCTGGCATTCCTCGTTCCGCAGGAATTTTACATCTTTCTTTAACAGTTTTTCCATCGGTGCTGTGATCTTTGCGTATCCCTTGATGAATTTTCTGTAGTACCTGGTATGACCAAGTACTGTTCTCAATTGTTTGACTGAGTTGGGTGCTGGAATATTTACAATGATGGCAATCTTTGCGGGATCTACCATCAAGCCTTGCCTTCAAACAATATGACCCAACAAAATACCAAATGGCACACAGAATATACATTTTTTCAAGTTCAAAGAAATCTGGTACTGCCTACATTTCTCTAACATCAGTCTTAAATCTCCTATGTGCTTGTCAATTAATCCAAATACAGTCCAATCATCAAAATAAACTTCTAGGAATTTATGGATGTATTCCTTAAATACAACAACTACTACTCTAGAAAAGATAGTCGGTGCATTCTTAATACCAAAGGGCATTACTGTATACTGGAATGAGCCCCATTGTGTTGCCAACGTGGTCTTATGTAGATTGTCTGGGTGGATCCTGATCTGGTGATAGCATGAAATGCCATCAGTGAAGGAGTAGACCTCTTGTCCTCCCACATTGTCTAATACTTCATCAGTGAAAGGTGTCGGGAATGGATCATGAAGCGATGCGTCATTGAGTTTACGTAAGTCGACACAGATCCTGATGTCTCCTTTGGTTTTATTCTCTTGCACGACCATGGGACTAACCCATTCGCTCTCTTCTACGGGCTCAATGATTCCTGCTGCTAGAATCTTATCGATCTCATCCTTAACTTTTTCTTTGTAGCGCGGATTCAATCTATATGGACGCTGCTTGACTAGTCTAGCATCCTCTTTCAGTGGTATCCTCATTACTCCCAGGTCTCCGACTATTCCCTTCATCTCTGTGAACTTGGTGGGAAATAGGTCATGATAGTCATGTATCAAGTCTGCAATGTGTCCAACTGTTTCATCGGTCCAGTAGTCTCCAATAGAGGCAAACTTTGGTTCTGTGTCTGTGCCAATATTGATCTTTTTAATCTTGAGTGGCTCTGTGATTTCTGGAGTCTGTAGCTTCGGTCCATCAACATCACAAGTCCCTTCTGACTCCGGAATGTTGATGTTGCGAGGATCCTCATCCTCCTCCTCTGGTTCTGTTGCAAAATTGTAGCACTCAAGCGCATCTTCTAACTGGATGGCCCACTCAGGTTGAGTTTGTACTGATAGGGTAGAACCCTCAAATATCTTAATCTTTATTATCTCTGGGGCCTGATCAACATTTGGATACTCAGATTCAAAAGCGAAGGTGATTAGAAAGCTGTCTATTAGAAGTGGCCATGTAATCGTTCCCTTGCGCAATTCAGTCTCTGTGTACCAGTTCTGTGGAACTGGGTCTAAAGTGTGAATGAATCGGTGAACCCATTCATCCTCGGGAATATCCGACCAATTCTGTTCACATGTCTGAATGTGTGTCCTGGGGTCACTTTCTCCTGTGTATCTCTGCTGGGTATGCTCTCTGTCAATAGAGAATCTGATTGCCATCAATCTCTTAAGATCATCCCATGATGCGATATTCTCTTTATGTGCATACCACCATTGTGCAGGTGTGGCTCGTACTGCAAGGTCTATAGCTGCAATTCTCTGCTCGTGAGGGATTTGTTGTTCAAACTGCATGAGAAAGTCTTGGATGTCTGTTATACCATGAAATGATGGAATCTCGTTGATCTCTACGCCAATCCATCACAGTGACTTAGTCATATACGCGCATCTGCGCGCTGAGACTTCGTAAAGTCTGTTCTGCCAGTTCTCTAGACCAACATTCGAATTTGATGCGCATGAACTGTCACATAGCCAACTAATGTTCCCTTCTGCGGTTGGATTGATGTAGTCTCTATGGTTCGCAGTCATCTGATAGACACTGTCCATGTTACGTGCCTCTTCCTCTGCTCGGATAGGTTCAATGTATCTAGGACCCTGAAGGGGATCTAACAGTGCGATGACCTGGATCTGCGCGTCCTCAAAGGTCATTTGTCTTCTCTTCAAGTCGATAACGACCATGTTACCGATCGCCCAATCAATGCCTAGTAGTGCTCGATATTGTCTACTATCGCCAATAATTTCTATAACTTCAAAGTCTATAGAGTTGCGAACTCCGTCAATGTCAACTGGCACCTGCGATAATCGACCCAGGGGTGATACCCTCTGTTGATTAGCTAATCCGAGGTGGATAGGTGATCTGACTAACTTAGGGCTACCCATCTGTTCCCATGTCTGCTTAGTCAGAACATTTACCTATGATCCCAGATCTAGGATGACCTCGTCCATTTCAAATTCTCCAACCTGTGCTGTGAGTCGCATCTCTCTTCCTGTTCTTGTATGTCCCCTAATACTATGAATAGCACGCTGTACACTGCTCACGGAAGAAGATGGCTGACACTGATCTATGATGCGCTGAAGTTCTCCAATAGCTTGCTCATTTCTCACGATTTTTAAACAACTGCGCAGGAAGGATTGTACACTTATTGCCAACTCGTCTTCGTCGCAAGCGCCCGATGTGGTAGCCTACGATGTCTGGTCAGGGCTAATGCCACAAGGTGCTTGCTGCGCTACGCCCCTAGACGGCGGTACCTATGATCCTGATTGCATAGGGTCATCAAAGAAAGTCTTAGCTTCCTGAAATTTCTGTTTGTTCTTCTGCATGTCAAGTGGTGTTTCTTTGTTAGGAGCTTTACGCACCCACTCCTGACCCGTGGTATTTTCAGTAACCTGCGATGTTTCATTGGTGGAAACATCGATGCGAGTCACAATGTTGACTCTTAGTTTTGGTTCTTCCTGCTCAGCAGCAATAAACTGGATGTTCTGGTGTGCTGCTGGCTTAGGTTCTCTGATCTTAGCTATCAAGGTAGGACAGTCTTCTATAGCGTGATCGTAATATTTGCAATAGTTACATGTGGTGGTAGGGCTCTGACAGTCCCTAGCATAATGTCCTACAACTCCACAGTTGTAACAAGTGACTGGTCTGTGACCACGGCCAAAGCCTTCTCCACGACCAAAGCCTCTGAATCCTCCTCGTCCTCTGAATTCTCCACCATGGCCACCATAAGTCGGATCATGCTGTGGTCCTGCTGCTTGACCCTATGTTTCTGATTGGACTCTGTACAGGTCTTGCTTGCTCCTGACCATGAGATCATAAGCTCGGAAATCGTGTTCATCATGGCCTATAGACTTGCAGAAGACGCAGTATAATTTCTTAGGTGTCTGCACGTACTTCTGAAGTAGAGGGCACTGGTGAGGTAGATGTCCTCTTGTTTTGCATATTTCACACCATGGCCCATGGGTCTGTGGTAATGGGTTAGGAGCCCCGGTTGCTAGATATTCTACAAAGACTGGACAATTATCTTTAGTATGGCCTTGTGCTTTACACTTTACGCACCAAATGTCTTGCGCAACCTCTTTCCCTTTCTTAAGTTCATGCATCTGTATTGTGAGATTAGCCAACTAGTTTTGCAAATTTGTCATACCTGTGCTAGTTTCAGCTAGAGGTGAAGCCTCTAGTTTCATCGCCATCTCTAGCGCGTCATCCTGCATCTGGAGTTTCTGCTGCATTAATGGTAGTCTGATGTGAGGGAGCAGCGCTGCAATAAACCATTCCTTATGCTGCTCCGGTGCAAACTCAAAGCTGACTTGGTCTATAAGGGATTTAAATTTCTGATCAAAGTCCCACACTGACTCTATAGGTAACTATTTGATGTCTTTGAGCTTTGTAATGCACTGTGACTCAGACTTAGGTTTCTTAAAATCTTTAATCATGGCAGTCCTGACCTGGACAAGTGTTTTGGGTACCGCTGAGGTATTCTTCATATACCATGTTAAGGCTCGTTCTCTCAGTGTGGTGACCAACTGTACAAGTTTACTATTATCATCATTTATTGATTTAATGGTCCACATGGCTTCACATAGAAACCAATGCTGCTCTGGGTCCTCTGCCCCTGTACCCTTCAAGATAGGTAGCTTCATATCATCCCCCATTCTATTTCTACGTGGTGGATATTGATTTGATGTGTTACTACCACTCGGAGGTGTAGGTGGAGGTGATGTAGCGGTAGTATGTACTGTCTGCGAGCTACTAGATGGAGTTCCTACGGGATTGTTCTGAGTCTCGATCTATTTTTGTGGGGTATAAGGGTGGTAAGGGATACCCCCTTCTGTTCTGTTTGTGGTACTGTGACTTTGTTGTCTAGTATTATCTGAACTATCTTCAAATATGGGAGAGCTGAAATCTACTTTGTATTTCTTTCCACTACGTGTACGTCCAATGTCATCAAAATCACTTTCAAACTCTTGTGACATTACTATATTTAATTATTCATCTGAAACTAGATCCATTCTTCCTTTTTTATATAATAGCATCTTAATGGACAAGTTTAAAGATTTTAGGTACTTACCGCAATATCCCTTGAAGAAGTACCGCTCAGCCTCGCTGAAGCTTTTTCTCTGGTCAACTGCAAACTCTGTGACGAAGCCTTCTAGCACACTCGCAAGCCAGAAGTCTACTGTCCTCGTAATGGGATTATCAAGGTTCTTCACGATCTGAATCAGCTCCGGTGTCCAGACGATGTTTCTTTTCTTCTTGAATATGTTCTTATCAGTCAACTTTGATAACCAGTCATAAAGCTCGTTTCCAAAGGTCGCAAAAAATATCTCATGCAGGTCTATAACGATATGTTTTTGTAACCAGTCGTCTGTACTTAGTTTAGGACTCTTGTTCTCTCGTTCAGCAAACTCTTTCTGGTTAGACACAACCCACTCGTTGAGTTCGTCTCTAGTAGGATACCAACAGAACATCTGTGCTCAGTTTGTTCAAAACCGGCAACGAAACCATTTGTTGGTCGTCTGGGTAGACCCGGGTTTATTATAATGAACCAACAACACCCCTAGCTCACTGGCCCTTTCGGCGACAGACCGCGGAGCGGCTTGAAGTCTCACCCGAAGTGATCCTAATGGGTTGGTCGAGGACTCAAGTGTCTCGACCAGGTTCTTTGTGGCATCCTATGTGTGTCTCGCAACCCTTCTTAGCTCACAAGACCGCTCTTTCCTCTCTGCGACGTGATGCGCAATTTCCTCTTGCTCACAATGACTCCAATCTCTATCGCATCACCGCACCTGGGGCAACACCTAACTCTGTCCTACGCTTGCTCCTCGACCCACGGTATCACGCACCGTAGCTCCTCTGCTGGTGCGATATCGCCTCCCTGCAATATCCTACCGTTGCGACTCAGCGTACTTATCTTACTGGTGTTAACTTGCCGGACATAATGCGCAAAGTTGTTTTATACTGTGACACTTAACTGTCTCAGGTGAAACTTACACAAATCCTTATACAAAATACCTAAAGACTTCAACTTGCATTTATCCTTGTAATATGCAATGAACTGAATAACATACACATACATTTACTGTAAGCAAAGTTCATGTAATGAATGACAGATATAACAAGTAAATACAATCACATGAATCAAGCACATAACACTTTGGTTTTACATGGTTCACTTCCAGGATGGAAGTTACGTCCACAGAACTGTGTTTCTATATTATAACTTGAGAGAGGTACACAGTTCTGCTGCATCGCATATGCAGCTAGAGATCTTCTGGGTAACTACGCACTCAGCCTAGAGCCCTTCTCTCCTAGATCTCTTCTCTATCTCTATATTGCCTTCTTACAATATATTCTCTCTCTCTCTCTCTCTCTCTCTCTCTCTCTGTCAATCCCTGCGGATTGTTACAATACAAAATAATAGTAAGCTAACAGACTACTGATAATCTGACTAGCTGGATGGCCTAAAATGCCCAAAATTCCAACCTTTTACAATACAAATTACATCCTTTTATAGGCGACCCGAAGGTCTCTCCTTTACAACACTGTGGGCATGTCCCAACAATAACCCAAACCCTAACTAGTGACAGTCGGTGTATCTGTACTTGGGGTAGCCGCTTTCCGTCACACCACTGCTCTCTACAGTCTTCCATGCTTCCTGGCGCTGACCATGGGTACTATGCACCGCTTCCCTTCTTCTGTCCTTTGTCTTCAATACCTCGGCCTCGTTGCTCCTTTTCCTTTATGAGGGTAGCTGAGCCCTCTTGTCTTCACCGCTGCCTTCAATGCAGTGGTTGAGCTCTTTCTTCTCGGCCGCTCAGGTACTGTCGTCTTCCTTGACTTCTTTGTTCCAACAGTCACGGTTTCCGGCTCTGCTCTGCAGCTAGAAACATGCTACGACATCATAGCTTCACCTTATCTCTTCGTCTTTGCCCAACTGTCTATCCGCCAAAATGGCAGCTTTTCCTATAGCTGCGGGACCCTGCTCCAACACTTTATTGATTGTGATTGTATCGTCATCATTATTAAGAGTTATAGTGTATTTAGTTTGATCCATTTGAGAGACTAACTCATAACTTCGAGGGTAGCTTGCAACTCCACCCTTTAACAATAAGACTCAACAATAGATGTTATAGAATCAAAAGATGAAGGGTATCAAGTTCAACCAAGACTACACCCAATTAGAAATACAGTTCAACTTAGTTTGATTTGACACTCACAAAAATAACTACTACAAGTACCAAGAATACATGTAAACTTACAAAACCACTCTTTGAAAGTTACATTTTGATGATGATTCTAATGAATTGAAATTCAAAAAATGAACGATTTACCTATGTGGAAATGTACGTCTCTTTGGTGGTGACACAATTTGAATCCTACTAAAATTTATCCATGTAAGTCTCATGAATTCAACAATGAATGAAAAGACGAAGATAGCTAATTAGAGATATCAATGAGGGTATCTTAAAAACATTTACACATTCCCCAAAATTTATCATACAATATGCAAATAGTCAATAAATGTGCTTTGGAAAACAATAAAAATTTCATTCATAAGAACTCACTAATCAAGAAGTGAATTGAAAAAAGGAAAGATACCCATTTCAATATTTCCTTGGGAATCCTCTTTACAACCACTATAATAGAAAAAGATAATATGTATGACGAGAAAAACATGTCTTTAACTAGTGGCATTCGTTTCTCTTATTGTGGGTGGAATTTCTTAGTGAAATTTTTTCTTTTGGAGATAAATTTTGCAATAAATATTTAGGGGTATTTTATCCACCTATGAAATAACTTTCCAACACCATATTATCTTCAAATCCTTTGTGTATGTTGCCCATGGTCTACATTTTAGTGAATGCATATTCCATGATTACATGTAATTTGTTTATTATGGGATGTATATTTAAAAGATTACATGTAATTTGTTTATTATGGGATGTATATTTAAAAAACATATATGAACATTGAAAATATAAATATAAAATTTTGTGTTTGTTTGAATCTACTTTACAATGCAACTAAAATCACTGAAAATAAACAAACAAGGAAGGAAAAATCTTAATTTTATCAATAGTGGCTCTGAAAACAATGAATTTCATTTATAATTATGTTTTCTTCTTGAATATTGTGCTTTTACAGATGTGGTTATACATTGATTCTTCTTCAATATTCAAAAGTAAGTGTTCATTAAGGCTCTGATACTTTTGTTGGAATTAGTCTCAATGATTATAACAAACTAGAATAAATATGATTTTGAGATGCCCTTTCATTAAGATGGTAGATGTATAAATACAACAAGATATGACCCTTGGTCTAATATACCTAAGAGGTATCTTGGAATCACGTATGACTCTTCATATTCAACAATGGTGAATGAAAATAGTAATAATAATATTACACTATAATTTACCACAACCACAAGGATTAGTTTTCAAATAGATTTTGGAACATGATTCTTTTGAAATTGTTGTTGAAATCCAGAGTGAATTGTTTCCATTGATTGAAAATGACTCACCATTTAATTTGAATGCATTCTAGTAGACACCAAAAGTACTTAATTGAAAACTATATATTCTCTCAATTGCCATGCTACTATAACGAAAACCTATAAATAAAACAACCCCTGTGAGATAAATCCACATCATTCCCTTCACAATATCTACTCCCATAGAGCCCCAATTAGATGGAAACCTAATATAAATACTAATACCTAAAATGTTTTGTCAATGGTAAACTTGAATAAGATTATTATTATGAAAAGCTTGAAAAAATACATACCATATGAAAATTCAAGGATATGTGACTCCAATTGTTTTCGAAATTTCACAAAACATTACATAATCAATTATTTAGGTTTCAATACGATTCCTAATAATATTTTAGAACACTTATTTACTGTAGTCAATAACATGATTTATTTGTGAGGAAATGATTGTTCAATCACTACAGGGAAACACTCCTCACGATGATTGTTTCAATAGTAAGCCCAAAGCGAAAGGCAAATAGAACTCCCACATCTCTCTAATGTATGAACATCATTTTTCTCAAGACTTCTTCCTCATATTATCTAAGATGAAGTGCACACAAGTGCTCTTCATTTTTATGTATTCGCTCAGTACTTTCCTTATAGTTCCTAGTTTCTTGAGATACAAATTTAACTTTTCCTCAGCATGAGCTAGAATTTTAGACCCTCCTTGACGATCAATCCTAAATATTGTGTTCCATTATGAGATTCTTATGAAATTACGATTCACAAAATATATATAATCTAATAGAATCCTCCAAAAAAATAATTTGACATTACATGAAGAAAACAATGTAAAATAAGAAAATTAACACATAAAGATGGTGCCAATAATTGAGTTTTATATTACAGTCCAACATGTCAACATGGTTAAAATATGATTATATTACAATAGGATAAAATATATATCCTTTGGAGGAAAATTGGTGGCATACATGTGGCAGGATTAGATTGGACCTCATAACCCCTTAGGTGGTCCAATAAGCTTCCAAACCACCTCAAATGGTCATGAATGGACATGTGAACATTGGGGAAGCATGCTTGGTCATAAATAAGGGTAGGATAGGTGTATTGGAGTGCATGAGTGAGTGGGAGTGGCTCCAAGAAGCAATAAATGGTCCAAAATAGCCACAAACACTAAAAAACAATGCATGGGAGCCTCTTGTCAAACCAAATCCATGATTTAAGGAGTGGGAGAACCCCAATGGAAAAAAATGTCATTAATTAGGGTCATCATGCTCATGTTTGACCAAAATGTGGTCGTTGGGTGTAATTAATGGTCCAAAACCCCCAACTACCTTAGGAAGTCAACACAACCAATGTTTGGAGTATGCAACATAAGTGAAAATGACTGTAAGTACGTTCCTAGGTGTTATGTGACTATGGTACTAGGTTTTTTTATGTTATAACACCCCCCTTAAGTATGAATTAGTGTAACTGCATCAAAATTTGAGGCCTTGGAAACTAAGGCTCAACTCACCTCTTACAAAAATTTATTTGTCCATGTAAGCAAGGGAAGAAGGAAAACCACATGGGAATAAAAAATCCCCTCTAAAATGGACATGGAGAAAATTATGAAAGTGAATATTAGTCATAACCATGTATCACCCATCCCAAGGGCTTATCTAAGATGGGTGAATGTATTCTCTGTGAATCTCTTGGTGAAGTTGTCAGTTGTTTTCTTTGCAGATGGTAAATACTGCAATGATATCACTTGCTCATGCACCAAGATCCTGATGTAGTGCATGTGAATCTTAATGTGCTTGGTCATCTGTCTCTGTACTGGATCTGTGGATATCTTTATTACACTTTTATTTTCACACCAAATGATAGTGGGTGAATCAAATGCAAAACAAAGTTCTCCAAGAATGCCTTGCAACCACACACATTGTGTAACTGCATTCACTACTCTTGTGTACTTGGCCTCATATGATGAAAGGGATATAGTGTGTTGTTTCTTACTTGAAAAAAAAATGGTACCATTTTAAATCATGAATACATAAACCAAAGTGGAATTACTGTTAGTGGAATCTCCATCCCAATTTGAATTAGTAAATCCAACTAGTTCTAGTGGAGAATTAGCAGCATAGTGTATCTTGAAGTGTTTGGTTCCATGCACATAATGAAAGATCCTTTTAGCATGCTTACAATTGATCTCACAAGGATCCTAAATATATATTGCAACAAAACCTACTGCATAATCCAAATCAGGTCGAGAGTGTGTGAGATACAACAAGCTCCCAACTAGTTGCTTATACAACGAGTTGTCCACCAATGGAGATGAACCAAAATCACCTAGTTTTACTCCTGAAAGAAAGGGACACTTATATGCTTTACATTAATACATTTTAAAATTTAAAATTAGTTCTGAAACATACTTTGATTGGATGACCATAGTACCTGCATCATATTGCTCAATCTCTAAGCCATGAAATTGTTTTAACAATCCTAGGCCAGTCATAGAAAATGCATTGTGCAATGAAGACTTAATTGAACCTATATCAGCAATGCAACTTTTAGTGATCAAAATATCAACAACATAAAATACTATGATATCAATAGATTCATCTAAATGCTGCAAATACACATTAGGATCAGATTTGCATCTTTCAAAGCCTCGTGAGAGAAGAAATATGTCCATCTTGGCATACTAAGCCTGGGGGTTTACTTGAGGCCATAGAGAGACTTATTCAATATGCAAAAAAGTTAAGGATCATGAGTGAAAACTTCATGCTGCTGCATATAAATCTCCTCATGAAGGTCACCATGAATAAAAACACTCTTCACATCCATATGGTGCACCTCCCATCACTTTTTTCCAACAATGGAAAAAATAACATGATATAGTCCATCTTTGCAACTGGGGAAAATGTCTCTTTATAGTCCACTCCATGGTCTTGAGAGACACCTTTTGAAACAAAAATGGACTTATACTTCACATATGAACCATCATGTTGGTCCCCATTTTGTCACCATTTTTGGGTTAAATAATTTACATATTAATGCATATTTTGTTACCTTTTGGTGTCTTTTGTACCATGGAGCTCACCATTCAAGCCTCAGGTATGAATAAATTTAAGGTTTATGTCAATTCTGTTTATTATCATCATTTTATGGTTTCAATGGTTAAAATTGACATAATATGAAGTGCATTCGATGTATTAATTCATGTGTATAATTGTTTGTAGGTTATATGGTCTTTTAGGAAGGCTAACAAATAGACACGCGTTCAGCTAGATATATGGAGAGCGTATCCAGCTTGCTGTCCAGATCACCAAACAGAATGCACATTGTTGGTAGCATATTTCTGTGCCTTAAAGGCACAAAATGTACAGGAACTGTCATCGCCATGCACCAGCGTCTTAGCATCAGTCTGCTTTTGGAAGAAGTGCCCATCTCATGTCTCTGCATGACACCTTGACACCGACTCTGATTTGGATTGAAGTTATAAGCCACATCACACGCCAGAGGGAACCCGATATGCGAGAGAATAGGAACTATCATCTGTTAGTTGTTAATGCACTTATTTGACATAATTACTGCCTTATCATGAAGAGCATTCGACCACTAAAGGGTCGACTTGCTCGCCTCCATTAAATAATGTATATATAAACACTGTCAGGAGACTTAGGAACTAGTCTGGAGTCTACGAGTCTTTGAGTCTCTGTCTTTTATTTGATACAATAAGTAAAGTTTGAAAACTCTGTAACGCTTCCCTTTTAATTTAATGAAAGTCCTGTTGCACTGTGTATGATCGTGTTTGATTAGAAGAAGTATTACTCTGTTCGCTGGGAGGTCCCCCCGACAAACGGAGTTCTTTGTGTAGGTTTTGTTATTTCTTTCCTCTGCAATGAGTATAATTTTGCTTATAAGTTGTTTGTGTAGTTTTGTTTCTGTAATCGTTCATGTTTCCTGTAGCATAAATATCAGTTTAATATTATGGCGAGCATGTAGGTTCCTTTTTATCAGTTAGCAACCGGTTGCACTTAGAATAACTTTCAAATTCTTTTTCACTTAGAATAGCTTTCAGATTCTTTTGCATTTAGAATAGCCTTTAGATTCGGTTGTGTCTAATATAGTTTTCAAGTTTTTTTGCAAAGTATTTATAATTTATTGCTTGATTTCTAGATTAAATTCCTTTGATTAAATTATAGTGAATCTAATTCTGTTTATTTCAGTTTGTATCATGAATTTGCTTAAGAGTATGTTAGTTTGTTAAATGATGTTTTGAATTATGGAATTATCTTAGGTTATATTGCTATGGAATTCAATCATTAAAGTAGGTTTACTTCTTGTTTTTACATTGCAGTAGTACATGCATGAAATAGCTGCCCTTCAATAAAGCATTTAAATTTACTATTTCCTTAAAGTTTTAGCATTTTCTTCAAATAGACTGTCATACAGATAGTCTATTCCACCCTTTATACAGACCTTCATTTCCACCTATTATACAGTCGTTCATTCAGTCCTGTCTGTTCCTAATTTGTTTTAAAGATTATTTTCTCAGTTTTCCTGACTTTGTCTCGATAATAAATGTTAGATAATGTTTATATTTTCTCTTAAATATCCTTAGATGAGATTGTGTAGACTCCTAGTTAAATCTTATTTCTCTTTCCTCTTTCTTTTTACTTTATACATAGGAATTATATTATGTAGGTTAACTCATTGTATTGATCTATAATTGAGACTTTGATTTAAGTTGTTCTTTTGTATATGATGTCTAAGTTACATACATTAATAGATTAAGTGTTTTTAATACAACTTGTCCTTTTAATCATGTAATTAGTGATTTATGAGATAGAATTTAAATCACTTTTCATAAGTTTTCTGTTTGATCATAAATCATGTCTAATTTTATATAGTATTTTGTAAATAGGAGTTAGTTGTGTATAAAAAATCATGTTTACTATTTCTTGTAACTGGACATTTCTCAGTTTACACATTTTTGTGGAGATCAAACTAGACTTAATCCCTTTTAGCTTTTATACTTCTTTTGAGAGCCATTTTGATACCTCTCCTACCCTAGTTCCTATTACAGTAAATGCTTACCCTCAAAATAATCAAGGAGAGTAGAATTAAGATGATTTAGTTTGATTTATGTATATTAGTTAGTGTATGTATAATATTGTAAATCCTTCTTGATAAAGTCATTCTCTCAAGTAAAAATCAATCTCTCTAGATAGAATGGTTTCATTATCATAACACTGTTTATATCGGGACATTTATAAATAGTTTGATGTTACTCTTCCTAGACCTCTGTTTTTATTTAACTAAGTTAGATCCTTAGGAGTTCAACTTAAGACCTTTCAATCTTTGGATTATTAAAGTATTACCACGACACTCTCTACCTTCGCATGTATTTTGTAGCAACTCTAAGCTTACTAACCCCGATTGATAATTAAATATTAGGTAAATTATTCAAGACAATATTTTTCCCAACACATCAATATCCATATTGGTCTTATAAACCCAATCACATTGCACTAGTTTCCTCTTGGAAGGTAGAGGAACCAACTTTCACGTTTCATTGCCTTGCAAAGAATTGAAATCTTCTTGCATGGTTGTTTTCCCTATTGGGCCATGTGATGCTTCTTCATATTATTGTGTATCATATCCAAGCATCATAAAACACCTCTCTGGAATATTCGAATCACAAGTGGAGAAAGCATTGTGAAACTAAGATATAGTATTCCTAGAGTCTAGTGGATCTCCTGCAAGATTGCCAACTTATTGTATGGTTTTATCAACCCATTTTGTCCTTATGGGAGAGTCATGATATGCATGCATGAAAAACATCACTTACATCATCATTGAGTGGAGGGTTTGAGAAATTCCTCTCTACTAGCTCGACCTATTTCATGGGCTTTTCTTCGAACTGTACACTTCTCTCAATGAATGTTTTTTGAGATGAGAGATCAAATAGATTGCATACCTTTGAATATTCAGTGTATTCAACTATTATGGACTCCTTTATTTGAGGTTGAAATTCCTTTCTCTTCTCTGGAGGAATTCTAGACCAAGCCTTTGAGCCAAAAACCCTGAAATGAGAAACATTTGGCTTGTGACCTCTCCAAGACTCAAATGGAGTTTTCTCTTCCAATGTTTTGTGTGGAAATCTATTCTGGACACATTCAAAACAATTTATGGCTTCATTCCATATCTTAGGAGACAAATACTTAGCCTCCAACATGCATGTGGCCATCTCCTTCAATGCTCTATTCTTACACTCTGCCACACCATTTTGTTGTGGTGTGTAAGGCATTGAATGTTGCATTTGAATGCCATTCTCTTCACATGTTTGTTGTAGGTTATTATTGACATATTCCTTTCCATTATTAGTCCTTATGTCCCTGATATTATTCCCACTGAAGTTCTCAACAAAATCTTTGAAAGCTTTGAAGATCTCATACACTTCACATTTTTTATTAAGGAAAAACACTCAACAATACCTTGAGAAATAATCTATGAATGTTAAGACACACCTTTATTTTACATAAGAGGTTTTGGGAAGAGGTCCTATCAGATATGAATGGATCAATTCAAGAATTTGCACAAACCTTCTTTCCTTCCCCTTGTCATACTTGCACTCTGCATGCTTCCCAACAATGCATCCCTTGCATGTGCCTTTGGAAAACTTGATGCTTGGAAGTCCTTCAACCACGTTTTCTTTGCTCAAATATTGAATATATATATATTTTAGGTGTCAAAAAATCTCATTCCATATCTGGATGGTCTCATTTTCATGTGATAGGAGCACATTCCCCGAGGAGTAAGGAAGAAATTTGTACATTCTAAACTCATGATCCACAATACCCACTGCAACAACTTTGCCTGTAGACATTTCTGATATTTCCACATCTTCTTGAGTGAATGTTACTCTCCTGGATGCATCTATGTGTCATTTGATAGACAGAGAGTATTTTTTCTGCAATATCAAGAACATACAACACATTATTGAAGTACCCATTTTCAAGGTTGATCATGTCAATCCCTTTTGGGTAGGATATTAGAGTCATCACCCATGAGGATGGATGGACCACTGTATGGATGTAGGGCCGAGAATGAGTCTTGTACAAAAGCCATGTTCCTTGAGGAACCTAAATCTATGATGAAGGAAGAAGATCCAGAATATCCAACAACCAGTGCTTGGCATCTCTCCTTGTTTTCATAAGTTGAACCTCCATCCTTTTTCCTTGCGCCATCTTGAAGGGGAATGCTTTTATTCTCAAGGAGGTCCACCATCATTTCAATGGTTTTCTTCGTGCATGCACTCTCTAGATGCCAACCCTTTTTACAATAAGTGTATTAGGTCTTCTCTTGCTTCTTTCCTTTTTCCTTGCTAGGATTTGAACCCCTATCAAAATATTCGGGTTTCTCCTCCTCCTTCTCTTACTGCTTCGAACCTTTGGGTTTCTTCTTTCCCTTTGATTGATTCAAAAAACCTGCATCAAGGGGTTGATCCTTGGTGTATTTGATGGTACCCATTTGAACCAATTTATCTTGTTCTTGAGTCAAAGACTCCATGAATTCTTCCAAAGCTGGAATTATCCAATTTTGAATTGTCAGCTTGCCTAAGTGGAATGGATTCAAAGTGATCAACTCATTTTCTAGTTCGTGTCCTCTTAGCTCATCAGTATTCCCAAATAGTGACTCAATCTTGAGCCACACTTCATTTGGTGTTGTAATACTATATACATGAAATAAGAGACCCTTTGAAATACTGATACAAATCATCCCAAATTCTTTATCCAATCTGTTGAAATACTCATACTTCTCAACAATTGAGTTCGACTCATTTTTTGTTCCCATTGTAACTCTGTAGAGACCTCTCGATCTCAACTGGATCACCATATCGGGATTCCACTCAAAATATTTGAATGGAGTGATCAAGTTAACATGAGATTTCTCCATCTTTTGTTCCGCACTGAGTGACAAAGAACACATGAACAACCTGTAATGCAAATGCTCAATCTACTAAAGGAGACCCTAGATCGCAATTTGAACCCTATGAAATATCTGAATTTGACTTGCATCTCCAAATAGATATGATACCATGTGAAATTATGATTCAAAACAATATATAGAAGCTAAGAGAATCCTCACATCAAAATAATTTGACAATACATGAAGAAAACAGTGTAAAAGAGAAAACTTAACACATAGAGATGATGCCAATAACTGATTTTTCTATTATAGTCCAACATGTAAACATGTCTAGAATATTATTATATTACAATAGGAGAAAATTGTTATCATTTGGATTAAAATTGGTATCATACATGTGGCGGGCTTAGATTGGACCTCAAACCCCCCTAGGTGGAACAATAAGCTCCCAAACCACCTCAAATGACCACGAATGACCATGTGAATATTAGGGAAGCAATATTTCTCATAAATAAGGGTAGGAGAGTCGTTATAGAGTGCATGGGTGAGTGGGAGTGGCTATAGGAAGTAATAAATGGTCCAAAATAGTTAGAACACTAAAAAACAATGCATGAACGCTTATGGTCAAACCAAATACATGATTTAAGGATTGGGAATACCCTAAGGGACCAAAATATCATTAATAAGGGCACTCATGCTCCCGGTGGACCAAAATGTGGGCGATGGGTGCAGTTAATGGTCCAAAACCCCAATTACCTTAGGAAGCCAACATAACCAATGTTAAGGCTATGCAACATAAGTGAAAACAAATGTAAGTATGGTCCTAGGTGGTATGTGACTATGGTACTATATGGTATGATGTTATAACAACCATGAAATTTTGGAAATCCTCTCAGTGGGATCGATTAACAATATTTCCAATGGGGTAATGGTGATGAGTTCTAGGAGTTTTTTTACACAACCTACAATCCATGCAAAAGATGTGTAAAAGTTAGTATTGATGGATTTCATGAGAGAGTACATGTATATAGTTAAAATAGAAAAGTGGATTGTGAAAATGCATGATAAATGGACAAATCATATTTATTTAATCATTTTCTGTTGGAAACTCTATGCCTCATAACATTTTTTCAAATAGAAAAAAATGTAACCTACTATTCCAATGAGAACCTACGTTACATATGTTTCTTTTAAAGAATCAATAGCCACTTGTTCAGAGTAAAAGGAAGAATATGAATATATCAAAATTCCAGTAGCAAATCAATAGGAAATTAACAACCAGAACAAAATATAAAAAACTATAATATCTACAGTCACTTGGGCATGACCGCATAACAGAAAACCACTAAAAATTTCCAAAATATAGATTTGGGAGCCCAAAAAATGTCCTAAAACAAATTGTTCATAGATCTTTGAAACATAGACAATATGTATACAACTTTCAATTGACATGACTATCTAAGGAAACTCAAAGTATACTATCCACATAAAATGATATCCCAGAAGAGGGGATCCTATAAACTAGAAGATGAAATAGGAGTTTTCATATACCTTCTCAAAATCAAGCATCTCCTCAAAATAAATAACATCTTTAGGGAAATACACTACTCTTTTTGAAATATGATCTTTCAGTTTATTGTGGATTCTATATATGTGCGATAAGGAGAGAGCTATCAAGTGATCCTTCAAAGGCTAATTTTTTTACTCCAATGCATTAGATTGGCCACATTAAGGACATACCTATTGTTTTCTCAGTCCACAACAAATTTTGAATCCCCATAAATGCGCAATCATCTAAAAACAATTTCAAGATAAAAACGTCGGATATCCCAAAAAGATAGTAATTCAACTTGCATATTCGAACCTTCTCCATATCCCATCCATAGCAGAAATTGGTGATTTTCTAAGACTTTGATGACCATGACACAAACACCCTTGTCGAAGCAAGAGGGTCCATTAAAGAAACCCATAACACCTTCTGTAGGAAAATCGGGTTTTCTACCAATCATTTGCTTCTTCATAAGTTGAGTTCTCTAAAATTCCTTATAATGTTTTATAATTTTAAGATAATTTACCTCAATAGTTTCTTATGCACCTTCGAAAATATTTAGGTTCCTAGTTCTCCAAATTCCCCAATGTGAAAAAAGAGGGGAGGTATCTTTAATGAGGGAAGTTAACAACCCAATATTGCAAATATTATTCAAAAGAATATTGTTTCCACTTGTGGGAGATCTATGACAGAGAGGTGGAATCATCCCAAACAACTGCAACAAAAGGGAAATTAACAAAAATATAGCTAACATATTATGAGTTTACCATACACAAGGAACATTAATTAGGACCCATAAAAATTATGGTAGTCTAATTGTCCCAGGTGAGTATATTATTTTCCAGACATAACCATACAAAGCATTTATCTTTCAAAGGCATGTTCTAGGACCAAATATTTTTATTCCACCAATGACTAGGAGAAAATGACATATCGACTTCCATTGAATTATAAGTAGCCTTATCTGTAATTTGACCATTTTCCTTGTTACTGACCCAAGCTAATTTCTCCTCTTTATCATTGAGCCTGGTGCCCAAGTGATTTATTCCTTCAACATACTGTAACACACGTAAAAATTGTAAATAAAAAAAAATTGCATGCATTACTTCCATAGTTACTTAGCAGATTTCCTATGATTTACTTCTGTAAGTTTTAATACTTTTATCCTGTTTTTGTATGATAGGTTCTGCTTATTGTAATAGTGGCTAGCTCCTTTCAGAACCTCCAACCATGTCTACACAGGTGATGCTTTTCATTTTTACATGTTCTTCATTGTCTACTTCTTATGAGGCTTAAAATAACCTAAGGAATGGGGAGACTATCCATAGTCTTGACCCTAGCCCTTATGTATTACGTTGGTTGAGATATAATTAAAAAGGCCTTGGCCTTGCCATAGTATACTCTATGGTGTGTGGTGATCTCCCCTTAAGCGTAAGGTGATTAGGGTTTGTAAAGGATATGGTACCACCATATGGTGACCTCTTGTTATACAAATAAAGTTGTGAGGGTTTATGACATAATGTTTTGGCACAAGAACTATATGGTTTGATAATGATATGCATTTCCCTTATGATCCACGATGGTTATGGTTTTTGTTCCTTGGAATAATGGTTATACCTTGATCTCAAAATAATATGGTTTGGCCCAAGTGTTATATGCCATGGTTGCAAGGTATTAAATGTTCTCAGCATATGTATTTTACACAATGGTTGCGATATATTTCAAGGTTCTTGGCATATTATAACACTAGGCATTACATGCCATGGTTCATATGATGCGGAGGTTCTTTGGCATTCGGTTATAATATAATGTTTGATTTGCAATGATTATGTTGTCGATTATTATTACACTTTTCCTTGGTTGACTTTGTCATTAAAAGCTTGACCTAGCTGCGAGTTAACATCACAACCAAGTCTTTTACACAGAGACATGGCCAAACATCCATCGTCCATCTGTTCAGATAGAAGATAGGGTTTTGGATCGTGGTTTAATGTGCTTGGAACTTGTTGGAAGCCTCATTTTTCATGTTGGTTTGGGTGGTAAGGTAGAGCCGATATCTGCTCAAATCGTGGTGGTAATGTATAGGTGTTTTTTTAATCTTTTGTGTGGTCGGCATGAGCCGAAGGGATCTAGCATGTTTACTATGGAAATGATTCGGTTGTTTAGTATATCGTGTGGTGAACATGATACTTCGAGATTTGTTTTGTTTACAGCGTTATGGTCCTGGTTTTCTCGATTGTTAACACTATTCTATTTTAAATCCTTCTTGAGGTGTTACTGGGTTTCTCGACTTTCTTGGCAGACTGTAGAGCCGAGTTTTTTCCATGACCTTGCTTGCCACAAATTTTCCTTTCACATCTATCAGGTTAATAGGTAAGGGGTTTTAAAAGAAGTTTAATGCTATATTTTCACATGAAAATATTTAGTAATAATACTAACTGAGTTTTGTTTGTGTTGTGGGCAAGGGAGGGATAAGGGTGCTCCGGAGGAGCCGACCCTTGGCCCTCTCTGCAAAATCTCTCAGGTAAGGTTTTGTTCCACATTTTAATTCCTTTATTTGATTTAATTCACAAACATTGATTGTTTCTGACTGTAACTTTAATGTGCAGGTTAAAGGCTCTGTAGAGGGAGGAGAAAGGATCACCTCTTCCAAGGCCCACATTTCCAAATGTTCAGGTAAGCTCGGTTCTAGCTTTAAACAAAAATATTGTTTTGGTTTAAAGTATTGAATACTCTACTAACTAAACCCTAATGTGGTTGCAGGTCACACTAGGCAAGAGTTGTGGGTTTCGCAAGGGTAGCCAGCCGCGCTTATTAAGATAAGTATTTGGTTTTGATTACCTGCGTTTTGTAGAAACCCTCTTTGGGTTTTCCCTACACCAGCTTTGCTGCCATTGTTATGACATTGTAAATTCAAAGTTCTATAATTTTTTTAAAATATAAAATGGTATGGTTTGGATGGAATTTGAATGGTCTTATTCCCATTACTATTTTAAATGCTTGTTGGGCCCAAATTACCCCTTTTTACCCTACTCTGTTTTGCCTTTTCAATTTATTCTTGCCCCTATTTAACATTCGAATCCTTATCTTTTCCACACAAACAAGCATGAAGATATCAGGTATAAATCATTATTTCTTATTTCATTTTATGCTTGGTTTTACTTACAATCGTGAATTTTACCTTTCATTTGTGTTGATATGTCAATGATTTGTACGAAGGATTCAGAACCACCAGGTGTCTCAACTACAACAAATCATCATATTCAGAAATTAGTACTACTTGGCATCAGCTACATGTTCAATGGCCTGGTCCAAGATGTTGGCGAAGGAATATTGTATGCTCCTTCATGCATGCAACTCAAACTCCGCGAGTATCTTCCACATTTAGCTGGGCATGTCAGTTTGTGAAATAACTCGAATTAAAAGTCCATTTATTCATGATCTGATCTTATGCGATGAATTTATAGCTGTAACTATTCTGATTTAATCCAGAAGCCTAAAGATTGTAGATCTTCATGGCTTCTTGATATTGATGTAACTAAATAGTTTAACTAATGTATAAGTACGCGCAGGTAAGGAGAGTCAAGGGTTGGAAATTTGTAAGAGATTATAACAGAGGGACTGTAACTGTATCTTGATAAAAGTAATAAATGAGTAACAATTCTCATCACTTCTCTATTGTAGATTTAGCGAGCTTTCAACAACATCTCTGGTCAAAGGTCAGGGCCCGCCTTCTTACATAGTTGCTGGTAGGATTAGCTTTTTTTAGTTTAGTTATTTTGGTTCAGTGTGGAATTTTAGTTTAATATATTTATAGTTAGTTGCAACATCATTCAGTATGTAATTGCATTATCAGGTATCCTTTCAACTTTCTGTAGTGGTGTGGTGTGACACTCAACTATGTAGTTAATTCTTTCTTTTATGCAAAAGTGTGTTAATATTTGTTACAGACTCACTCAGCTCGTGTGTTGTGTGTTATTTATCTTTATTAGAGTTTTCCCATATTAGATATGTCATTTTATTTGATGAGTTTGTTGCTTTGATTAATGATTGGTGATCGTTCTAATTTGGTAATATAGACTTCCATTTTTTGCAAGAGTAATTCTAGGCTGATTTATCCTTAGACTATAAACCTTAAGATTGATATGGTAGGAAGCATAAGTTCTTTTCAATTCCTAGATTGGTAATTTCATTTGATTCTTTGCAGAGAGTTGAGTTGGCTAAGCAGTGATTCAAATTGAGTGAATTGCATTTTATTCATCAGCTACTGAAAATGTTTATGCATATATTTTGCTAATTGCCTTCGAAATAAACAGACTTCCTTGGGTTCACAATTAATATTGATAAATCTACTTGTTGAGAAATTAATGAGTATATAGAGTGCCCAATATTTTGGCGCCGTTGTCGGGGAAGGTAATTGATAGACATAGTTAGTAGTTCAATTGGTTCATTTTATTTAGGAATTTTGATTCTCGGGTGTAGGAGCGATAAGATGTAGTGAAGAGCTACACATCCATCTATAAACTAAACATGTTCCTTACCTAAGGATCAAGTATGATTTACAATCTTGCATGATTCATAGGTTTGCATGAATATGACAATAACTCAACGAGACATTCCTGAAACCCCCCAAAACACTAACTTGGCAGGTGGAAGAGGTCGTGGTTATATCCCAGGCTTAGGGAGAAAGACTCTCGTTGATGAATTAATTACCAGGGTTGATTCTTCTACTGGAGCTCGATATCGAGGACCATAATCCATGAGAAGAATCCATGTTTCTCCTAAGATGGAGGAATCAGTATCAACTGTGGAGAGATTAGTAGGAACTGCGACACCATCTAGTGTTCATGTGGAAGGAACTCCAAGAGATGGGGGTAGTTCTATGGGAGTAGGTGAACTAGAGGAGGTCTATCAAATCAACGAGGAGGAAGTTACAAAATAAGAGTAGTAGTAGTTTTGAAAGAATTTTGATGACCATAAGGAGCAAGAAAATCAAGAGGAATAGGTAATCATGAATAACGAGCATCACTATGACGATCATGAAGGATAAGTAGGGGACAATCATAATGATAATGAAAAACTTCAGCATGAGGAGACAGTTGCCACACTTCAGTTCCCTATTCGACAAAAAATTGGACGAGACCCTATGAAAAATATCTCACCTTCAATGTTACCTCACTTTCATGGGACTTTCCACAGAGGATCTAGATGAATTCCTCTTCGAGTTCGATAATCTCTGTCAAAGTTATGACTACACCTCGAGTGAGCAGAAATTGAAATTGTTTCCTTCCACCTTGAAAGATAATTCCTTGCTATGGTTTATGAGTTTGGGTGGAGAAATTGTTGTAACGTGGGATCAGATGAAATAGGTATTTCTTGCGAAGTACCAATAATATTGCAGAATGAAGGATAAGAGAGAAGAATTATTTAATGTGCAAAAAGACGATGAAAGTTTGGAGGATTTTGTGGAAAGGATTCTGTATAATGTGCAGAGATCATTCCATACCACTATTGGAAGGGATATTCTCAAGATCATTTTGCTGTGTGGAATAAGAGAAGAATTTCTGGACATGCTTAATCTGTTAGGGAAGGGAGACATCTACAAAGAAACTTTTGATCATATTATGAACTTATGTAGACAATACTCTAGAGGGTCTTCTAGAACCAACACAAGGGACTGAGACATTTTCTCATTAGCACAAAAGTCAGCTAGAGGAGGAGCTACTCGGGCAAAGATTGGAAATATCCTCGAGAATTTTAAAACTGACATGATGAGTTCAATCTCTTCATAGTTGGATGTCAAGAGAGAAAAAAAACAAGTGGCTGAAGATCTGGTACTTGGGGTGTTTTGCCCTAAGTGTAGGAAGAAGCACCCGCTGAGAGAATTCCCACTTAATAAGGTGAAGGTGTGTATTCTGCATGAATTGGAGCATGATACTAAAGATTTCCCCTCACTTCCAAAGGTAAAAGAAGTATTTTAGGAATCCACTATAGACACAGAGCATGCCTGTTTAATTTTGGAGAAGAAGGTGTGGAAACCTCGGATCCCAGGTATGAATTCTGAGCCTACACATTTCAATTCCTGGACTAATGTTAATAATCAATTTCCTCCAAAATACTCATATCCTAATACACAGTGGCACCAACCTTCACAACTTGTAGTACAATATTCAAAACCCTAGACTTCATGGGAACCACATCCAAACCAACAAGCCTCTTGGTCTTTGAGATGGAGAAACCCTTACCTAGGAAACCAATTTCCCCATAATCATCCATCCTATCCATAGTATCAAAAACCAAATCTGAAACTCCTAAATAATTCTTCACCAATGGGTGCACCAATCCGTCCTCAACTTCCTGCTCAACCTAACCCCAATCCTAATAATAAGGCAATGCAACAATTCGAAACTTCTAGCATGCCAACTTATTCCATTTCCCCTCTCTCTTGCAATAATTTACACTTACAATAAGGGAGGGTAGTGGAACCAATCATCATTGAGGATGGCCCACACTCTATGGCTGATGAAGGAATGAATCCATGATTTGAAAATTCATTCAGTTTGGCAATCCTCATTATTGAGGATGCCGAACACTAGTTGAAACACTGATTGAGATACATGGTGAAACATAAATTGATACACTTTCAGAGACATGTACTAAGAGTCAACCTACATAGTATTTGAGAGAACCATCGTATCCTTCCATCATTAGTACCTTATTTACACGAATTAGTCAATTTTATTGCTTTTTAAGCTTTAATACACTATGAGGTGGACTAGGGGTGCTTAGGTGGACATATCCCATGTCAAGTTCAGGTTCTATGACCCACATGGGTACTCCATCCTAGTCATCCAACCACATATGCATAGCCATAATTTTTGGTGTGCTCACATTCATTGAATGTGGACATGCAAGTTGACTTGGGGCGCTAGAGTGGGATTTTTCCCAAATTTGGCATGATTTGGTGCAATTAATGTTGCATTGAGAGTCTAGACCATCCATTTTCCACACTCATGCTATCCAAGGTGTAATAATTGACCTAGCACACATTGGCCATGCCACTTCATCAATTCGTGGCCATTTGGATAGATTTGGGACGAGATTGGCCCACCTAGGGGGGTTTGATGCCAATTTGGAAATTTTGGGATTGTTGCTCACAATTGGCTTCCAAAGCCATTCAAAACTCTTATGATGTATTTATAACTGTTGATAACAATTTTAGAGTCAGACAGTCCAAAATTATCTTGTTTCCAACTATCATTCGATGTAATTTAACTGTAATTTGATGGTTTTTGCTGAAGCTTGCACCCAAATTTCATTTGTGAACCTCACTAATGCTCCTAGATTATCCTATGGTTCGAATTATTCCTTTTTTGGTTCAAATTTATCACATGGTATCAGAGCTGGTTGGATATTTTTGAGTTGCAGACCAAATTCTTAGTGGATTTGAGTTGCTTTGTTAGTGAATTCTAGATAAAATCGAATTGCTGAGTGTAACCCAGTTATCAATTTCACCACCATCAGTGCAGGAAGTAATGGAATCTACCCACATCATGATAACACCTTTAAAATTCTTTGAATGGAAGGAAGAGATGGTGATTCAATTGAGAGCCAAGGGGATTTTTAGAGTTACTATGGGCACTGAAGTGGAACCAAATTCTGCTATGGAAAAAGCGAAGTTTTTTAGAAAATTGGATGAAGCATATGGTTTTCTATGTCTGAGCATCTCAAGAGAGTTTTTTTTCCATCTTGATAGTTTGACATCACGAAAGGAGGTTTGGGAGAAACTTGAGTCTCTATTTGGCAAAACTGATGAGCTATGTGGTCACTAGCTTGAGAATGAGCTGATAAGCTTGAGCCCAGTGTACTATGACACAATCCAAGACTTCTTCATTAAGTTCAAATCACTTGTATTTCGGTTAAAAAAATGTGGGATTGAGAGGAAGGAAGATCAACTGATTTTGTCTATACTTTCGAAGTTGGGGCCAGAGTTCTCAGTCTTTGTGAGCACATTTCACTCAAGCAAACTCACCCTTCAAAAATGGAAAATTCCAAGTTTGGAAAGTTTCATGGAGTCACTCACTCAAGAGTAGGACAAATTGGTCCAAATGAGTTCCATCAAGACCAAATATCAAGCACTAGTAGTGGGGGTTTTGAATTTAGCAAAGGGCAAACCCAAGTCCAAGAATTTGAAGTTGCTGGACAAGAAGAAATTAGAAAAACCCAAATCCAGTGAGGGAGCTATGAATCCACCCAAAGAAAAGGAGAATAAAGTGAAAGAGAAAGACACATTATCTTATTTCCACAAGGGATGGCATCTAGAAAGCTCATGCATGAAGAAAACCATAGAAACCATGGCGCAGCTGCTGGAGAAGAACAACATTTCAGCCCATTTGGGCCTCGATGGTGAGTCATCTACAACAATATCATCTTCAGCAACATTCATATCAGAATTATCAGAAAAAATAGAGCATGTGTCATCACTTACATCTTCGAATGGTTGAGGAGAGGAGAAATCCCCCGATGCAAGTTCAAAGTTTGGAATTGGCTCTTCTTCAAATTTGACACTTCTTTCAACAAAGGTTTTTCCAGTAGATGTGTCAAAGAGCTTGTACCCTTTGGTTTCTTGGCCATATCCAACTATGAGACACTCCTTTCTTTGTGGCCGCAAGGCTTTCCTCTTCTCTGAAGGTATTCTTGCCCATTCTTTTGTCCCAAATATCCTGAAATTTGAGACATCTGGTTTTTCACCAAACCATGCCTCGTAGGGTGTCATCCCTTTCACTGATTTGTGGAAGGCTCTGTTTTGAATATGAGTAGCACAACTGATGGCTTCAGCCAATATATTGGGATTAAGTTCCCTTACTTCTATCATGCAAGTTGCCATCTATTTGAGAGATCTATTCTTTCTCTTTGCCACACCATTTTGCTGTGGTGTGTAGGGAGTTGAGTGTTGCATTTGGATGCCACACTCCTCACAAAGTTTCTGTAGATTCTTATTCACATTTTCCTTTCCATTATCAGTCCTAAGGACTTTGATATTCTTCCCACTCTGATTCTCTACTAGTGCTTTCCAAACTTTGAGTTGCTCAAACAACTCATATTTTAATTTCAGAAAATACACCTAGCAAAATCGAGAGTAGTCATCAATAAATGTAAGCACATACCTAGATCCACCATATGAGGGAGTGGGTAGTGGACCAATCAGATCAGAATGCGCCAACCCAATTTTTTGTGTTGCTCTCCTTGCCTTNACATCCAATACATGCTCCAGTAGATGGCTGAATTTGTGGAAGACCTTCCACCATTCCTTCTTTGTGCAATGTTTGGAGATATCTGTAATTCATGTGGCCAAAAATCTCATTCCATAGTTTGGAAACTTCATTGGCATGTGAGTGAAGTGCTTGATCACTGGAAGTAGGGAGGAAATTATAGAATTTGTACATTCTCTCATGATGATCAGCATACCATACTGCAACAATTTGGTCTGTTAAGATTTCAGAAATATCTACAGAGTCAGGAGTAAAGATTAATCTCTTTGGCTCTCCTATATGGGTCATCTGGTAGAATGACAACAAATTTTCTACAAGGTTCGGTACATACAGTACATCACTGAAGAACCCATGGTCGAAATCAATTCTCCCAATCCCTTTGGTTTGGAGTTCAAAATCATCTCCCATTCGAACTGCTGGGCTAGCATTCGAACTGCTGAGCCAACATTCGAAATTATGGAGGAGAAGAATTCTCTCCTGGATACCATATGCCTAGAAGCACCTGAATCAACAATAAAGGACGAGGAATTAGAATTACTTTCCACTAATGCATGACATTTCTCCTTGCCTTCACTTGATCTGGAGTTTCCATCTCTCTTCCTAGTGCTGTCAGGGACTGGAATGTTGTTCTTCTCTAGTAGCTATGCCATGGTGTCTGTAATATCCCAGTTTTGACCCCAGTTGCATGAAAAGATACATGATGTATATATTGTAATTAATCGTGGTGTGGAGCTAAAGGAAAAAGCCCCACCATCGATTTGGTTGTGTTATGTTTTGGCAATGGGGATCGTTGCTGATGGTATATCGTGCTATCCGGCACATTATAGTTTTGGCATCATGTAAATATGCACATTAATTAAAATGAACCTACAGCCAGCTACGACGGTGCAATGTTAATGAAGAGGGAATGATTTTCCTAAGGATAAGGGGGGGGGAATTATTGAGCTTTGGGCCTATGGGGAAGAGCCATGTGTCAGTTGTTGAACCCTTTTAGCTGTCACCCACCTTTTGTCTCACTTACCTTTCCTTGTATTATCATCCAACTACCACATTAAACACTTGATGTTAGTTGGGGCAGTTATTGCTGAGTAGTGGTGGGTGTGGGAGGACTGTTAGTCCTTTCCCACGTGCCCACTCCACCAACGGACTCTTCATCTTCACGCCGCGTGGGGCAGAAGAAACACTCTCTCCACTCTCCCATGAATCCATTCTTTCGATTCATGGTCATTCCATTGTCTTTACCCATCTCTCCATGCACAGGTTGGGGGATCTTCATCATTTTTCCTCACACAAGGCGGGAGCAACCGTTACCGTCACCCACGATTCTCCTGTGCAGAGCGATTCACGCTCGGGGGCTGTGTGTGTGGGTGTTCTTCCATACCAGTTTCCATTGTGGGTGTATGTTTCCTTGCCGATTTGTGGTCATGTATGTTTTTCCTCTTGTCCATGTGGAGAGGCTGTTTACTCTTCCAAATCTCGGGCTGTGTATTTTCTCGTTGCTGCAGGGGTGAAGAAGGGGTTGTTGTTCTTCCCCTAGTTTTGGGTTGCTGTGTGTTCAAGTATATTTTGGGTTGTTGCTGAGTTGTTTTGGCCATGTTAGGGACAAGAACAAATCTGAATCGCCTTGCTTGGCTTGAGCTGCGTCCACCATTTTGGGTCATCACCCTATTTTCTTTTGGTTCCTCACAGGGTTGTGAATCGTTTGGTTTTACTGTGGGTATGCAGTGGTTGGTATTTAGACTATGTGGAGTGGGATTGAAATTTGGGTATGCTTGAGAAACCTGGTGTTTGGGGGATACACAGACAGAGTGAGATGGTTGGATTTCTTCTCCACAACCCCGAAATAGCACTGGAAAGGGAAGTCAGGGATTGAGGGACTGTGAAGTAGAGAAGGGACTGATTCCTGGTGTTGGGTGTGTGTGGATGTCTTAGAAGTCAGGATATCTCTGGTGTATGCATCCTTAGCTCTTCAATGAGCTTGCCAGCTTAGCATTCAACTTTTCCTGGCTCCTTGACAGCCTGATAAACCCAACTGTGTTGACTTGGCTGATTATGTACCTTGAATATGTGTAAGCTTGCTTAGTCCCTTATTCCTTGGGGAATCATGCCCAGCTCAGGGGTGGCAGTGTTGCTGAGAGATTGATGAGCATGCTGGCCTATGGTTGGGTGGAACATTGCAGCGACGTAGCTGGTTGCAGATGAGTTCTGTATAAGATAAGTGTTCTTGACCATTCGTCTCTACGTTTATATCTATTGTTTAATGAATATGATGAACATGTTGAATTCTTGTATGAATGGATGTTTGCTTCCACTGTATGTTGAATAATTATGCATATTAGCATGTGTTTTGTTCTAATCATTTTATATCAGATGTTATATGCATGTACATGTTCATGGGGTGGTTTGCCTAGATGTTTGATGGTTTGGTAGCGTCCTCTTTGCTGGTCAGAGGGTCAGGAATGTTACAGTATGGTATCAGAGACTACGTTGCATCATGGGCCTGAATGGGCCATGAATATGCAGTGACAAAGCCATCATTGCAGCATTGGGCCTTAGAGGGCCATGGGAAACCAGCTAGCAGAGGAAGGTTGCCTTTTGCCTAGCAGAGATCAACAATTATGATAGAAAATTTTGTTGAAATTTTTTCTAAGTGTCGAGCTTGTCGGGTCATCGGAGAACTAAGTGGGAAGCTCCTCTGATACATCAAGAAGTGTATTTTAAAGGCCATCCGATGAGAGGTAGGCATAAAATAATTTTTGAAAATTTCTAAGTGTCAGGCCGTTGGCTCATCGGAAGACTTAGTGGGAAGCCCTTCCGGTGCAGCAGACAGATTAGTATAAAGGCTGTCCGATATAGACCCCGATGGTGGTGAATATGAGTCGATTGATCGATGAAATTTAGAAGAAGTTTGAGCCGATACATTGGTGAAAATTAGCTGTTTGGAGTGGCGACAGTCAGTTGTTTGGAGTAGCGACAATTAGTTGTTGGGTCGAAGAAAATTAGTGGACGTAGGAACCGATACATCAACCGAAAAGAGAGGAAGTTAGTTGGTGGAGCCGTCGACAGTGATGGCGGAAAGAAGATAAAGAGAAAATTTTCTAAGTCATATGACCATCGGCGATCGAAAAAGTTTATCTGATTGGATCGTTGATTATTAGGTGATGGAGTCGCTAAAACGTCACCACCATCGGCAAAATTTAGTTGTTTGAGCAGCCGATGCGGCGGAAAATATCGGAGAAAAATAGAATATGGGATCACCAACAATTAGAGGATGAGGTTTCCAATATAGCGGTGGAAGAGAAGATGAAGACGGAACCAAAGGTTTTGGCAGAAATTAGTTGAAGGCAGAGCCGCAGTTTCGGCGGAGATCTCCCGAAGACCGCCAAAACGTCGGTGAAGGTTAGTTGTTTGAGAAGCCGATGCGGTGACAGACAAGGAAAGAATTTTTTTTCCAAAGTGCTAAAAATTTTCAAAAAGATTTAGTTGTTTGGATCACCGATATGTCGAAGAAGGTTAGCTAAATGGACCGTCGATAGTGCTCTAGTTGCTGACACACAGTGGATGGAGCTTCCGACCGCCGATAGGGTTATGGTCCACGGAAACCATAGTGAGTTTGCTTCCCTCTATTGCGGATGCCTAAGGAACTATCCACTTGATGGATAGTGCTTCTGATCATCGATACTACATTGTGGAAGTTAGTCTCCTCGTCGATGCTGTAAGGGTTAACGGTTCCAGTCGCCGACGCAGTGGAAATAATTTGTTGTTTGAATCGCTGATATGGCGGAGAAGACTAGTGGATCAGATTTCCGATACACCATAGTCCTTGGCATCACCAATAATAGCCGGAAGCTTAGAAAACTACGAATCCAACATGTCGAAGGAAAATAGGTGATCAGACCGCCGATGGGCATCGGAGAAAACTAGTTGTTTTGACCGCCGAAGTGTCGGAATTTTAGTTGGGATGAGACCCAATTTGAGCAAAGGAAATTTTGAGTTTTTCAAAGTGTATTTTTCAGCGGTTTCAGTGAAATTCTCAGCAGGTTTTCAGGGCTGAAAAAGAAGAAATTCTAGGTGGCTGAAGTTGGCATTTCAGACCAAAATATAGTTGTGTGTTTTTCCTAAGTTTTGGTGAAAATCATCATTTTAGAAGTGGTGTGGTTTTCACACCTGAGGTCAGAATGAAGCACGTTGATAGGCGTTGGAAAGCTTATCTAGCAAGGAACAAAAAAGAGTCACTAGAGTTTGAATGTGGAGTAGCAAAGTACTAGTGGTTGTCAATATGGAAAAATCCAGGAATTGCATGCCTAGAGGTAGCAAGGACTATGAAGTCAAACCAGTTGTTGTGTGGAAGAGGAATTCCATGCAAAGATGATGGACTTGAAAAGGGAAATTTCCTTAACCCTGTCTTGCTAACTATATTATATTTTATAGGTTTTATACATAAATTGTATGAGGATATGCCTTGCATAGGATATTACATGTTGGTAAGAGTAGTGGGAATTATACATTTACAATGAACCACTAATGGTAAATATTGCATTGGTATTGGAATTAGTGGAAAAACCAATGACAACATGGGCATGGCTGAATATGTTGTTGATGCTGATGAATGTGACCAACAACCCTATGGAGAAAGGGATAAGGAAACAAATCCGGTATCAAAAGTTGGTGAGCGAATTCTGCAATCCCCTGCAAGAGGCCAACCAAACTGGTAATGTCAAGGGTGTAAGTAGGATCCATACAGGTAATGATTTAATTATGAAAATTGCATGGATTGGAAGGGCAAGAGGTCTCATACCATGTGGTTATTTAAAATTTATACTACAATCATATAGAAATGTATCATGCCTGTATATGTTGTTATGAGCTTGTTAACCCAAAGAAAGTAAGTACTGATGGTCTTGATCATGGTAGGACATCCTATATGAGGTAGTCATGGTTAGGCCATAGTACATTTGAATGAATCGTATTCCTAAATCAATGCAAGGTAGCATTGAGTGGGTATGCATTAAGAGATTTATAAATCTTGTAGTTATACATTGAATGGATGCATATGAAAAGCCTGAGTAAATGTTGTAGATATGCATACATAAGTATGGGTACAAATGTTGTGATGCATTGCATGAATGGATCAAGATAGTGCATGTGTTATTATGACTAACTAATGGCTGAAATGATGAATTGATGATAATCCTGGCATCCTTTCAAGCGTTGTTATGAATGCAGGATAGTAAGTGCATGAATAGGGTAGTCATGATCGATTGGCTGCCAGAAATGCTCTATGGAAGGGCAAGGTGGTACAAATGATACGCCAAGCGCTGTTATGAATGCAGGATAGTAAGTGCATGAAGAGGGTAGTCATGATCGATTGGCTGCCAGAAATGCTCTATGGAAGAGAAAGGTGGTACAAATGATACACTTGTGAAGTAAGGAGTATCTAAACATTTCATTTAAATTGCATAAATGATGTGACTATACCTTGCAATTTTAGTATGATAATGATTCGCGTGAAGTAAATGGGTTTTGGGTAATATTGGTATGCTAATAGCTGGAAGTATTTGAATTCTATAATTCTAAGAATGCTTTAGTGATTGTTGCAGCAAGTTATATGCATCAAGAATTGCCAAGTGTTTGGATGACTGAGGTTTAGGTCTGCCTCCTCTTTGCCGATCGGAGGGTCGGGGATGTTACAATGTCTATGGTTTTCTTCATGCATGAGCTTTCTAGATGCCATCCCTTGTGGAAATAAGAGAATTTGGCCTTCTCTTTCCATTTCTCCTCCTTTTCTTTGGGTGGATTCATAGCTCCCTCACTGGATTTCAGTTTTTTTTATTGTGCAAGAAGATGGAGAATTGACAGGCAATTCTCAAGAGCCTAGGAGAACTAGACCCGAAACTAGTAAGGCTTCATTTGCTAGTGATAGTGCTCTTTCTGAGCACTGTTACATGCTGATCAGTTCTGATCCACAAATATATCAGCAAGATTGTATAGACCCAAGATGGAATTCAGCAATGGAAGATGAGCTTCAGTCCCTCCAAGAGAACAATACATGGGAATTGGTTTCCCTTCCTCCCAAGAGGAAAGTTGTTCAATGTAAATGGGTCTATCGGACCAAACTTGCTGCTGATGGTTATGATATAAAACAAAAGGCTAGGTTAGTGGCTAAAGGCTATTCTCAAGTCCATGGATTTGATTACACAGAGACCTTTGCACCAATTGCAAAGATGGACTCAATTAGACTAGTTCTTGCACTAGCAGCTAGTAAGTGTTGAAAGGTTCACCACATGGATGTAAAGAGTGCTTTCTTGCATCGTGAAATACAGGAGGAGATCTATATGCAGCAGCCTGAAGGTTTCCAAGAGGATCCTTCATTAGCATGCAGGCTGAAAAAATCATTTTATGGACTCAAGCAAGCCCCCAGGGCTTGGTATGCAAAAATGGATGCTTTCTTGCTTTCAATTTGCTTCACAAGATGCAAATCAGACCCTAATGTGTATTTGCAGCAAAATTATGTTAACTTGCAGGTCATTTTTCTTTATTTTGATGATATTCTTATTACAGGTTGCTGCACCAATTCAATTGGACAAATTAAGAACTCTTTGCACAGTGAATTTGCTATGACAAACCTAGGATTGCTAAGGCAATTTTTGGGCTTGGAAATTGAGAAAAATGGTAAGAGAATCATGCTGAGTCAGCCACAGCATGCTTCATACCTGCTGAATAAGTTTAATATGGCTGAATGTAAGGCATCCAAGTCTCCCTTTCTTTCTGGTATTAAATTGCATGAATTTGGCAATTCCCCAATGGTGGATATCACACTCTACAGGAAACTAGTGGGAAGCTTGCTCTACCTCACTCATACAAGACCTGATTTGTCTTATGCTATGAGTGTTGTAGCAAGACACATACACTCGACACATGAGATCCATCGGAAGGCTTATAAAATAATTCTTCAATATGTCCAGGGAACCAAGAAGTTCGGAGTGCACTACACAACTAGTTCCTCACTTCAACTAGGTGGATTTTTTATTTAGATTGGGCCAGTGATCCAATTGAAAAAAAGTCAACATCATGTTTTGTCTTCATGTTTGTTGAGGGTCCTATTTTCTGGTATAGTAAGAAACAAAACACCATCTCACTTTCATCAGCAGAGGCCGAATACAGGGCAGTAGTCAATGCTGCAACTCAGTGTGTTTGGTTGCAGGGAACTCTTCAGGAGTTTGGTGTCACAATTGATTCTCCAACCAACATTTGGGTGGATAATCAGAGTGACATCAAGATATATACTGATCTAGTATATAGGCAGAGGAAAAAGAACATAGAGATTCACATGCATTACATTCGGGGCTTAGTGCATGGTAGAGTGATCTCACTACAGTATTGCCCATCCACCGAGCAACATGCCGACATTTTTACCAAGGCTTTCACTGAGAAGACCTTCACTTACCAGAGATATTTGCTTGGGGTGAGTGAAGGATGGTAATTTTATCTTATATCATTGCAGGTCCATCCCCATGTCCATTCTTGAGGGGAGGTTTTTCCCATGTGGTTTTCCTTCTTTCCTTGGTTTCACATGGACAAATAAAAATTGAAATTTTTGATTATGTACTTGAGGTGACTTGAGCCATTGTTGCCAAGGCCTTCATAATTTTGTGAGCATACTTAGTTTTTGGATTAAGGGAGGGTGTTAGAACATTAATCCATCATTAGTACCTTAGCTACAGTAATTAGTCAATTTTATTTCTTTTTAAGGTTTAATACACTATGAGGTGGACTAGGGGTGCTTAAGTGGACAGATGCCATGTCAAGTTGAGGTTCTATGACCCACATGGGTACTCCAGCCTAGTAATCCAGCCACATATGCATAGCAATCATTTTTGGCGCACTCCCATTCATTGAATGTGGACAGGAAATTTGACTTGGGGCGCTAGAGTGGGATTTTTCCCAAATTTGGCTTGATTTGGTGCAATTAATGTTGCATTGAGAGTCTAAACCATCCAGTTTTCCACACCCACACTGTCCAAGGTGTAATAATTGACCCATCACACATCAGCCATGCCACTTCAGCAATTCATGGCCATTTGGAGAGATTTGGGACGAGATTGGCCCACCTAGGGGGGTTTGATGCCAATTTGGCAATTTTGGGATTTTTGTTCACAATTGGATTCCAAAGCCATTCAAAAATATTATGATGTATTTATAAACTTGTTAATAACAATTTCAGAGTCAGACAGTCCAAAATGATCTTATTTTCAACTATCATTGTGTGTGATTTAACTATAATTTGATGGTTTTTGCTGAATTTTGCACCCAAATTTGATTTGTGAACCTCATTAATGCTCCTAGATTCTCCCATGGTTCAAATTACTAACTTTCTGGTTTTAATTTCTCACAGTCACTTGTTTGCTTATGAATTTAATCCTAAAAACAAAAAAATGAAACTAAGTGGAACCCAAATAAGTTTTGTTCATACCTGGTAGAAGGCATGGAAGGTCCAATAAATGTTGGTCTTATTATTCTTCTCTGAAGCAAAAAATCAAGGCCAAGGCCACTGGCGTCCATTAAATCCATTAAAAACCTCAATGTATACCTCGGAAACAATCAAGAAGCTCTGTTAAAACAATCATGAAGTTGTTCGAGCAAATTACACATCGCATCTAGGAAAGGGCCAAGCTCATTCCAACAACCAGTTGTAGACCAAAAATCAAATGAAAAATGGAAAAATATATACAAAGAAAAATTGTAATAAACCTTGATGAAAACCCTTTCCAGAAATTACGATAGATGGAGGGCCAAGATCTATTCTGGACATATGTATTAAATGACCCTTATATTCCTAGTTGCACTATCAACTCACAACTAGGCCGAGTTAATGTCCCAAGTACAAACTAAAACAATGTGTGGAATCCTTCTTGTATCTACCGAAAGGGTCAAACTATATGTTAAATCAATAAACAATTTTTTATTGCTAGGTCATGACTATGGTGTTAGCACCATATCCCTCATACCTTCGTTAGGATAATTAAACCTTATCACCCTCAAACAAAAGCTCGTTCTAGAACCTTTACACTTCAGCTATTTTACTTAAGGATTGGGTACCTTAACCCTTTGAAGTGCTAGGTATATTTCCTAGCATACTTCCTTTTAAACAATGAAAAAATAAAGAGCTTGAAAGTATCACCTAAAGGTGTTGCGTTTGGGTTGTCGACACTTGTACGTATTTTCCATTGAAATTTAACCTGCCAGTCCAAGTAAGATTCATTTATGAGATATTTTTACACATAATGACAATTATTTCATGCTACGACCAAAATATACTTGTTATAATATTTATTCGAATAAAAAGAATAAAAGTGACGCAGGAGCATCCTTCTCTCCATCCAAATCCAAGTCTAATGTTTGTATCAGACCTAGAATGGGTCTTCATTTTATGAATTAATATTCCTTGGACTATTATATTGTAAATAAACCTATGTTTAAGTGTGATTCTAGATGGGTGATGAGTCATTTAGGTGATTCACTAGGTGAATGAATGAGTCATAGAGTCAAAGTATGAGTCATGTAACAAATCCCTCATCTAATGGTAGCAAGTCATATGATAGGATTAAGAGTTTTCCTTATTTAGAATTAGTTAGTAGAGTGATGAGGGTTTATTGGATATGGATGAGGATTGGTTTTAGAATCCTTCTATATATATGTATGTAATCCCATGAGGTAAAGGTAGGTAGGAAAAGGTAGCCAAGGTAGGTAGTCAATGTTATCTAGTGTGTGACCAATCAAGGAGAAATCATGACAAGTTAGACGGTCATGGTTGAACCATACTTAGGAGTATTAGAATGTAGATTCTAAATCAATATGAATGTACATATTTCTTGTGTTATTTAAAGGAAATCCTATTTCAACATATATCTATGTAAATGTAGTGCTTTCGGAGTGTATGATTATATGAATCGAATGCTTGATTTATATTTGTAAATGAATTATAGATCTGTGTATGCATAATGTTAAAATAATGATTTTGGGAATTGAAGGTTGTAGAGAGTGTTTGATGGATTTATGTATGTAAAGTGCATGAGTAAACCCCATGTCATTTATCACTAAAAGGATCGATGCTCCATTGTATATGTTCCACAAACGTGAAGTTCATGTTTGGATAAATGACGCGCTCGAGAAGTTAAATTGTGGGAAGGATGAAACAATAGAAGTAATGTGCAGATCCAGTGAAGGATCTCAAGCTTGATAAAATATAGATGAAGGTCAAGTGATCGATCCTCTGATCAATCAACACAGGATTGCAAATATTACATTGGGTTCATTCGAAAGATATTGGAGGATCCAGATTAAAGGGGAGAAGATGGATCGGTGATTGGGAAAGAATTCACGAAGTAAACCTGCATGGGAGATAAGAGATCCACAAAGTTAAATTGAAGTTCCGCACTTAATCATATATCGACTGTAGAGATATATTCCACAAGAAATTGACGGTTTGCAATAGTTACAGAAATATATTTGCGGAATGATATTTGCAGAAGCCATTTTAGGAAAAGTTGGAAAGCACACCCGTAATCTGCATTTGCGAAAGGTTATTGTGGAAAAGGAAATTGCAGAAGGAATTGAAATTGCAGAAGGAATTGAAATTGCAAAAAAATTAGCTTGCAGAAAACAAATTTGTGGAATGAAGTTTGCGTAAATAGAGTTGCAAAAATAGAGTTTGCAAAATTGAGCTTGCAGAAACAGAGTTGTGCAATGGTGTTGGAGAAATATTTGGCCGGGTTCCCAAATTTAGAGGTTTGATAAATGTAGAGCAAACTATTCTTGGGAAAGCATTTGGAAAATGACAATTTGAGGTTCCCGTCTGCATCATGTGGTATCAGAGCAGAAAAATAATTCTGCATGAATATTATCAGAACTCGAGCAAAAAATGGATTTTTGAAGGAAACCAATGCACAATTCGCTCTTGGAAAGAGGTAATAGTATTTTTTATTTTATTTATGATTTCAAGTAACTATGCAAAATGAATTGAAGATAGAGAAGGTGTGGGTTAGATTTGAATTTTGATTCTAGACACAAAAGAGTGAAGAAGAAATCCTTGGAAGGATTTAACAGGCACATACGTGGAGGATGCATGAAAAGAGTTTGTTAATACATTTGAATAGTTGATGGATGAAGAGACAAGAAAGGAAAAGGGTGAGCCACCAAAGTGCAGATGAGTGGGTGAAAAAAGATCAGGAAGAGGATCTTTGAAGGTATGAGCTTAATTTTTTTATGATAATTCTGCTTTTTAATGAAAGATTACAGATATCAACGAAAGTTTGGCAGCAGTAACAACTGAGAGAGTTGTTCTCAAGAATAATTATGTTCTTGATGAAGAAAAATGATAAGGTCTTGGTACTAATATTATAGGTAGTTGACATAATGTTTAGTGTTGATTTTTGGCATAAGAAGTTCATGTTGCAAATAGAAGGGAGATGTTTCATCCAACTATACAAGTGGAAAAGTTTTAAAGGTATGGAATGATTGATGTTTTATTTAAGTCTGGTTATAAGAATTTGTTTGAAACAAACATGGATGGCTTGATAGAAGCAATGGAAGCTAGAGGATTTGTATCAAGGAAAATTGTATTCTTGAGGAAGAGTTTGTGAACTCTTAGAGAAAAGAGAAAGAAATGGTAGAACCTAAAGAGCCAATAGAGGTTGGACAAATAGGGAAAAAGTTGAATGTTCTCAGAGAAGAAGTGGAATTGTAGAATCCAAGAGGAGAAAATGATGTTCCTCAAGAGGTTCTAGAGGAGAATAAACAAGGATACCAAAAGGACAAGCTCAAGGAGAGATATCTTGTTGAGGTGTAGTACCAGGTATGAAGACTTGATAAGAGAAGGCTTGGGAGAAGTCCACAAGTGAATAAGATGAAGTTGATAAAGAAAGAAAATAAGGAAATGGAGATGATGACTGCTGGAAGTCATTGCGGGGTTCAAAGAAAATCCACAGCAGAAGAAAATATGTCAAGATAGGAGACACCAACACAATTAGTCAAGAAGAGTATGATAGAGAATCTGTTGACATAGGATTGCAACTTATTCATTTGGAGATGTTGCTACAGAAAGAGAACCATAGGTATAGTTGGATAGTGAGAAAGAAGAAAGTGAGATGGAATTCACTACAAGTGAAGATAACACTACAAAAAAATACCCTTTTGGGGGTGGTTTTACTAAACCCTTCCCAAAAGTATTTTTAGGTCTTTGGGGGCGGTTCTTAAAATCCCCCCTCAAAAGTCCTGAAAATTGGAATTTTGGGGGTGGTTTTTGTTAAATTTTCATATGCTAAGCTAGATAATTATTATTTCATTTTGAATTCATAACAAAATCATATAAACAGGATCACTGAAAGATAGACAAGAACAACCATACAAAAGGAACACAAAGATTTATCCTGGGAAAACCCTAAAGGGAAAAACCCAGCAAAATCTTCCTCAATATAGATGCCCCAAAAAGATAAAAGGTAAAACCAACAAGGAGATCAAAGCCTGATCCTCCTCCTTCTCCAGCTACTTCTCTTCTCAACTAATGCGCTACACAAGTGAGAGTGTGTGTTCAAATGAGGAGAGCTACACCTCTATTTATATTCATCCGTTCACTTCAATTAACTCATCCGACATGTAGGCTCGAGTTAATCATGTAGGCTCGAGTTACATATGTAGGCTCAAGTAACCACATTGGGGTGCTAATGACCCACCTTTACAATTAGAGGGGACAACCTCATGACTCTTATTAGTTCTTCCGATTAGAAGAATCGAGGTACAATATAATACAAGTGGTTCTCCTGGTAGGACCATCGAGGAACACAAAAGATACATATAGAATATTCTTCGAAGTTACAATATTTCAACACTCCCCCTTAATGAGAAGGGTATTCTACAACAACATCAACAACAACAATAGTAGGAGAGAGATAGAGGACATCATTAACATCATCAGGGTAATACATCTATAAATCATTGGAAGCTTTTCAACATTATGTAGTCTTCATCTTCAATCTACAGTCTTCATCATCATTAATACTTTGACTGCTTCGATCAACAATATCTTTAGCACTTTGACCTTTCAATCAGCAACATCATCTTCAGCACTTTGACCTTTCTATCAACAACATCATCTTCAGCACTTTGACCTTTCGATCAGCAACATCATCTTCAGTGCTTTGACCTTTCGATAAGCAAAATCATCTTCAGCACTTTGACCTTTCAATCAGCAACATCATCTTCAGCACTTTGACCTCTCGATCAGCAACATCATCTTCAACACTTTGGCCTTTCGATCAGCAACATCATCTTCAGCACTTTTGTCCTTTCGATCAGCAACAACACCATCATCATACTCTGATCTTTTGATCAGAAACATCATCATGAAAATATCATCAACACCATAACATCATTATCATAAAAACATCAACATCATCATCATCAAAACATCAACATGATCAAAACATCAACATCATCATCATCAAAACATCAACATGATCCTTCCTTTCAAAATTACGGGATCAACATGTATGTGGTACTTAGACGATCCTTCTTGTCGGAATTACAGGATTTAGGTCTTTACGGAGTTACTAACGATCCTTCCTTTCGGAATTATGGGATCAACACATCTATGGAGCTCAGACGATCCTTCCTTTAGGAATTACGGGATCAAGTCTTTACGGAGCTACTAACGATCCTTCCTTTCAGAATTACGGAATTTAGGTCTTTACGGAGTTGCTAATGATCCTTCCTTTCGGAATTACGGGATCAACACATTTGTGGAACTCAAACAATCCTTCCTATTGGAATTACGGGATCAACACATCTGTGGAACTCAGACAATCCTTACTATTGGAATTACGGGATCAAGTCTTTACGGAGCTACCAACGATCCTTCCTTTCAGAATTACGAGATTTAGGTCTTTACGGAGTTACTAACGATCCTTCCTTTTGGAATTATGGGATTTAGGTCTTTACAGAGTTACTAACGATCCTTCCTTTCGGAATTATAGGATCAACACATTTGTGGAACTCAGACAATCCTTCCTATTGGAATTACGGGATCAACACATCTATGGAACTCATACAATCCTTCCTATTGGAATTACGGGATCAATTCAATGATCCTTCCTTTCGGAATTACGGGATTTAGGTCTTTACGGAGTTACTAATGATCCTTCCTTTTGGAATTACGGGATCAACACATATGTGGAACTTAGACAATCCTTCCTCTAGGAATTACGGGATCAACACACGTTCTCGAGTACTGAAGTCACCGAATCCATTCTAAACCGAAGTTCAACGATGATACAATCCTACCACATTCACGGGGACCGAGATCTCTAGATACATTTTGAACCGAGGTTCAGGGATGATGCAATCCTACGACTTTCACGGGGGCCAAGACCTCTGGATACATTTTGAACTGAGGTTCAGGGATGATGCAATCCACCACTTTCACGGGGGGCGAGATCTCTGGATACATTTTGAACCAAGGTTTAGGGATGATGCAATCCACCACTTTCATGGGGGCCGGGACCTCCAGATACATTTTGAACCAAAGTTCAGGGATGATGCAATCCTACCACATTCACAGGGGTCGAGACCTCCAGATACATTTTGAATAGAAGTTCAAGGATGATGCAATCCCACCACATTCCTGAAGACCAAAGTCACCGGATCTAATTTGGACAGATGTCCTAGGATGATACAATCCCTCTTCATTCTCGAGGACCGAGGTCACCGGATCACTTTTGGACAGATGTCCTGGGATGATACAATCCCTCTTCATTCTCGAGGACTGAGGTCACCGGATCACTTTTGGACAGATGTCCCAGGATGATACAATCCCTCTTCATTCTCGAGGACCGAGGTCACCGGATCACTTTAGGGCAGATGCCTAGGGATGATACAATCCCTCTTCATTCTCGAGGACCGAGGTCACCGGATCACTTTAGGGCAGATGCCTAGGGATGATACAATCCCACTGCAACATCACTACTCCCCCTTTCGAGGAAGGTTCTTGCGAACCTCACCAAGCTTGTCTCGAAAGTGTTCGAACTTTACTTGAGACAGAGGCTTTGTTATCACATCAGCAACCAAACCATCATCATCTACATCTTCAGTATGTGAATACTGAACTATCACCATCTGTATCTCTAGTATGTGAATACTGAAAGCATCATCATCTATATCTTCAGTATAGAAATACTAAAAGCATCATCATCTCTATATTCAGTATAGAAATACGGAATCACCATCATCTGCATCTACAGTATGTAAAAATTGAAACATCATCTATATCTTCAATATGGGAATACTTAAACATCATCATCTGCATCTTATCTCGTATGTAGTAATATCGGATTTCTATGTGTTACAATGAAACACAGGGTTCTCTGTCATCACAACTCTGATTATCACATAGAATCATTGTAGTATCCATATTCAGTTCAAAGAGACCTGATATTATCTTCCAAAGCCATATGGCTTCACAAATTAGCAGAGCAATCTACTATGTATCTTGCTTCAGCCATGCTATGAGAAACATTGGACTGTTTCCTGCTAAACCATGAACTCATAGCAGACCCCAAAAGCATCTACCTAATGTGCTTTTCCTGTCTGAGATACTTCCAGCCCAATCTGCATCTATGTAGCCATACAATCTATACTCATGGCTATCATCATAATATAAACCAAAGTCTATAGTCCCTTTCAGATATCTCATCACATGTTTTGCAGTTACTAGGTGAACCCGTCTTGGTTGAACAAGATATTGACTTAAGGTGTTCACAGCAAAACAAATGTCTGGTTTGGTATTTTTTAAGTACAAGAATGACCCAATGATCTATATGTAATGAGTCATATCCACTAACTCTAATGATTCATCAGCTAACAGCTTCAGGTTGGAGTCCATGGGTGTGGCCATGACTTTGCATTCCAACATATTGAATCTCTTCAATATCTCTACCGCATACTTTCCCTAGTTCAGAAATATTTCTTCTGAACTTTGCCATACTTCCAGACCTAGGAAATAATGCATTAACCCAAGGTCCTTCATCTCAAATTCTTCTGCTAGTTTCTTCTTGCTTTCCATGACCTGTTTCTCATTTCCTGTCAAGGATAAGTAATCCACATATAATAACAGGATGATAAGTTCATCTTCTACAACCTTGAGATAAAGGTTAGGATCAGCTTTACTCTTGGTAAATCCCATGCTTGACAAGAAACTATCTATTCTTCCTTACCAAGCTCTGGGAGCTTGCATTAGAGGAAATTTCAACTCAAAATGGGCCTCCTAAAATGATCTAATAAAATAATAGTTAAAATAATAAAATAATATTTATTAATTTTGGAGGAAGAAAAGAAAAAAACTACTTTTTTGTTTCTATTTTTGACATGTCTCCCTGTGTTTTTACTCAAATTTCGATCGAGAGAGCTCGTTGGATGCGGAATTAAATTCTGCATCCAACGAGTACCCACTCCGCATACTTTTAACATACCCCGCTACCCCAAAAACAAGAAATACTTGAAAAAATGGAATGATGATGTCATCATTCCATTTTTTCAGGTATTTCTTGTTTTTGGGGTAGCGGGGTCTGTCAAATTAAAGTATGCCGAGTGGGTACTCGTTGGATGTGGAATTTAATTCCGCATCCAATGAGCTCTCCTGATCGAAATTTGAGTAAAAACACAGGGAGATATGTCAAAAATACGAACAAAAAAAGTAGTTTTTTTTATGATACCTATCCCCAAATTTATATTAAAAAAGTATTTAAGACCTATACGGTATTTCAAATTTAAAGCAATTTCATTGGCTAACACATGATGACATGGAATTTGAATAAAAGTTAAAAGGCCCATTTTGAGTTGAAATTTCCTCTAATGCTTCAGTCCATAGAAGGCCTTCTTCAACTTGCATACGTGATTCCATCTGGCTTCAACTTCAAATCCTTGTGACTATTCGATGTAAAAATCTTTCTCAATCATACCATTAAGGAAGGCTTTTCTTTACTTCACCATGGAAGAAACTACCATGATAGTTCTGAAGGAAGTGTACCTTACTTCTTGGAGTAAGTGTCTCTTCAGACTTAATTCCCTTTTTCTGAAAGAAACCTCTGGCCACAAATCTTGCTTTATACTTCTCGATACTTCCGTCAGCTGCATGCTCTATTTGGTATATCCATTTGGAGGATACAATACTCTTTCCTTCTAGTTTGGGAACTACACCCCATACATCATTCTATTATTCTTTCATCATAACATCTTCCATGAGTTTGTCTTGTCAGATCATCAACATATCCTAGTCTTCTGCATTCAACTTTGAAGGTTGGAACCCACTTTACTCTTGGTAAAGTCTCGATCCATCAAGAAGCTGTCCATCATGTCATACCGTGTCGAACTCAGATATCTTCTGTAGTCACTCCCCCTGAAGTGGAGTATTATCTTCCTTCTTCATTCTATACAGGTGGTTCTATGCTTGATATATACTGGTCAATAGAGTATGTCATGTCATAGTCTATTCTTTCTGAGGCAAATCACGAGCCTTTCTTTGTACACTTGTTCTTGTAGATCCATATGGAGGATAATATGTACTTCCTTTTATGTCTTGAAATCATATCATATAAATCATTCCCCATGGTCAACTGTTATTCTTTGATCATAGTTTCTTTTATAGCATTCTTTTCTTCATATTGAGTTATCTCTCATACCCATGGTGGTCTTCATCCTTTGAGGTGGATCTACCGCTCTCTGAAGCTCTTTCTTTCGTCATGGTGTCTCTGACCCTGGGAGCTTCAAATTTATGTTTATTGAATTGTCATCACTTGTTCTTCAGAACAAGTCTCGTCCTTCTTTTATTGTAGGAGGTTGTACAGGACCTTTCAGAAAATTTCTAGATGCCTTCCATCTCTACCATGACATCATTGAGATTGTGCTCTAATCCAATATGTCAGCAAAGAGGTTTGATAAGTAGCACTGGAGAGTTGTATAGAGCCATGAGCTACTTACACATCACATGCATATTAGTAGTATTAATGTAAACAATCTATCATGCATAACACATCTACTGAATACAATCAAATGTATAACAAAACAATATCATGAAATGGCAATTGAATACTTATCTTTTATTTGTTTCGTGGGTAAACTCCATCTTGATCATTCTGCTTTATCATCTTCTTTATTCATGAAATAATCATTTCTTATCCAAATGATAAGATGAATAGGAGGTTCTTCAATAATTGAGTTTTTTCATATTCCTCACCGCTTGAGGGATCTTCTTTGAATGGTGAGATATTGATCTTCAATTGCTCCCATATTCTTCTTCTCTTCTTATTAGTCAAGCTGAAAGTAATCACTTACTTCTGGTATACATTCTTCACATGAATGAATCCCATGATCCTGGGAGGCCATTCAAGGTGTCTATCACCACTTCTGCATACTTCTTCTTCTACCGCTTCAAGTTGTTCTGCATTCTAGATCTTCACATTCTTCAACTATTTTCTCAAATCCATCTTCTGAATTATGTTCTTATCTTCAAATAGCTTGATCAAGGAATCAAACATCTTCGGTGTCTTTAGGAAAGACACTTGTGGTACAAGTTGATCCGTGATTGAATCAACAATGATCTTCTTGGCCTTGATCGAGTTCTTCTTGTGTAAGGATTTGAGGCTCATCTCCCTCTAGAACTGGAACCTCTCTACTCATGTAGGTGTCCAATTCATTTTCTTCAGAGAGATCAAATAATTCCATGCTTGGAAGTTTTCAAATTCACCAATCTTATCATCAAGCTGATGTGATAGATCACTTTGAAATGAGAACCTCAAATGCAAATAGCAAAAGATTAGATCTTACTGATTTGAGGTGTCCGTCCTGCTTCCAAATCTGGCTGATCTAGGGTTTGTTAGAGAAACCCTAATTTTCAAAACTTGGAATCTTTCAGATCTGATTGGATATAAATATAGATCTCTTTAAATGGAGTTGTCCAGTGTACTCCTTTTCTGAAAATAGTGGAGGGAAGCTCCTGGAACAGGAAGCCCTAGTTTTCCAATTTCTTTTGCAGAAATTCCTGTTACTGATTCTGTGATATCTTCGAAATTACTGCTCCTCTATGTCGAAAATTTTTCAATAAGGTAACCTCGCATGTCCTTGATCCAACACCATAGGTTTTATTAGAATTGGTTTCACCAATTGAGATTTATGATCATTTTCACAAGGTGACCTATTATAGGACTTTTCAGAACAATGAAGTTGTATGGAATGCCACGTGTCACTGGCTCATCTTCAGGTTTTGAAATTTAGACCACAGAAAATACAGTCCATGCTATTTCTAGAACATCTTCCTGAATTCCATTTGTACCTCTTTATCCCATGCTACAGCAATTTTCCCCAGGTGTCCTGTTTAGGGATGAATTCTGGGAGAGGTTGGAACCCTAACGTGGAGGGATCATATCTTCCAGAATATAGCGAATCTGAAGCTGAATTTTGGACACAGTGTAAATCAGGATTTTATCTTCAGCCTTGCAATTTGCAACTCCTGAGCCTTCACCAATCTCAGGATATAGTAAATGTACCAAAACTTAGCAGTTTTAGTATTTAGGGTTTTTTTTTTCAGATCGGGGTCAAACTAGGGTTTGAATTTCCCAGAGTTTCACCCAACCAAATTTCTTGATCCAGGTCTCTAAAATTAGATTTTGATGAGGAAAGAAATCCTATGCTGGGCTCACTCAAAAATTCTTCTTCTGCAAGAAGCCCTAATTTCCCGCACCGAAAACTGAAAATGCTCAGAATCGAATTCCGCTTCGACAGAAAGATGCGCCCTTCAATGGAGAGTCAGCCTAGCCTTCTTTTGCTGATCGATTGTGGAGAGAGAATAAAAAAGTAAGAAACCCTAGATTTTGTAGGTGCACAATTCCTTCTTTCAGGGTGGCTCTAATACCATGTTAAATTTTCATATGCTAAGCTAGATCATTAGTATTTCATTTCGAATTCATAACAAAAGCATACAAACAGGATCACTAAAAGATAGACAAGCATAACCATACAAAAGGAACACAAAGATTTATCCTGGGAAAACCCTAAAGGGAAAAACCCAACAAAATCTTCCTCAATATAGATGCCCCAAAAAGATAAAAGGTAAAACCAACAAGGAGATCAAAGCCTGATCCTCCTCCTTCTCCAGCTACTTCTCTTCTCCACTAATGAGCTACACAAGTGAGAGTGTGTGTTCAAATGAGGAGAGCTACACCTCTATTTATATTCATCTGTTCACTTCAATTAACTCATCCAACATGTAGGCTCGAGTTAAACAT
>LPNX010179469.1:540986-559215 GCA_001517045.1 Pseudotsuga menziesii | reverse complement strand
GGGTTTTTTTTTTTTTTTTGGGGGGGGGGGGGTTGGAAAGACCCCCCAAAAGTATAACATGAATTGGAATTTTGGGGGGGATTTAACTAGGGCCTACAACTTGCACAATTAATATGGTTTGATTTGCAGTCTTTTATGCATAATAATCATTGTTTATTATTATATTTTATAAGGAAGAATTGGTGAGGATGCCTCACACAGCTACTACATCGAAAATCCCTCTTATCCAGGAAGGAATCATCATACTAGAACATGTATGGATATCATTTGTAAATCAAAACTGTGTCTAACATCTCTATATCATATTCAAGTTCTTCCAAAACAATCTTAGTCCATTGGGAAGTGTCAACAACTCAACCTAGTCCACTGGGGATTCAATATGCACCAACTCAACCCTGCCCATTGAGGAACCTACATGTAACAGCTTGACTTATTCTATCAAGGAGTCAACAACTCAACTCAATACATTGGTGATCCTACATGTAATATCCGCTAGTATGCACCAATATGCACCAAGCTCTCCACCCCATGACATGGTGTCTCATATATCTCCCCACTCCATCTAAGAGTGTCTGGGAGAATGCACTAAATTTATCCATTGCATCACATGATGTCCAAGATATCTCCCCACTTATTCATAGAGTGTCCAGGAGCATGTGTTGGTCTCTCCATCCCTTCACATGATGTCCTAGAGATATCCCACTCCATCACAGAGTGTTCGGTAGAATGCAGTGGACTCTCCACCCCTTCACAAGTTATCCAATAGATATCCCCACTCTATCAACTTATTCTATCAAGGAGTCAACAACTCAACTCAGTACATTGGTGATCCTACATGTAATATCCGCTAGTATGCACCAATATGCACTAGTATGCACAAACCTCTCCACCCCATGACATGGTGTCTCATATATCTCCCCACTCCATCTAAGAGTGTCTGGGAGAATGCACTAAATTTATCCATCACATCACATGATGTCCAAGATATCTCCCCACTTAGTCATAGAGTGTCTAGGAGCATGTGTTGGTCTCTCCATCCCTTTACATGATGTCCTAGAGATATCCCACTCCATCACAGAGTGTTCTATAGAATGCAGTGGAATCTCCACCCCTTCACAAGTTATCCAATAGATATCCCCACTCTATCACAGAGTGTCTGAGAGAATGCTGTGGCCTATCCACCCTTCACATGGTGTTCTAGAGATATCCTCACTCCATCACATAGTGTTTTGGAGAATGCAATGGCCTCTCCACCCCTTCCAAGGGTGTCTGAGAGATATCCCACAACATCATAGAGTGTATGAGACAATGAAGTGGTCTCTCCACCCCTTCACAGGGTGTCCAATATATCTTCCCACTCGGTCACAAAGTGTCCAAGAGAATGCCACTATAAAATCATTCTTCCCTGTCAAAAAGGGAGTCAACATGGGAGTGATATCCCCACTCCATCACATGGTTACCATGAGAAGGTACAGTCCCATTTTTAGTCATCTAGGGACTATTCTGCCCACTCTATCACAGAGTGTTTGGGAGAATTCTCTGCTCCATTCTGACTCATCTACCCTTAGCCAAGTCATGTGACTAATATTGGGAGAATGTAAGCTTGATGTTGCATACATCCATATTCAAGCTCATCACAACTCCCTCTATACTAGAGAACCTTTGTCCCTCTATATCTGAGCATCATACTCTCCCTATAGATCTTCCTACAGGATAGTCCATCAACCTATTTGACGTGTCATTTCAGGTTCCAATCTGAAAACAAATTGTCACAGAGAAAATAAGCACATCTCCTTACTGCAAGTATCTATCCTAGTGACGACCATGTACATCAAATATCCTCTCAAATTCTTGTATAGTGGGATCCACCAAATATGAATCAAAATACAACATCACTTATACTTTTTACCATCAGTGTAGACATGTACTCATAATCCATCATGTTATTTCTTCTTAGGATCTCAATTGTGTTCTTCCCTTTAAAGAGGAATATCTCGTTAGGTCTCAGCCACACCTCCAATACCAACACTTGGTATAATGGTCCAAGATCCTCATCTTGGACTCAAGGATAACTTCCCCTGCACCTGTCAATAATTCTCTCTATATCCTTAGAAGTAAATTGAGTATTTGATCATGTCCTTCAGGATGAAGAGGCTCTTATAACCACTTCTAGAGTCTGACATGACTCTAACTAGATGCCAACTGCTTCTCATGATCATTGATAGAATTAAAAATTATGCACAATAATCATTATTTATTATTATATTTTTTGAGGCCGACTTAGTGAGGATTCCTCACATAGCTACTACATCACATTACATTTTCAATTCAATGTGATTTTAAGATATATGTTCCTATGTAGAGGGCATAGTCTTCATCATGATTGTTGGTGGTAATTTAGAGTCTCTAGAAATAAGTTAATCATATATGTCTGTCAGGGCATATGCAGATCGCCCCCCTCCCCCCTCCCCTTCCCCCACACTCCTTCCATCCTTGAATTGACTTCGAAGGATCCATTAAAGAAGAGTTTAAAGAAATTGTGATAGTTTAACAAGCCCCAAAATTCATACTCTTGTAAATCTGGTCTCTAAGCTAATTTCTACTAGTTTATAGAAAATAGATTTGGACTATGGGAGGATGTCAAATGCAATATCTCTTACCCAATAAATTTCATGCAGGACAATAAGATATTCATGTTTAAATACTTGCATCTCATGAGAATAAAGAGATTCAAACAAAAAACATATATCTTTGATGGTTGTATTCCTAGGATGAGCAACCTCTGCATTAAGTATCATCTTGTTTCAAGATAGCCAAATTTTCCAACAAAATTATTTGGGAAGGTCCATCCATATTATGGTTAGGTTAGATTTGAGATGCAGGAGTCCTAGGTAAGTAATTTTTCAAATGCAAGAACAAATTGCACCAAGCATAAGAAAGTGTTTTAATTTTCCCTACTTCATTTGTAGCATCATCCCAAATTGATTGAGCATAATCACATTATAGAAAAAAAAGGTTTTGTAGTCTCATCCTTCATGAGGAATAATGCACAATGAGAGGGTCCTTGTCTATTTTGTTTTGTGATATTTTCCAATGTGATAATTCTATTGTGTGTCAATATCTAGTAGAAGGAATTTATCTCCCACAATAACTTGGAATATAACCTCATTTAAAATGAATATATTTTTTTTTTATTGAAAGAATTTTGGTTGGGCCTTCACCCAATTATATCTAGTCCCAAATATACACTTCCTTGTTTCCAAAAATTCTCATTCCTAGGTTAGTACTTTTGATACCCCCTATCATTTCTAGCTTATGGAATATGATGCGTCAAACTAGGTCCTTCATTGAAACTTAGCATTCCTGGAGGTAGTTGACAAACCTGATTTGCTTTAAAGTCTTCCATATTATTCAATTCCCGAAGAATGTGATAAGAGATAACAGAGACATAGTATAACAAGATGAAATGCAACCTTTGCACAGTCACATTCAAGATTATATTGTTGAACTTTGTAGAAGAGTTTAAATCTTTTATTATAATTTCTGAATCTCCAAATATTTGAAGGTTATTATGTCCAACGTCCTTTGCGAGTTGACATGATTTTAAAAGAGCAAATATTTTTTCTTGATTATTTGTAATTTTAAACCCAGCTGAAGCTGGTTTCTAACCTTCCTCTCGGGTAGTATATCAATCCCCTTGCCCCATATTTCTTCGTATTTTCTTTTGACGCTCCATCAAAGAAGATTGAGACTTTATTTTTCCTTTGCCACCATTTTGAATTTTTTTTCCAGAAGTCTCACCTACCAAATTGGTTTGATAAAAGGTATACCAGAACCCAACTTAATTTTATCCTCCTGCAGTGATCCAATCCAATTATGATCAGCTGTGAATTTAATGGAATCAATTTGAATATTTCCCACAACTTCCAATAGAAAATCCTTTTATTTTGTTGTTATAATTTCTAGTTTCATTGCATTAGTATCCATGTAAAAAAATCCCCTTCTTGACAAGTTTTCACTTGTTAGAGCTTTCTGTTGCATTAGTATGCATGTAAAAAAATTGAATTTTGGAATACTTGGAAAATTCCAGATTGCTTTCCAAAAAGAAGCGTTTTAGATTGGATTTGGATTTATCAATAGTGCCTGGAAACCTTGCGCTGATGTATACTTCCTTATTTTCCCCATTCCCACGCATCCTTACTCATTGAGTGAACTGGATCCAACCCTGACAAATTAACAAACAACAAGTTTTTTTATGTAATAAGGAATTTTGGAAGGTCTGGGAATTTCCTCGTTGCCCAGTTTCCATTTTTGTCCCAAGATGAAACATCAGACAACCTTAAAAATCCTTTGTTGAAAAGCTAGAGCTTGATCTTTGTAATTGATATATCAGCATTTAATGGAGTGTTTCCTTTTATTTTGTCATCCCACAGTAAAGTTTTCCTTTTGTTTCCTAGTATGCGATATAGTTGTTGTTGAAAGAATTATAATTATCTTCTACATAAATTCCAAGTTATAGAACCTTTAGGAGTATTTGTTACCTGTAAATTTCTTAGAGTTCCTCCTTTAAGATATTTTTTCCATAATATTTGACTAACCGAGTGTTTTCTATTAGAGAAGAGCTTCCACAGAATTTTTCGTCCCATAACAAAATTAGCCAATCCCAGGTATTTGATTTGTAATCCACCTTCTAGAACAGGTGTTTTAAGAATATCCCATTTAACCAAATGCATTCTATTCTCATTTCCTTTTCCACCTCTCCAGAGGAAATCTCTAATCAGCTTGGATATCTGATCCATAATTTATTTTGGAGCCAGTAGAAGAGAGAATTGGTAAATTGGGAGATCTGATAGTATTTACTTAATCATTACAATATTACCTCCCTTCGTGATCCATTGACCAACCCATGAGGAAATTTTTTCTTTTATCTTGCTAATTATTTCCAACCAGAGAGAAGGATTTTTTTGGCCCAGGGTTAATGGAAGACCCATATATTTAATCTTGTCCCATGTGTCATATCCAACAAAGTCTAAAATTTGAGATATGTTTACAATTTTTGAGTGATTTTTGTTCCATCCATACACTGCGCTCTTTCTATTGTTGATAAGATCCCCTGAAATAAGCAAACATTTTGTAAAATTTCTTTAAAAACTCTTTCCATCCTTAGTGAAGCCCCTCCCAAAAAAAACGAGTCATCCACAAAGAGAGCATGGTTGATAGATTCTACCCCACTTTTTGACTTGATGCCCAGAATAATCCCATCATTTTTTCCTACAGATAACTTTCTTCTCAAAGTATCAACCATCAGAATATACAAGAACGGCGAGAGCGAAAAACCCTATCAAAGACCCCTAGTTGCTTGAAATAATCTTGATGGTCTGCCATTTACTAATGGTGCTATCCATGGTTTATCCATACAATATTTTATCAAATTTATAAATGCAGAGATGAATCCAAATGAACGAAGAACTTTGTAAAGAAAGGATAGCTTTACCATATCAAAAGCATTTTCCATATCAAGTTTTATTAGCATGCCCTTCTCCTTTCTTTGAAAGATGGAATGCATGGCTTCCTGAACTTGAATCACATTATCCCGAATGTGTCTCCCTTTTTCAAACCCACCTTGAAGAGGTGAAATAAACTTCCGTAACATAGGTTTGAGCCGATTAGCAAAGAGTTTAGAAAATATTTTAAAAGATGCATGACAAAGTGAAATAGGTATGAATTTATCAAAAGTAGTTGGATTGATTTCTTTAGGAATTAATGCAAGGAAGGCGGAGTTGGTACATCCACCAACTGTGTATTTTAATTGAAATTATTTGATCATCCTGAGTAGATCTTTTTTTATTACTGTCCAACAAACTCTATAAAAATAAAAAGAGAATTCGTATGGGCCTAGGGCTTTATCGATTTCCATAGACCATATAACATCAATGATCTCTTCCTTCGTAAAAGGATTCATTAGCTCTCCATTTTCCTTCTCACTAACCAAACAAGGAATGTTGGACAAAAATTACGAGTTTAAATATGGTTCAATTGAATCATCCTCTCTAAATAGGCATTGAAAATGTGTTTCAGCTGCCTATTTTATTTGAGACTCCGCCTTTAAAGTTTTCACCAGTCAATGAGGATATTTTAGAAATATGATTAAGGGAGAGTTTGGATCTATATTTTTTGTGGGAAAATGAGGTATTCCAATCTCTCGATTTCAACCATATGCTACGAGAATTCAATCTACAGTATTCTTCTTATTTCCTAAACACTCGAAAGGAGTTAAACTGTGCTTTTTGCTCTTTTTCCAGCATAGCAGAAGTGATTATTTTTCTTCCATTTCCAATTGACTCTCCTCCAATTGTTCTAGAGACTCTTTTCTATCATTTATTGAAGTTTTAAGAGAATGTTTGGCCCATTCCTTTAATGCTAATTTAGTATTTTTTAGTTTTCTCCCCCATACAAAATTCGGTGATCCTATGACTGGGATACTCCATGTCTTGGTAATTGTGTTCATAAAAAATTCTCGGTCTATCGAAAGAGGACTGGAACGAAAGGGCATGGGGCCGACATCTTCTTCATCATCAAGCTGCAGTAGTATTGGTTTATGATCCGAAGAAAGTTTGGGAAAGATACTAGAGGAGATAATCTTTTTTTCCATCAAAAAGAGCTCTGAACCAAGAAACGATCCAACCTTACTGAGATATTTGCTACTCATGTTTGATTATTAGTCCACATGTAGTTTCCTTTCTTTGGCTTAAAGTCTAGCAGATCCCATAATATAATGAAATTCTCCACCGATTTATGCATGGGGTCCCTCCCGCAGACTGTTTTTTTTTCTTTTAGATCTAGTGTAATATTTAGATCACCGGCTACAATGATATTTGAGAGAGCATTTGCAACAACAAAATTTGACAGGGAATTCCAACATTATTTTTTCTCTTGAAAATTTACAGGTTCATAAAGATTAAAAATATCCAGAGAGATCTTACTTGGAATATGCTGGAGCTCAGTAAATATCCAATGTTGTGTTTCAAATGAGTTTTCCATTGAAAACATTTCTTCTATCGACAGGGTTTCTAGTCAGCCACAAGATGAACCCTGTGCACTCATAGCCTTCCCTGCATTATTTTTCCAAATCTTTTTTTTTTAAGGAAAGAAGACTGTCCTCTTATATTTTTTCCTCTTGGAGCAGAATAAAATCGGTAGAAGCCATTCTTATAAGGTATTTAACAACTTCATTTTTCGAAGTATTTCCCACCCCCCTGCAATTCCAAGAGACAATGTTCATTATTTATTATTGACAGAATGAATATGGCCTCATTTTATAGGTCTATCACGAGTATTCCTTCCAATTGACATCTCTATTGTAGCTTTAATTCCTTGAATTTTCAGAAATTTGGCTTCTTCTTCTTGAACCTTCTTACGAGATTTACTCCCTTTTTTTGAAGACCTCTCAAGGGATTTTTCTCCAGATGAACCAGAGTTATCCGTAGGTTTCTTTTTTCCTATTTCTGCATATGTGGGGGAGGATCCACCAACAGGAGAACCAAGATACGACTCAATTGATTCTTTAATTTCTTCTCTTATCTGATCTTGAGATTGTTGAAATTCTCCCTCTTCAAGCACTGGGAGCACTTGTTCTTCTGGATTGCTCAACACTTCAAAATGGTTTTGTGATGTTATTTCCTTCATAGTTGTTCCAATTTCATTCTTCTTTTGTCTAGTGGGATTACTACTCGAACCCATTTCTCCTCTTTCTCCCTTTGATTTATTACCATACTTTTCTATACTTGTTTTTTGAACTTGTATCCATTTTTATCCCTTCTCTTTGACAACTTATTCCTCAACTTTCTTCTTACATGATTTAAAAAAATGCTTATAAACATGACAATGTATGCACTTAAAAGGAAGTTGCTCATAATCAAGCTCCTGCACATGTGACCAATATGCTACTTTCAATTTATTCGCTTCCGAAAGCTCTACCTCAAAATCAACTTCAACACATATTCTGGCATAAGATTATTGTTCTATTATTTCAGCCCTATCTATATACTTCCCCAATTTGTTCCCTATAGCTTCTAAAGACTCCGGATTCCAGCAGTGAAGAGGGAGATGCAGCAGCGTAACCCAAACATGAACAGATGAAGGAACATCTTTACTCAGATCAAAGTCCGATGTCCACTTGTTTAGGTACAACCCTTGAGGGTCCATGAAGTATGGTCTGTTTCTAAATATTAAATCTTTGTATTCTGAATTCTCAAATAGAAATACGCAATATCCTTTACCTACCAGATTACTGTGTATTCCTTCCGAGATAAGGGGATTCCAATTCCTCTGAACCCACCCATTGATTTCCTTGGGGGATGGCCAGAGACCAGTAAAATATCCAATAAGACCCCAATCTGCAATATTCATCGTTGTTCGAAAATGTTCTTCTACAGGTAAATCCATTGAAGGAATGTTGTCTTATTTCTTGACAAATTTATGTTGATTTAGACTAAGATTCCTCTTGCTTCTTGCTACTACCAATCTCTTGAAAGTAGTGATTTCAGGAGGAGGGGAAGAGTCCTGCCCAACATCTATGGAAGCTACACTCAGATCGTTGCTAAGATCAATACCTGCAAAAATTTCCTGTTAAAATCGATGAAGAGTCGAGCTTCACCTTAGCCTGGGTTAACGTTCAGGATCTTCTTGGAGAGAAATCACGTTTTCTAGGAGTGGTAACCCTCAAAATGACTTAAAAATTAATATTTTAATTGCATACCTAAAGCTATTATTAATTTCTAAATTACCCTTTTAAAAGCAAATATAAAACCCTTTCCACATTTTTTATTATATTAACATCTTTTAAAAGAAAATATAAATCAATCACTTGTGATAATATAAATGTGATAATTCTATTGTGTGTCAATATCTAGTAGAAGGCATTTATCTCCCACAATCACTTGGAATATAACCTCATTAAAAATTAATATTTTAATTGCATACCTAAATCTATTATTAATTTCTAAATTACCCTTTTAAAAGAAAATATAAATCATTTCCACATTTTTTAATTATATTAACATCCTTTAAAAGAAAATAAAAATCATTTCCACATTTTTTTATTATATTAAGATGTTAATACTAGTATTAAATATAAACAAATAAACTATATAGAATATAAATCATTTCCATATTTTTTATTATATTAATATGTTAATACTAGTGTTAAATATAAACAAATAAATTATATAGAATATTATTGTTGTTAGCATTATATAGTCTACAAGGTTTATGGTTAATTCAATTAGAACAATATAAGTCATAATATTACCCACCAAATAATTGGTTTTTGCAACCCATCCTTACTCCATATCAATTTTCATTGAATATATACCAACGAACGAGATCATTGAAAAATGTTGTTATTTTTTCCAAAAGGGATTTCTTTCAACCTATCTTCTCTCTTTCAATCTATCTAACGATAAGTTCAGAAGCTAATGACTAGTAGTTCAACCTCTCTTTTTTTTATTTCGATTTCCTCTTGAGTCCAGTTCAATTAGCTTTATTGAAACTTTCCTTGATCTCACCGATTGTTGAAATATATCTCTTGCCGTAGTTAAAATTGAGTCTCGTAGTCCTAGAAGTTGTTATATTCCTTTTTCCCAATTATCAAAGAATAGATAGAAAGATAGAGAGAATTATATATGATATTATTCCATTCCTTATTTCAAATACTAAATAGAGGGAATATATATTGATTCTCTCCCCTAATTAGATCTGATCAAAGCGAATAAGCAAGTATCCATTATTTTAATTTGAAACCAGTCCCCTTCCTTTTTTCATTTATCCCTGAGCGTAAGCGAAGAATCATAAGGTCATTACACCTGCCATAGAGTAAGTACTACTATCCTTACTACTTTCTTTCTTACTTGTCGTAGTATATAGTGTAGTAATAACTACTAGTTATATAGTAAGGTACTATTAGTCCACATAGAGTAAGGTACTAAAGCACTTGAGACTTAGAGTGAAATCCTTAAGCAGTAAGTACTGCTCTAAAGACACTAGCTGTAGTAAGTTCCATATTCGTAGTACTTAGAGCACTATATACTTCCATTTGTGTCCCATTATTTTCAAAAGAAAGTAAGATTGAATTTCTTTGTCTCCTACCTATCTTAGTAGTTCCACTCTTCGTTATGCCTTATGAACCTAATTAGTACTAGACTTATTTTTTTGTATCAATGTATTATCATTAATTTCCACTAGTGTTACATATCCTATAAAGAAGTTATTAATATGTTAATACTAGTGTTAAATATAAACAAATAAACTATATAGAATATAAATCATTTCCACATTTTTATTATTATATTAAGATGTTAAAACTAGTGTTAAATATAAACAAATAAACTATATAGAATATTATTGTTGTTAAACATTCTATATAGTCTATAAGGTTTATGGTTAAGTCAATTAGAACAATATAATTCATAATATTACCCACCAAATAATTGGTTTGTGTAACCCATCCTTACTCCATATCGCTTTTCATTGAACATAGACCAACGGACAAGATCATTGACAAATGTTGTTATTTTTTGGAGAGCAATGGACGAGATCATTGAAAAATGTTGTTATTTTTTCCAAAAAGTAGGGGTTTGATAGGTCGTTCCAGGCTCTAGGCCAGTGAGCTTCTCATGGAGTCCAAACACCTAGAGCCCCCACATACCATTTGCACCACGTGTCGATTAACATTGATAAGGCTGGGATTTATAAACAATAAATAGATAAACTTCTCTATCAACATGGGACAAATCACATGTAGAATAATCCAATGCGCAAAACAAAAATCTACACCAGTCGTGGCATATACAGACCAAGGGGATGATAGGGCCCTGCTCCCTCCTTTAACGTAGATGATGGTTCTCTCACAGTGGTGCTTGAACCGTGCAATTCTTTTCTTCTCTGGACTCGATCATAAAAGTTACATGCAAATCGATTGGTGGAATCCTTAAGCTAACGGGTGTTGAATGAGTTCTGTGTGCTTCATTTATGTTGCCACCATGAAAGCTATGTGTTGAAAAATAACATAAATCACGAAGAAGACACATCCAGTAGTTAGTTCCATTAATTATAGGCATATAAAAAAATACTCCAAAATCCTCAAATACATGGCATATAGATTCACTCCAACAAAACTCCAAGGCATTTGTTATTTTCTAGTATGGTATACTAGCAGCTCATTTAATTTTGGCTTACTGTGGTTTTTTTACTTTTGGAAAATTAATGATGAAAATTTTCAAGGATTAGAGTGAAGAATGAATATATTGCATGTGGATCATTTTTGCATTCATAGTGACTTATGATAATCCTACACATTTTGTATTTTTCCTACAATAACTTATTTGTCAATGTCTTTTTAGTTATAACTTGAAATCTCTTACATATGGATGTGGATACTATATCAAAAAACCAAATTGGTGTCTTCAACAAGATGCACAATATCCCCTTACATTCTCTACTAGCCAATGGTCTCTTATTGGCCATGGGATTTACCTATTCTCCCTAGAATTAATTGTCTTGGATTGACTGAGCACAACAAAATATAGAAAGGCTACATGATTACACTCACATTCTAATATCTATAATGTGTTTTTCCTGAACCACTGTACAATATTATGATCTAGCTGAAAATATGCCACCTATTATGCATGAGGACTTGCATTGATTTAGAGGCCAAAGCAGGATCCCTTTGGATGATAGATCTCATCTTCCTCTTGCTTAAATTCTGTCCTTTTTTGTTGAAATATTTTTTCAAGCTTCTGTTCTTTTTGTTTTTTTATGTGTGAGGACTTTTTGTTTCGATCTTATTAATTGGTTGGGTTACAGGCTTGAGTTAGATTAGGTTTTTAGCTTGATTATTGGGATTATTTGGTTAAATTGGGGCTAGTAGCTTGCTAAGGTTTTGTTTTTATCTACAAAGGTGTGTTTTTATGTGGATCATTTCTGCATTCATAGTGACTTATGAGAATCCTATACATTTTGTATTTTTCCATGCAATAACTTATTTGTCAATGTATTTTTAGTTATAACTTGAAACCTCTTACATATGGATTTGGATACTATATCAAAAGACCAAACTGGTTTCTTCAACAAGATGCATAGAACCCCCTTCCATTCTCTACTAGCCAATGGTCTCTTGTTGGCCATGGGATTTACCTATCATCCCTAGAATTGATTGTCTTGGATTGACTGAGCACAACAAAATATAGAAAGGCTATAGGATTACACTCACATTCTAATATCTATAATGTGTTTTCCCTGAATGCCTCTAGAATATTAGGATTTAGATGAAACTCTGCCACCTATTCTGCATGATGACTTGCATTGATTTAGAGGCCAAAGAAGGATCCCTCTAGATGATAGACCTCATTTTCCTCTTGCTCAAATTCATTCCTTTTTTGTTGAAATATTTTTTCAAGCTTCTATTCTTTTTGTTTGTTTATGTGTGAGGAATTTTTTTTTTGATCTTGTTAATTGGTTGGGTTAGAGGCTTGAGATAGATTAGTTTTTTATCTTTATTATTGGGATTCATTGGTTAAATTGGGGGCAGTAGTTTGCTAAGGGTATGTTTTATCTACAAATGTTGTTATTTTTTGGAGACCAATGGAAGAGATCATTGACAAATGTTGTTATTTTTTCCAAAATGGTGGGGGCCTGATAGGTCATCCCGGGCTCTAGGTTGGTGAGCTTCTCATGGAGTCCAAACACCTAGATCCCCCACATACCCTTTGCACTACGTAGTGATTAACATTGATAAGTTTGGGGTTTATAAACACTAAATAGATAAAATTGACTTACATGTACCATTGTTGTAGTGCAATATTATAGAATATTTTTTTTGAACATTGAAACTTCTAAGAAGTGGGTGATAGCCATCGTATGCATAGTTCCTATGGTTGTTATTCAAATCCTAGGGAAGAGAAAGGAGTATTATTGCAAGTGTTGAGCTATGACACATGTAGCTTTCATTTGTCATCATTAATTCCATCATCACCATCACTCCAGTCAATTATATGATTTCTCACAATGAATTTTAACACAAGACATCTAAGCAAAAGGGAAAATTTCACTTTATGCCTTCCCAAACTAGTGTCACACTATCCAAGCTGATGCTTTGAATTTATTAAATAATATCTCATGATGATGATCATCATCACCATCATCATTATCCTTGTCATCATTGTCATCATCCTCCTCATCCTCCTTGTCATCATTGTCATCATCTGCATCATCATTGGCATTATCATAATCACCATCATTGGATGATAATCATCATTGTCATCATCTGCATCATCATTGGCATTATCATAATCACCATCATTGGATGATAATCATCATTGTCGTCATTTCATCATCATCATCATCATCATTATCATCATCATCGTCTTTATAATATTCAACATCATTGCTCCCATCCTTGTCATCATCATCCTCATCATACATCATTTTCATTTACATCGTCCTAAAAAAATATATAAATTATTTTATAAAATAGAAAATTAAAAAGAAAATTAAAAAACATTAAAAAACTAGTTTAAGTGCATTATGAATTAGGCCTTTTCTAGTTGCTCAAAATAATGGGAAGGGAAATCAGTATTTTTGGCCTAAAATTCAGCAATAATCATTTTGAATTAATGGAAATGCATATATGTCATTCGAGGGTGTTAGAATCCATTTCTATACCAAAAAGAATAATTTCATCCATCCAAAATTGCAAGAAATAGTTTAAAAGTTAGACATTTTTGACATTTTCCAAGCTTATGTTATGGCTTGCTTTTTTATAGAATCAGATGCTTTTATAAAGGTAGATAAGACACCATTGAATCTTTTTGTAATGATTGTAGACGCATCTTCGAGCAAGATGGTGTCTCCTGCAAACCATGCACGGTTGATAGCTTTGAATCCTCTAGCTATCTTCAAACCTTTTAATTATCCAGATTCTACAACTGTTGAATTTTTTTGCTCATTTATTCAGCCACCAAAAGATAGAGGAAGGGAGAAATGGGGAAACCTTGTCGCATAACCCTTGTTGGTTGGAAAAACTTGGTAGGTATGCCATTTACTAGTGGAGCAATCCATGGCATACTGATGCAAGCTTTGACCCATATGACAAATCTTTTGGAGAACCCGAATTTGGACATGATTTTGAAGAGATAGAGATGGTTCAATCTATCAAATGCATTGGCCATGTCTAGTTTAATGGCCATGCCTTGTTTCTTCCTCTCCATGTTGGAATGGATAACTTCCTGTACTATAATTATGTTATCAAGTATTTGTTGTCCAACTACAAAACCACCTTGCGATTCTGAGATGAGACGACCCATGATGTTTTTCATTCAGTTTACCAATATTTTTGAGAGGATCTTATACAAGATGTTTCATAATGAAATTGTCCTGAATCTATCCAGTGATATAGGGATTTTTTCCTTTTGAATTAAGGATAGGAAGGATGAATTGGTGGCCCCACTAAACGTTTATTTATTCCAGGTCCAATTTAACATTCTTTTTAAATATTCTTTTATGATATATCACGCTGCTCTATAGAAATTTATGGTAAATCCTTCTAGTCCAGGCACTTTGTCAGCTTGTAGAGACCATATTGCATTTTCAATCTCAAATTCTAGAATAGGTTACACCAACTCTTTGTTCTCTTCATCATTTATGAGTATCAGTATTCCAGAAAGGGGATTTGATTGTGCATCCAGGTCAGTCTCCTCACTATCTAAGTAGAGCTCTCGAAAGTGGTTAAAGGCATGGGCTTTTATTTCCTCTTGCCCTGCGATCTTGTTTCCATCTTTGTCTTTTAATTCTTTAATGGCGCTAAAGCTTTGTCGAACCTTTGTTTGTTTATGAAGATATTATGTATTGTTGTTTCCTCCTTTTAGCCATAGCTGCATGGAATTTAGTCTCCAATCCTCTTCTTCCTACCTTGCAACATTTAGAATTTTAATATTCAACTCCTTTTTCTGGCTCAACAGCTTAGGAGTCACCTCTTTCATTTCCATGTCTGAATGGATAGCAGCCAACTCTGTCTAAATTTTAGTTTGAGTCTATTGTTATCTTTTACTTGGAAATTAAACTCAATCGTGTATATATATATATATATAATGAAAATTAAATTCTTTAATAAAACCATTATTATTGAGTCTATTGTTATCAATTAATTAGAAATTAAACCTAATAAAACATATTTTTTAAATTGAAATTAAATTCTTTAATAAAAACATTATTTTTAAAAAGTAGTTTTTAAAATAAAACTTAATAGGAATTTTTTCACATAATTGAAATTAAATTCTTTAATAAAAATGGTATTTTTAAAAAAAGTAAATTTTTTTTTTAAAATAAACTTTATGAATATGAATTTTTCGCAAAACCTTGTATGAATAGAAAAAATAAAGGCTCAAAAGGTTAAAAAAAATAATCAATTTAATATGAAGGGCATTGATTAAATGAAAATCCAACATTGCCTCGAGTATTGAGTTTGAAAAAACTTTGTCATTTTAAGTCTCCCACTCTTTTAGTATTTTTTTAGTGTTTTTGAATGAAAATAAGTTTATACAATGGATTTGATCTACAACAAGTCCAAATTAATGTAGCTTATGTAGAATTTCATCTTTAAGGTGGTTCACACATATCTTCTGAAAAACTTGTGGTTCTATTTGGAACTTCTCTACTCTACTTCAATCACCATACACTTCTTGAATATGGCAGCGGGAAACAAAAGCACTTCGAAGGTAAGTTTTGTGCCATTTTCATCTCAATGTTATGATTTCGATATGTTTTTTTTCATTTTCCTTTAATAGATTTAGATTTTTTCACGGTATAAACCTAATATGGTTTTTCCAAGGCGATATCCAAAGCCATGGATTTTAGTTTATCCAGTGGCCCTAAACCTAGTAAATGTTTCAGTTATTGATGATGCCAATGAACCCGTTTCATAAGAGCCACCTAGAATAACAATAGGAAGTTTACCTCTTGTTTACAAAATCAAAGAATTTTCCCATTCTATTATATACATAAATTGGTGCTAATTGAGTTCTATATCCAGTTTCCCGAGCAGTTTACATTGTTGTTGTTGTTTACATCATTGTTGACTAGCAACATGAGGTTCCGCACCACTAGTCCATGCAACTTCTTAACCACCATATGCACCAAATATTAAGTAGGGAAGTGTTTTACTTGTGTTTAGGTCAACACTATACAAATGATGTTTGTTATCATTGAATATTTTCCTGGTAATTTATTTAAATAACCTCAGTGACCGACACAATTTTGAACCTTGGATACCTTAAAAAAATATAAAAAAAACCTATTGCTGCAATGTGGAAAACGTTGGGTTGTATCTCAAAACCAAGTTCAAAAACCACTTGATCGCAAGGTCTTATTTTGGATGGAACGTATGCCACTCTGCTTGGTCTTGATGTGGAATCTTCTCTATTTTAGCTTCATAGAGAATGCCAAGTTGGTTTTTTCAGTTTTGTTTATTATCCACCAACAAAGAAAAGGCTAGCAAACGTAATATGGGAAGCACTTATTTGGTAGAAAAGATAATATGGGAAACACCCATTTTAGATCGAGATCAAGTAGCAGAGTAATGGAAGAGGCATGGCCAATAATTGAAGTATATCTACTCGCATCCATGCGAGTATCTTTTCCATTTCGAAATTCATAATCTGTAATGGGGGAATGCTAATTTAATGGCTTGTGAATTATCCTTTGTCATGTAAAGAATGCTTTTAAATTTTTATGCAGTTTCCCTTGTGTAGGGTGTAGGAAACAATGACGATAAAGTTCTTGTTCCATCTTCCACCAACACTCCATATGCATTGGATCAGGTATGAAATCTCCCCATAGCAAATGGAAAATCCCTTCACTTAGATGTGAACTATTCATTTAAATTGCTAGAAGTTTTAAAAAGGATATACATTGAAAATACTTGAGAATTCTCATCCCTCATGGATATTGCATTTATTTCAGGAAATTAGGCACCAGTTTGACAAAGGAATTTACATCCCACTACTAGCGGTCAATGCAAGGACACATATGTTCAAGGTTGACCATTGTCCATGCATCTTTCTTCATTCATTGTTATCAGAAATAGGAGTGCACAACTACAGAACGGGGATGTATTAAATGAATGGAATAGAAATGGTAGCAAATAGGTTCGATGTAAAATAAATATTGCTCTCCTTACACTGTTCGGATTGTGCTAGAGTGTAGATGCATAATTATGTCATCTTTTATGTTATGACTAGGTCCATTTAGGTGATACACCCCACAACTTAACTGAGAGTGATTTTGAGGAACTAGCACACAAGATAGAGGGATTTTCTGGTTCTAATATAGCTATTTATGTAAGTAGCTCTCGTCTCTTTGTGCTCTTCCCCACCTGTTACAAGATAGAATGGAGAATAAATGCATAAGTTATTTTCCTAGTGTGTAGGAGTAATGTATACATATTTGAACTTGTACTCAATTGTTGATTTTCATGGCAGGTTAAATATGTACTGTTTGAACCAATTCATAAAACTCAAGATGCCATGTTCTTCAAAAAGTTTTCAACTGAGGAAGGGGAGATGTGGATTCCATGTAGTCCCAGGAAAGTTGGTGTTGTGCATACTACTATGCAAGAACTTGCAGCAGAAGGCCTAGAGGCCAAGGTACTCTATAATCTATTAAGGCCTCTCTTATTAGCCTTATGCATCTACAACTCATTTCCTTTTCTTCAAGAACCTGAACACTGCTTCATATCCAATTTTGTTCGTGTTAGAGATTCTGACACCACCAATTGCAAAACCAGATTTTGATGAAGTTCTCACGAGGAAAAGGCCAAGTGTTAGCAAAGGGTACCTTGAGGAGCATGAGATATTCACCAAGGAGTTTGGTGAAGATGGCTGATAAATGTTGGTCATGATAGTCCATGAATGGTATTTGTAATTTTTTTATAACCATACTAGTCATTTTTAAGAAATATGTGCCAATATTTCACTATTGCTACAATATTAGTAGTTGATTTTATGTCATAGGTTGATGCTTAAAAAAAACACTCACCTTGAAATTGTGTTGAGATGAAACTTTCTTTGATGTGATGTTATTATCTTGAAGATTAGTGTGATAACTCCTGTGAATTTATAATGGGGAATGGTAGAGATTCACAGAAAATTTATTTCAATGTATTTAGTAGAATTTA
>LPNX010179469.1:525418-540817 GCA_001517045.1 Pseudotsuga menziesii | reverse complement strand
CTTCCTCCAAAATTAATAAATATTATTTTATTATTTTAACTATTATTTTATGAGTTCATTTTAGGAGGCCCATTTTGAGTTGAAATTTCCTCTAATGGATGTGTTTGATGAGCAGTTCAATCTTTGTTTATTAAGTAAGAATTAACAACTAAATACAATGAAACTCTTTAATAAGTCAATTTTTGGCAATGCAGTCCTGACTCCTTGTGCACATCATATGTGTTGTGAGTGCTTACTAGGAAGCTGGCACAACTCTTTGGGTGGTTCTTGTCTTGTATGCAGGTGACTATAACATCGAAACCTATAAGACATTTTTCTTATTTCTTTCCTTTTATGGTAGGACATTGTCATGCAAAAGAAAAGTAGTTCATGGGTGGTTTGAAGATCTCACCTGATTGTTGTCCATGTTATAATTTATGCCCATTTTCTTATACCGAGGAATGTTTGGTCTCTCAAATCGATTGATGGTTTTATTTTTCTTCGTTGCAAGAAAACTATGAGCAAACAAGATTTAATCACTTATCCAACATGTAGCCGGTTTCATGTAGATGTTGAGAAAAAATGGACAGAATCATCAAAGGTTTTATATCTACTTGAACATTTGCAAGAAATCAAAGCCTCGGGCCTAAAAAGTGTTGTCTTCAGCCAGTGGACTTCTTTTCTAGACCTGTTGCAAATACCTCTTAAAAGGTAGGTGTTATCACATAAATAGTAGCCAGGCTACCATATTCTATTTTCAGATACAGTACATTTTTCAGCCAGATCTCTTACATATGAGATGCTGAGATGAGCAGTTTTGACGGATCATTGTTGTATTTGTGGACTATTGTACTCTCCCATGTCAGGATTGAGTCTCAGGACACTCATATTTGAGGACCGATGTAGCCATTTAGTCATTACAGAGCAGTTATTGATGCCCAGATTTATATCAGTACTTTCTCATTGGACAGATGATGGTTCAGATGGATTATATGCATGATTATGACTCAGATTTTATTATATTTTGTTATGGTTATCATTGCTCTTATACTCATCTTTGTGACATGTATTAACATGTAGTGTCATGATATGGTAGTCATAATTATATGGACTTGGTTGTATTTTGTATTATGTATTGATGTCCCTACTTAGGCTTGGAAGTTCATGATCTATACTCATTGGTTTCCTTATGGAGAATAGAGGTAGGCATTCCCACCATTGTTTTGGCTTTCTAGTGTTGGCTTCACCTTTCACTGTCTCCATCCATCCATTACCTTCCAGTTTTGTTTTCAACCTGACTAACTTCTTGACTTATGGCATGGAGGACCTTTTTCCCTACTAGAACCTTTGTTGGACAAAACTCCCTATTTATAGTGTGTCTTGGCTTTGAGTTGGTGACAGAACTTGACTTTGGTGAGTTGGAGTGTATGCCTAAATCATTCTGGTCAGTTGCACCGATGTTTGGCACTATGCAGAACTCCCCCTGGTCACTTGAGATGTTGTTGGCTAAAATTGAAAGCTCGTGTACTACTTATATTGGAAATGTTGAATATGTGCCCATGGAAAATAAAAATGATAAAACTATGTTTCTTAACATATGTAAAGAGGGAAAGATAAATGAAATGCTAAAATAATCCTTGAAGAGTATAAGAAAAGGTCCAAAAAAGAAATGGTTAAAAATATGCTATATCCAAATATTGCTGACCTTATAAAATAAATATGTCCCAGATGAAAGCTGTGATTCGTTGTGCTTTTAAGCACTGGTGAAGTCCCAAAGGGTCATATAGGCCAAAAAGGCCATGGAAATAAAATGGATGATCCTAATGAAACTGGATCAAGATTGATGTAGTCATGATGACTAAGTTGAATAATCACTCTCTAAACAATTCAACCATTTGTGAGGCACTACCATTCCATGTGTTGTTGTTTGTCCAGCATTGGTTATAGTGAGAATTCCCTTTCCATATCCAAAGTGTCATGATGTTAAGTAGGAAGTCATCCTTTGCCTTATCCTTGTCAATTTCATCTTTCACCCTTCACTAGCAAATTGGCTACAACTATGAAGTGAGTATAGTCCTGAAAGTCTAGTCTGAGTAATAATAAATAAAGCCTTATATATGTATTGGTTAATGTACCGCCAGTGAAATGGATGCTACTTGTTGTGATTGTTGTTTAAATGAGTTGTAGAGCATGTCTTAGCCTTTTAACACTTGCAGTAGATGGATGATAGTCTGAGTTATTATTGGTGACTGATCATTTACAGATGGTTATATTGTTTATTGCATATGGTTGATGATCATATAGAGACCTGTGAGGGGTATGAGTATACACCTTAGATGGATTTGGACTCTTTGAGTCTAATGAGACAGTTTATTTCTAGTTTTGAGCACTTGCAGATATGATCAGGCTCATTCTGCCTCTCTGATGCAGTTTTTCTTCACAGGTTGATATGTCTGAGCAAGGAGATGTTTCAGTTGGATCTCCTAGGGCGTTGTATAAGCATAGGGGGTGTAGCCACTTGTTTTTACTATAGTACCCCCACCCCAGAGAGCCTGGTGGGCTCATTTTGACAACGCAGGAATCCTAGGAGGTTGTTTTGGAAGGTTCATGTTTCCCGAGGAAGATTAAAAAATGATTAAATGGTTATTGAAGAAATCGATTTGGGCTACTAAGGCAAGGAAATGACATGGGATGAGTCATAATGATGAGAGTGATGTCCTCCACACATTCTCCAATAGTTGTAGCACCTGAGTGGGCCCACACTTATTTTGGGGCATTTTTATATTATTTTATGGAGCTTTTGGGAGGCTCACGATTTCCTCAAGGAGGCACAAAGTCAAAGAATTAAAATATTATATTATTTTATTGTGCCATGGGGACACCAAGAGGGATTTAGTCAACACTCCTTGGACCCACCATGTTCTTCATTTATTTCTTGTTGAGTGGGGTACCCTCTTTATGGGTGATTTAGTTCACTTTGGTACTTTATGGTTATATTGATCCATGTATTGTATGTTGAGCTCATCTCAACCATTGATTAGAACATTTTATCTTTTAATCTTACCCACTCATTTTGAAAGTGGTTAGGATTCAGTTATGGTTGTGGTTCTCTGTTTTTTATTTAAAGGAGAGAGCTTCTCATTTGTAAGGGGTCTTTGGCTCTTAGGTCTGAATAATAGAAAGATTTTTCTATGGATATTTTCTAGATTTGCTTTGCATCTGATGTTCTCAAATGGTGATTGGATAGTCTTTTGCTTCCTAACATTGTGGAAATTCATGTGAGATCTATATTTTTCTGCTATCATTGTCTTTTCTACAGGATGGCATTTTGGCTGGAGCTTTTTTGCAGGGGGACCTCAACTCATTCAATTTTCTTCATCTTGGATCAGGGGGTTTTCATTAATTTCATTGTGATCTATTATTACTTCATTTTACTTTCTTGTAGCATTTGGTTTCTTTATCTTGTATTGGCAAATCTAATCTTGTTGACGTTTGCTCATGCAGGGTAGGGGGCGCATTAATGGTTTGGGGCTTACATCCGTCATAGAAATCACTTGGATCTTCTAGAATTGATCGGGATAGCAAGGATCATCATTGTTAATAATTATATAAGAATTTCTAGGTACGATCCAACAGGTAACTCTCTTCTCTTTAACAGATCTGAATCCATTCTACCTGCTTTTCCTCACATTTTTCTGAAAATTCCTAAAATACTAAAAAACATAAAAAGTACTAAATTTGGGAACCGTCCAATATTTGGCCAAACCGCTACTGGATTTCATATATCGGGCCTCCCCTTCACTAAATCTACTGCAATGCTGGTCAAATTCCTGCTAGTTTGACCTAAATCTGATTTTTAGCCTAAAAGCTACATAACCCCCCACTAAAAATTTGACCTGCTAGGGTTTTGAATTTTTCTAATTTTTGACTTCATAGACTGATAGATCGGGTCCCACACAGTCCAAATCACCCTAAAAAATATCCATATTCATGGCAGTTTGACCTAGTTCTGATTTTTGGATTGAAAACAACCCTAGCGCCCTCACTGAAAACTTGATTTTTTTAGATTTTACTTTTTTCTGAAATATGATAGGATAGGCTGATAGTTCAAGGCTTGAGCACTCTAGAACACCCCCAATGCTGAGCTAGTTCCTTCCTGGTTTCCCTAGATTTGAAAAACTAACTTTCAGCCTCCTATCCCCCCTCATCATATTTTGACTTTTCCATATCTGATTTTTCTTGCAATTTTCTGACTTGGGTTTGTAGATCGGGCCATCCTGATCTCATTTCCCCTCCAACGCTGAGATGATAGTCCCCTGGTGTCTCTAGATCTATAGATATTCCTTGCCAAACCCTAGCTCTAGCCCTCCTTCTATTGATTTTCCTATAACCTGAATCTTTTCGGCCAAATCCTTTTATGGGTCCATAGATTAGGGTAGATCCTAGGTGGGTTCACTGAAATGTTGTGCTGATACTGACTCCATTTCTGAATGCATGAAAGGAACTGATCTCCTATCTCTAGCACTAGCCCTAAATTGACCTTACTCTCGTTCCCTTTACCAACATTCCTTGATAACTCAAGTCACCTGATACTTTCATGTCTTTCACTGAGTTTGTCTCCTTGGTACTAGACAATCCCAACACTGTCCTTGCTCACCCTATCACAGTTACGTTTCCCAAGACAGTGGTCATATCCATCAGTTGCTAGTACCTAAACCCTAGAGCTAGGGTTTCCATTTACCTTACACCTTATGTACCTCAAAGCCACATTTGATCTGTTTTGGTGTCTAGGTTTGATCTTTCCTGTCAGGAGTAGATCCGGGTCTCCCCCATTGTTGTCTTGGACTTAGATAACATAAAGTGAAGGCTGCCTTGATTGGTGTGACAACCATCCATTTGGGAGTCTAGGTAGTCTTGGTTCCACCTCCTTAGTTGCTTGCCCCTCTACCATCCATCCTAGATCTACCTCACATAGGCAACTACAAGGTTGGTGATAACAGTAGGGAATTTTTTCTATTTTGTGATTTTATTTTTGTTTTTGTTCTCTGTTATATTAGGTTATTATTTTTGATACCCGATGAAGAGAAATCTAAGTTATTGGTGGCTATGAATATATAGAATCTAGAAATAGGATACACCATTTAGGTGAATGAATATTTCATATTGTTTTACATTGAGCTTGCATATTTGATTTCATTTATAAAGGTAGGTTTCTAGACAAAATTTAATTGCATTAAAAGCAGATCCTGTAAAATTTAAAATCTGTAGACATCATTTTTTGACTATAACATGGAAGTAGGTACTGTCTGTAGCTTCATAAATATATTTCAACTAGAGTCCAATTATTTTGTTTCAAGGCCTAGATATCAATTAATGATAGCTCTTTCTGTATTTTCCAAATACTTCCTAACAATAGTATTTCTGAGTTCCATGTCTACTTTTGGATTCCGCTCACTAGACTTCCCAGTAAAATACTCTGGAACTAGTTGTCATTCCATTCTATGCACATTGTTAAGTGAAAACCAGTCTGCAACACAGACAATTAATATTGAAGAATATGAAACATAATACATTTTGCATTTTAATTCAAAAGACACATTAAAATTCTAGATTTCCAACTCCAGTTTGTTAAAGTGATTTCCAATTGGTTTATGCTATATAGCATGCAATATGAGCCTACTTGATAATTTTAGTTTAAAAGTGCTAGCTCAACCATTTCAAATTTTAAGCAATATTGCAACAACAATAGAAGAAAAAGGAAACAAGACCGAAGGGGATAAAAATAGTGAAAGATGTCTATTAGGTTGTGTTTTAGAGGCTGAGTCGAGATAGGGTGTCACCATACTAAAGATTCAGGTTCAAACCCTAGTGGGCATAGTAAATTAAGTTATGAGCAGAGTTTGATAGTGATATGCAGAATTTATACAAAAAAAAAAATAGTGAAATATTTTTGGTGTTTCTAAATAATGGTTTTCATGGGTCATTCGCACTGGTCTGCAAATATTATAAACAACTAAATAGTGATGCATGATTCATCTTACCTACATTAAATTTAGAAAAATCAAACATGTTTATTGCAATGGACATTTGCCTTCCTCAGCTAGATGACAGCCATATGCCTCAACTGAAATTTATACTTGGTATACTCTATCTATTGTAGTATTTTTTCCATATGGAATATACATGCTTCTTATTGGCCAAAAAATAAACAAGCATAGGGATCAAAATCCTACACGTGCATTCAATAAATGTTGATAAAAAAGAAATATCTGCATTGTGCACCTAATTATTTTGGGGTTGACATATATCTATGCTACCCTTTTTATTCTCCTGGGTTAGGTTGGATGAGTTTGTGGGTAAATTGTGGTCCTGATTACTCAGCCTAACTTCATAAAAAAAAAGAGTTAAATCTATAACCACCCCAAATTTAACGTGATATCATATCTCGCTATCCTTGAACTAACCATTGGGGGCTTGTAAGTAGGGGCTAGTTTAGAATCCCAGACAGACTAGGATAGGTTCTCACTACATGTCTAAGTTTAGCTATATATATAAACAGGAATATATATAAATAGGAATCTCTATCCTAATGAGACTTATAAAGAAATTCTATTTCCATTTATGTAAGCTGAAAGATCGATTCTTTTATCATTGAGGAAATTAAAGTATCCACGATTTGTACAGAGAAAAGAGTGGTGAACTTGAATAAGTTTGAACATAAACATTCATCCTAGGCATGGGTTAAATTAATTATTTTTTTCAACGTGAAAAATACTTGCAAGGGTTAAATTAGTTGTCCGTCAAACAACAGAATAAAATATTAGAGATCAACAGGGGTAGAACCCCCTCTATTCTCTTCCACCATCAAATATTTAATAGGACCTCCAAAAACAAAGGCAATAGCTTCATAATTATGGATCCTCTTGACATGTTTAACTTATGTTTTTTTTACAATCATTAATTTATCAACATAATCCTTTTTCCTTCCTGATAAAAAATGTCCCAGAGAACTAGAATAAATATTTAGACACAGTGAAATGTCCTTCTATTACTTGATTTTTTTCTGGTTCAATCTGTGCTTCCAGAATCAGTGCCTTTGTTGTAGACAAAGAAAACTGAAATCATGCCTCTTACTTTCTTGAATCTGTATCTTATCTTTTGTCTGATAAATATCTACTACATAAATTTTTTGCTGATTTTATGGTATCATCTGAGAGCTATTGAAATGTTCTTCATTTATCTTAAAGTTTAGGATAAAAGGAGGAAAATTTGGAATTAATTTGGTAGAGTTATATTTTGTATTTTAAATTCAAAGTTTAAATGTGATGGTCATTAAAGGTATACTTGGTGTGTTGGATACCAAACAAAGAAACACACAAAATATGGTATATATGTGAAAATGAAAATGAGCCCTCTCCGTTGGAAGGAAAAGTTGCATATGGACCTGCTTTGAATGAAGATATTAATTGGAATGAATATGGTCCACAAGAAGAAACATGATGGAGATAAAGAATCCTACAAGCCATTTTGAGGACTATTTGAGGTCTGATGTTGCTGGTACAGTTCCTACAATCCATTTTGAGAACCATTTGAGGTCTTATGTTTCTGGTGCAATATCTTTAATAACTGAGCCAGAGTTGAAGACAACAAAGAGAGATTTTAAAAGGTCATCAGAGAGTGAAAGAAATATTCATAATCATGGAGACAATATTTTGAATTTTTATTCTTATCTTGATGAAATTAGGATACAATCACCAGATACAGGCATTATTTCAGAGCATACCATGAGTGAAAAGTAGTTTGGTCAGAAAAGGAAAAGCATGGAACAAAGAAATTATAGGTTCTCGATTAGTGCAATAAAGTGAGTTCCTAGATCATAGAAAAACAGTGAAAGATAACATTTTCAGTAATTTTGAATCTTTTAAATATGGAAACACTGAAGAGAGCATTCAGGTTTGAAACTGTAAATAAAATTTTAAGGGTGAAAAAGATTTCGAAAAGATTCATGAAAATTGTGTTCCTAATGTCAAAGATCATGTGATTTCTACATTTGTGACTTAAGACAATGAAGTTAGGGTAGTTCCAAACACTTCTTTGCATGATAATTCCATTCTAAAGAAGAAAATAAAGGTCTTGAAGAAACATAATTCAGGGTTATCAACTCTACCAGGGAAATCAGATAATCAAATAAAGATAAATATTTCCATAGAAGAAGAACATGTTCTTGAAGTATTATATGGAGTATATTATCAAAAGAAAAGGACACAGATCAAGGAAAGGAAACATAAACTTAACTTTGATGAACATTTGCAATCGGTAAAAAGGGAAGAATTGAAGCTGAAGGGGAAACCAAGAAAATTTTAGAATGCTCTAATAAAGGAGGTGTAGCAAGTCCCAATGACAATAATGGAGAAATTATGGCATATGATAATGCTTGTGTGTTAAATGAATTCCATTTGAGAAATAATAATATCTTAAGTTCTAATAGTATTGAAACTGAAGGTGATTTTCCACATGGGTAGATGTCTTCAATTTTTATGGAAAGGCTTATGTGTTTGCTACCAAAGGCTGATAAATATCGTTTGAGAAGTAGCCTACCGAGTGATGAAGTTGCCCTACCTCCCTCTAAACAATGCCATTAGGATCAGGAAGCTATGTTTGCATGTGTTGCAGAGGCTACAACTGCTCTAGTGGAGCCAATGGCAACTGGTGTGACTGGACGGGATGATGCCTACAAGATTTCTGCAGATGAAAAATCTTATACAAAATGCATTGATAATGACAAGAAGTCAGTTAAGGGAAATGAGGAATGTGTCAAAGTAGACACATTGATCCAAAAGGAAGAAATAGAAACATGAGGTAGTAAGAAACCTATGGTGTCTTCAGATTTATATCAATCCTTTATAAGGTTTTCTTCAGAACCTGCTAAATGGGTAGAATAGAAGCACATGGATTGATGGTTTGAATATTCAATGTTGTCTATGAATATGTATAAATGGCAGATTGGAGATAAGGCTAAGAGGAGTGCACATGATAAAATGTCTACTGAATCATTGACTGATCCAAAAATGGAAGAAAAAAAGCTACAGAGTGTGACTGCACCAGTGCTTCCTTCTCCAAAGAAGCAAGATGTTTCAAATTTAGCTTCAAGGAAATTCAATTCAATTAGCACACCTCCTATCAAGGCTTATGTTGCACAAAAGGGTGATGCTGATCAATATGAATACAATTCAAAGGGAATTAGGGTGAAGAAATATTGTGTGACTCCAGCGAAGAAAAATAGCAGAGGTCTTAAGAAAGATCATGGGCAGTCTGGCTTAGAGAATTTTAACCAAGGGAAATTAGCTAAGCAGTTGTCTGTTTGCAAGCATGATCAAGTTTTCCCTATAAAATATGGCATTGAACCTTCATCAAAAAAGGCGACAGGCTCATCAAAATTTAAGGCGAAGATAAAGAGTACTGCAACAATGACATTGGATGGTGTGTCACTATCTACATAGTTGCATTTAGAAAAAGCAAACAATATTAGACAAGTGTAAGTCTTATATTAATTCAATTGCATTTCAAATTATAGTTTTCTTCCTTTTGTTGTTATATTTAGATGCCCACTTATTAATGTTCACATTGTCCTTCCTTTGTTGTTCTTATCATTTTCTCTTATGTTACAGGTATGATGCTACAAAAGAAGTAAAATTCATAACTATGTCCAATGATTTATACATTCCTACCCCATCTACATCTATGAAGCATATTATAGCAGTTGCACAAGCTAAGCGAGAACAAGCACATTCTGTAGCTTTTCCACATTCTGTTTCAATTGAAGAAACTGATAATTCTATTCAGTTTATTTCCCTTCATCAATTTGAGGGAGTAGTTCAAATCATAGTTCACCACTCCAACTTCAATTACATGGTGAGGCAACTGAGGATACAAAGGATTCCATTTCCCATACAGAATCAAGAATTCCCATAGTTAATGTGCAGCAGTGGGGTCTGCCAAACATCATGGATCTGGAATCAGGGAAGAAGGTAAAAGAAGATCAGAGAGAAAATCGGTTGGAGGGACAATTAGTGGGGATACATAAGTAGCAATTTCCAAGGACACTTTTGAAGGAATGCTAGAGACACTATCAAGGATGAAGGAAATTATTGGTAGAGTATCACGTCATGCTATTGAGTTTGAAAAATATATCATTGCTGGTGAGGTAAGCTTGATATCTGTTATTTTCCAGTATGGTAAACAAGCAACTCATTTTATTTTTGCTTATTGTGGTTTTTTTACTTTTGGAAAATTAATGATGAAAATTGTCAAGGATTAGAGTGAAGAATGAATATCTTGCATGTGGATCATTTCTGCATTCATAGTGACTTATTTGTCAATGTCTTTTTGGTTAGAAATTAAAACCTCTTACATATGGATTGGGATACTATATCAAAAGAACAAAATGGTGTCTTCAGCAAGATGCACAGTATCCCCTTCCATTCTCTACTACCCAATGGTATCTTGTTGGCCATGGGATTTACCTATCCTCCCTGGAATTGATTGTCATGGATTGACTTAGCACAACAAAATATAGAAAGGCTACATGATTACACTCACATTCTAATATCTATAATGTGTTTTTTTAACCACTCTACAATATTAGGATCTAGTTTAAACTCTTACACCTATTCTACATGATGACTTGCATTCATTTAGAGGCCAAAGGAAGATCCCTCTAGATGATAGATCTCATTTTCCTCTTGCTCAAATTATGTCCTTTTTTGTTGAAATATTTGTTCAAGCTTCTATTCTTTTTATTTGTTTATGTGCGAGGACTTTTGGTTTTGATCTTGTTAATTGGCCGGGTTAGAGTCTTAAGTTATATTAGGTTTTTATCTTGATTATTGGGATGATTTGGTTAAATTGGGGCTAGTAGCTTGCTAAGGGTCTGTTTTTATTTAGGTAATAATGAATATGGATGTGGGGATATTCATCCATCCTCTGTATGTTGGTGCCGCTGATATAATTTGGAGACATACCCTCACATTTCCAAATCTCTGGACTATTAGGAATGCAAGAAACTTAGATCCATATTGATTTTTCCCTAATTTTTTTTACTGAGAGAAGCTAGGTGCATTCTACTGTGCAACATTGAAGAGATTGTAATGTTGTCCCATTTGTCCATTCGATTTGGTTAAATATAATATTTAATACAAAAGGATTAATAAATTGATAATAAATTTAATTTTGATTAACAAAAAATCTTTCTCAACTCTTTTTTCGCAAGAATTAAATCTTTATATTTGATATTTCAAGTGAAATCAAAATATACATCAATATCCTTGGAAAGGCCTTGTAGCATTTATTTTGGTCCTTGTACAAAACATGCGGATATGAAAATCACTTCATCTGTCCTATGTGCAATTATTCACATTCAACTAAGGTCCTTTAAAACACCCTTTTTTCTCATAAAAATATCCTTTTAGATACACTTCTATTACAAAAACCAAAAATCAAGAAGCTACTAATATTCCACTATCATAATTCTACATTGGAAATAACTAATAAAGAGACAAATCCACCCTAAAAATATGAGCCCCCTCTCAGAATTTCGTAATAGTTAGGGACCCCTCGTGCATTGGCACAACCTATTTAGAGCCGATCAACTCTTGTATTGAATTCTCTTTATATATTTATCATTGACGAATGAATTCTCATCAAAATATTGTTTAATCTCTAGCACCAGATTCATTGTTGGATCTATAATAGAATATTCTCAAATCTGCATCTACTATGTACCCATTCCATTAGAAGATTGGAATCTCTATAGACCTGCAAATGTTTATGTTCGTTTTCCTTTGCTACCTTCATTAGAATTCAAAGGACATAAAACTTAGCTCTATTGTTTGTCCCTTGTTCTGCACCATACTTCAAAAGAAAATAATGAGAATAATTAATGCGCAAAATGGACCCTGCCACGCACATTCCTAGATGTCATTGACAAGCTTTATTATAGAAACCCCAATCGTTTTCATGATCAATGCTAGATTTGGTTTCTATAGAATTATCTGATATTTTTCTTTTAAACGCTTTCAACTTCCTTTAAAGGAGGCCCGTATTTTATGGGTTGTCTAGGCTGTATTTAGTTCCTTTCCTTGAAAAATCATACTATTTTTCAAAGTCCACAAAGCAAAGAAAAACCTTGAAATATTTTTTAGATTTATCAGATAGCCATTAAAAAAAAAAATCAACCAAATTTGACTGATCCCATTTGTTTGTTCCAGAAATAGTTGTAATAATTCATTCCAGGAATCCTTAGATAAAGGACAATAGACCAATACATGATCCATTGTTTTCTCACTAAATTTACACAAGATGCACCTACCAGGGGACCAGGACCATTCAAGTTCCTTTTTTGTCCATTGTCCCATGAAAGCCAAAGAAAAATCCTTGATTTGGGAGGACTTTCCAAATTCCTAGCAATTTTACATCACCAATCTATTTCTTTTGATTGCAATTCCTCCAACCTTGATGAGTATCCTAGTTTGGTTGTATACTCACTTGTTTCTTTATTTTTATACCATTTAATTATGTCCTCTACATTTTTTCCTTGAAGATTTAATGCTTCTAGTGATTTCCAATCTTGAGATGATGCATTATATCCATTAGGAATTGCTACCTCTTTTAGAAATAATATTCCAAATTAATGAAGATCATTAACAAGAGCTTTTGACATATCACATATTTAAATAAGAGGAATTTAATGCAATTTTTATTGGAAGGAATATGGCGTGTGTGTGTGTAAGCACACCAACATAGATCCATATTAACTTCATATCTTTTAACCAAAGAGAGATTTACATTTTATTTTTTGGATCCCTCTCGGTGCCTAATAGATCTGAAGTTAAGACGGATCTATGCTGGTTATGATATAGTTGTATCATTTGAAACATTTAGTGTAATTTGTACCTTTTTTTCTCCAAGGAAATCCTCGTAGGGAACCCAAGGGATGTTTTGCCACTTTTAAGGATGGAATACATAGTAAGCATGTAGGAATAGACTAGTTCTCCTCGCCCAAGGGGATTCAAACTGGAAACCTACTGGTATGGGACTAACCAAATTCCCAATAACATACATTGGTGACCACTGAGAACTAGATGGGCTAACCTCTTGGGCTATGTGTACTTTGTAGCTAATGGGTATTTATATTATTATTTTATAGAAAATAGAAAGCACTCCATGGTATTCTTGTATCGTTGATTCTTGAGATGTAAAATCTTCTCGCTGTCCTGAATTAGACAAGGCATAGTTTCACTCCAAATTTTGTTCCAAAATATTAAATCTTTGATTTATGATACATTTGATAAAGTCACATGGAGCTAATATTATATTTTTCTATTTCCATGGAGTGATTTATTTATTTCCATTACTTTGGTGAATACCCTTTTTGAAAGATTGGGTCCAATTTCATAATGTTCAATGCAGTAAATCTACAATTTGACTGCCTTATAATAAATTGGATCACCGTTGACATCTTAGTGTATGTTCGATGGGTGCGTGATTGGAAGGTGTGCAAGTATGTTTTGATTGACTTCAATCTAAATGCTAGAAATGATAAAAGAAAATATTTCATAATAGCCACTATGATGTTTTGGCCATTGTGTTACAATCATCAAAACCCTGTGTTGACAATATAATATCTTGATCCATGCAATTAATGTCCAAACCCCACAGGTGCATGTAATTCTTCTAATTGGGTTTCTTCCTTATTTTAGTGTTCATGTTTCTAGCTCATATGTTGTCATATTTTAATTGTATGATTCATGTGGTAGGAAATCCATGAAGTGGATGGACTTTTCTGGATTTTCTAAGACTATTCTACTAAAATCCTGCATCCAAGCAACTAATAATGCTTGACCTTTACATAAATTCTTTGGGAACCTGCCCTTTTTTTACTAATTTAGTTTGCTTCTTTCGGAGTATTAGTGAGTTGTGACTAATCGCTTGAGATATTAGCAGTGCTCAATGGGGACATGTCCCCAAGGGTTGGTAACATGTTTCTTGTGTTTCCTGCATCCCCGGGACAGAGGAACGGTGGGAGAAATGTTTATGTGTTTATCTTTGGGTGAATCTCAGAGAAAGGAAGGAATACATTTTCTCCCCTGCTGTGAACCTCGTATCTTCATGGGAAAACTTGGAGGGGACTTCTTGACGTCACTCATGAAACTTTGAAACTCCTAGATGTCTCTCACAAAACTCTGAAACTCCTTCATTGAGTATTTTTTACTCTTATCTATTTTTAAGCAACCTTATTTTACAATTTAGTATCTTAATGTCTTTGAATTTAGTGTTTAATAAATTTTAGTTTATTCAAATATATATTTAAAAGTTAAATAGATATTAAATCTATAGATTCAACAAATCTATAGAGCTCCGAAACATATTTATTTACTATTACTTTGTGTGTTGTACAGTGGCATGATCATAATCAAGCAAACTGATTGTGTTCCTGGGTGGCATAATATTCTTCTTTTTAACTACCAACTTGAGGTCAATTGGATGCATAATTATATGTTTCAGAGTCTAAATGTGAATTTCCAAGAATACATCTACATTAGCTTGATTACATCATAGGATTTGAAGTGGTTAGCATATATCTAAATAAGGTCAGATCCATTCAGACTACTTTCTTAGCTCTCTTGATTCAGGAACAATGTTGGGATTATTAGTCTTTTCTTAGAATTACACATGATGCAATCTTGGTTTTAATATTGCCCCTTTCCCCAATTCTTAAAGGGTTCTAGCTCAATGGTAGAGCGCCTTCTTTACAAGCATGAGGTTGAAGGTTCGATTCCTTCGTGCCCTAATGATATTGCTATATTTATGTTTTAAATAAAATATATTTTATTATGATTTATTATGGCTACGAGGGGGGTTCTAAACTGCCTTCATGTGTCACAACGAGGGGGGGGGGGTTCAAAAATTCCCTTGTATGTTACAACTAGGGGGGTTCAAACCCCCCCTGTAAGTTTATATGAGGGGGGTTCATAACTGCCCCCAAAGGTTTGCAAAGAGTTTTATGGGGGGTTTCAAACCGCCTCCATAGGTACCTATGAGGTGGGTTTATAACCTCCCACAAAGGTTTGTAAAGAGTTTTATTGGGGGTTTCAAACTGCCTCTGTAGGAACCTACGAGGGGGGTTTATAACCACCCCCAAAGGTTTGTAAATATTTTTAGCGGGAGGGGGGGAAGGGGTTGAACCACCTTCGTAGGTACCTACGAGGGGGGTTGAACTGCCTTCGTAGGTACCTACGAGGGGGGTTTAAAACCACCCCAAATTTTTGTAATAAATACTTTTAAGGGGGGTTTTGAACCGCCCCCGTAGGTACCTACGAGGGGGGTTTATAACTGCCCTTAAAAGTCAGTTTTGGGGTGGGG
>LPNX010179469.1:405613-525238 GCA_001517045.1 Pseudotsuga menziesii | reverse complement strand
TTCAGAACCGCCCCTAAAAGTAAATTTTTTTAGCATCGATGCTATTAGGGGCAGTTTTGTAAAGACTTCCTCCAAAGCCAAAACCACTCGCAAAAGTTACTTTTGGAGGTGGAAGACAACTGCCCCTAAAAGTCAAATTTCATGTAGTGTAAAGGAAGAACTCAAGACAACTGAGTCCGAGATGGAAGTTTCATATTGTGAAACTGAACATGGTCCTTTTCTTGGATAAGATGTGAGTGGGGATGATTAAGAGAGACTAACTAAAAGTCTCATGGATTCTGTAAAGAGTGCATATAAACTTATGGGGGAGATGACTATGAGGCCAAATGAGACCAATGGGGCTTATGTTTTTTAGACTAATGATTTGTTTATGATTACAGTTTTTGTTGCAAATGATTGGTAGTATTTTGCAACTTTATTAAAATTGGATGAATTCAAATATGATGAAGAAGGTATCTCAAAAAAGGAAAGGTCTGAAGTATTGCAGCAAAACGAACTCATTGATGAGTTGCTTTATGGAGGAACACAGTCCATTATAAATGATCTAAATATGAAGGAAGAAAAATAAATGTACAGAGACATTTCTATAGGGAAGAATCAGGATTACATTCTAATGAGGGGAAAAGTTGAACAGTCACCTTTGACTGTCACGAAGTCTGAAGAAGAAGAAGAATTTATTTCCAAAAGAATGACAACACCATATAATTATTTTGTAGTGAGAGATGAGATGGTATTCTATGAATATTGTATGCATCTTGTAGCTCAGACTATTGGAGAAATAGATAATGGTGAAAGTTTGATGTTGTGCTCAGACCAACACAAAAGGAGGATGCAAGGAAAAATATCAACAAGGACTTAAGAGTCTCATGTTTTTGAAACTAATTATTGGTGCACGTTTGCAGGTATTGAATAAAGTGAAGGCATAATGTCTCAAAAGGGTGATCAGTACCTAGAAAAAATTGATGTTGCAGAGTTGGCTAATGCAGACAATGAAAAAATTTCTAACCTTACAAAGTATGATGAAGATTTAGAAATGTTGGAAGATTGGTTGATCAATCCAAGGATTGATAAATATGACTAATTAATGGGTGCAAGCATAGAAATGCTTTGTTACAGTATTGGAGAGGATCATATAGAAGTTAAAAACATTGAATTTTCTTGTAAGCCACTGGATAGTAACAAAGAGCCAAGAGAATAAAAAAAGTTTTAGAACAAGAAGATGCAAGTGTACCAACCAAAGGAAAAACTAGACATGGAGATTGAAGAAGTAAGGATGATGATGGTGAAGATGTCTCAGAGAAGGCATGAAGAAAGAATGAAGATTCATGTCAGTGGAACAAAGAAACAAAACAACAACATAAGACAGATGGCATAGGAATATTGTGAAAGCAAAGCTAGTAGAGCATTGCAGCAAAAAGTATGGAAGCCATGAGAATTACAACCAGTAAGAAGACAATAGAAAAACTATGAAGCAAATGGAAAGATTCAACATAAAGTATGGGATCCAGGAATATTATGACCAATATGTCATATTTATTTCTTCCTCGAGAGTCTGATGTAGGAGAATCCTTCTCTTGATCCAAATCCAAGTCCAATGTTTGGATCAAACCTTGAAGGGGTCTTCATTTTATGAATTAATAGTCCTTGGACTATTATAATGTAAATAGACCTATGTTTAAGTGTGATTCTAGATGGGTGATGAGTCATTTAGGTGAGTCACTAGGTGAATGAATGAGTCATAGAGTCAAAGTATGAGGCATGTAACAAATCCCTCATCTAATGGAAGCGAGTCATAGGATAGGATTAAGAGTTTTCCCTATTTAGAATTAGTTAGCATATTGTTGAGGGTTTATTGGATCTAAAACATGATTGGTTTTAAAATCCTTATGTATATATGTAAGTAATCCTATGAAGTAAAGGTAGGTAGGAAAAGGTATCCAAGGTAGGTAGTTAGGGTTATACAGTGTGTGGCCAATCAAGGAGAAATCAGGCCAAGAAAGATAGTCATGGTTGTACCAGACTTAAGAGGATTAGAATGTAGATTCTAGATCAATATAAATGTACATATTTATTATGTTATTTAAGGGAAATCCTATTTCGGCATAAGTCTATGTAAATGCGGTGCTTTCCGAGTGTATGATTATATGAATCAAATGCTTGATTTATCTATGTAAACGATTCATAGATCTGTATATGTGTAATTTGAAATTAATGATTTTTGGAATTGAAGGTTATAGAGAGTGTTTGATGGATTTTTGTATGTAAAATGCATGAGTCAACCCTATGCCATTGACGTTCGACATAAGTGAAGTTCATGGTTGGATCAAGGATGAGCTAGAGGAGTTAAATTGTGGGAAGGATGAAACGATAGAAGTAATGTGCAGATATAGTGAAGGAGATCAAGCTTGGTAAAGTCTGAATGAAGGTGGATTGATCGATCCTCTGATCAATCAACATAGGATTGCAAAGATTACATTGGGTTCATTTGATAGAGATTGGATGATGCAGATTAAAGGAGAGAAGATGGATCGACGACAGGGAAATAATTCATGAATTAAACCTACATGAGGGATAAGAGATATAAAAAGTTAAAGTGAAGTTATGCACTTGATCATAGATCGACGGTAATGATATATTTCGCAAGAAATCGATGGCTCGCGGGAGTTGCAGAAATAGATTTGCGAGAGGATATTTGTAGAATCCATTTAGGGAAAAGTTGGAAAGCACACCCGCAATATGCAATCCACAATTGTGGAAATGTTGTTGTGGAAAGGAAATTGTGGAAAAGGCAATTGCGGAAGGAACTGAAATTGCGGAAAACAAATTTGTGGAACGAAGTTTGCGAAAAAAGAGTTGTGGAAATGAGCTTGCAGAAACAGAGTTTCACATTAGAGTTGGATAAATATTTGGCCGGGTTTCTAGATTTAGAGGTTTTCTAAATGTAGAGAAAACTATTCCTAGGAAAGCAGCTGGGATATGGCGATTTGAGGTTTCCATTGGAATTAAAAAGGGAATAAAAAAAATATTATTGTAATATTTATGTTTGTGATAGAATGGTATAGGAGCATGGTTTACAACAGTTTTTCTGAATAAGCCCAACACTGAAACTGATAAAAATAGAAAACTAAGTTTATCCTACTATGGTTTGATTCTATTACGAACATGAAGAAAATAATAACTTTGTTTTTGCAAGAAATTATGGAAGATGTAGGAATTTCTACGGAGAAGGAATATCATCCTAGAAATCAAGTGAACAATGAAGAGGGTTATATACGGGAGGGTGAAATATAGGTAAATATTAATGAAATTAGAAATGACAACCCATCTAAGTTACAACAAACTGTTAAATAAATAAGAGAATAATTAAAATGAGTTAAAGAAGATAATGAACGTATTCTGAAAGCACGAGAGGAGTTTAATAGCATTATGTTGTCTAAACTACACAATAATAAAAGAGAGAAAAATAAAGAACCTGAACTTAACTTGGAAAAAATACACCTTACAAACATAAGGGAAGGAAGATGGAATTTTCCAAACATGAGGATGAATCTTGAAGTGAGAAATCAACTAAGCACAATACAGAAAAACATCAGTATTCTAGTGAAAGTAATCAAAAGAAAAAGAAATATAAAACTTATAAATAAATTTCTAAAGAATTCAAAAAGATCAAACCTCCTATGTTTAACGGATAGATCGAGAAAGGGGAAGAAGTTGAAGTTTGGTTATCTATAATGAAGAAATATTTCCATATTTATAACTATTCCGATGAATTAGAGGAAAAAAATGGCTATCTATAATTTAACAGGAAAAACAGATATTTGGTGGCAAGGCATAAAAATATTAAAAGGTATAAAATAATGTTACGTAACATGGAAAACCTTCAAGAAACACTTTAAACGAAAGTATCATTCAGAAAAATACTACGAAGAAAAAGTTAAGGAATTTTATGAATTAAGGTTAGGTGCTATGACCATGAAAGAACTATGTAGTAAATTTGTAAGCTTACTTGATTATGTGCCTTATATAATAGATGAAAAACCGAAAATACAACGCTTTCTCAGTTGCTTTCCTCTTATGTTTAAAGAGAGGATTGAGTACGACAATAAAAAAATGTTGGAAGAAGCAATGAGAAAATAAAACTTTTGTTATCATCAGAATAAGAATAAAATAGAAAACATACCTAATTGGAAAACTAAAAGACGTGACAACTTTTATCAAAGAAATAAGAATACTAAGTTTTACAAAAACTCCACTAGTACATAATGAGAGATAAGTGACAAAAAAATGACCAAAATTTGCCTATAAATGAGCACTTTTGATTTGGCGATCACTGGTGTCTAATTTTCAGTCTCGTATCACCCAGGAAAAAATGTGGTCATATATAGTTTGGTTATTTATAACTTGTCAGTTGGTCATTAATTTGGTCTCATATTTGGTCATTCATCTTGTCATATGTTTGTTCATTAATATAGTAATTAATCTGGTAATATGTTTGGTGATAAGAGACTGAAAATTGGCCACCAAAACTGTCATTTGGTCTTTTATATGCGAATGTTGGTCATTTGTTTGGTCGTTTATCTCCCATTTGTTGGTCATTTATCTCTCATTGTTTGGCCACTAATTTAGTGATTTAATATGCAAATACTCATTGGTTTCTATAGATAGGGTATGGAGGAATCGAACCAGCAATATACTTCCTATAAGGCAGGCACTCTTCCATTGATCTAGTACCCTTGAAGTATCTACAATACTTGCAGACGTACCAAGTTTATCCATGTACTTCAGACATCATTTGTAGGGATCAATAATGAAATAAATAACAATAGACTGTTGATATCTATGATGCTAACATTTTTTAAAAACATATAACATGATTGATATGAGATGAAAAGTTGAGGATAGCATTCTCCCAATGATAAGGCTAGTATAGGGATTAACATATTTATAAACCTTTCTCATAAGTTGAAAAAAAAACAGGAAGTGCATAATGCATCATATAATCCTCCTTTCTTATATCCATTTGAAGTTCATTTAATATATAGAAAAGGACCTAACTACTCTAGAACCATATCTAAATATTAAATGATAGAACAATTCAGAGCATATCTACCACTCACGCTCAGAATAGTAATAACTCAAATCAACTCCCAACTGTAATATGTATCGCCACCTAATAATGTAGAGTTTAGTATATTCTCCTGAGGGGACTCCTTGAGAGATAACCCCCACCCAGTGACCTAGAAATTTAAGAAAAACAAAAATATTCAATCAAATCATAGTTTCCTTATTAGTAATTGTCAAGAAAACGAAAGATCACTAACCTCCAACGAACAATTTTGCATCCAAATGGACTATTGCTGAAGGTCAAATCAACATATATGGTTTGACATAATAATTATGCTCAAATAATATTTGTTATTGCAGCCTGAGCCTTTATAAAGGTTTCATACTCAATTAAGGCATAATATCTCTTCTTTTCAGTCCATTTCATACTTAGCCAAACAACACCAACAATAACAAAAATGTGAGTTGTTATATAAGAAATGGAATGAAAAGAAGAGATATTTAATATAGATAAAGATCTATTTAATGGACGAAAAGAGTTATTTACGTGATTGAAGTTTTGTTCATGGGATGAAAAAGTGAAATAAAAAATAACTAAAGACAAGGAAAACTTAGTATTTGAAAATGAAATAATACAGATATCATAGAAAAATCCAGTATCTAATGAAACACTATTTAAATAATCCAAGATTAAGTTATCCTCATCTTTCACCGTGCATCTGATAGTTTGTTGTTTCTATTTCTTCCAACCATATTTATACTAGGATAACAATCCAGGGAAACATTTGTTTTGCACTAAGACCAAATTGAAAAGGAAATTTTCGAGTCTGTTCTTTTTCAAACCTTAAAACTCCTAAATGCCTATATATGGGATTTATATAATACAAAATTAAAATTAATAAACACTATTTTTATGATAACTACAGATAACTTCCACTTCACTTTTGTATTCTAGTGATTCAATTACATCTATCCTTTGGTATTTACTAGTAGGTTAATAATATGCATTATGAAATAATACATACCAAATATCAAATCATCAAGCCAACTCTACCACTCACGCTCATAATAGTAATAATTCAAATCAACTCCCAACTGTAATATTTCTCACCACTTAATAATGTAGAGCTTAGTATCTTCTCCTTATGGAACTCCTTGAGGGATAACCCCCACATGGTGACCTGGAAATTTAAGAAAAACAAAAATATTCAATCAAATCATCATTTCCTTATTAGTAACTGTCAATAAAATGAAACATCACTAACCTCCAATGAACAATTTTGCATCCAAATGGATCATTGTTACTTTGGTACGTGGAGGTTGAAATCTATAAAATTTGTAAGTTTATTTTTCCATTTAAACATCATAAAGTGTTCTCTAAGTTGGGAAACATAAGTTCTCAATGACATTAACCATTTTGAACCTAAAACTATGTCCATTCCACTAAGTGGCAAGGCATAAAATCTAGACTGTAATTTGAAATTTTGTGTTGTAGCAACACCATGTGACATGTGCCTACCCATGTAACCTCTTTGGGGAATTAACATAGATAAATTTATGGATACTTCCAAAGTATACTAGTACCATAACATTATTGGTTTTTACATGTCCTCTAAGTTCCAAGGTTCTGTACTATGAAAATATTTTCATAGCTTCTAATGAAACTCTATGCATGGCTTCTTTATCTCTCGAGTTTTTTTTTGTGTCCACCAATATTTGGGTCCCCCATATTTGAGTTTGTTTTTTGAATTAGTCTGCAATGAACTCAAATACAATTTTTTTTTGCCAGGTTGTCCAAATAGTTCATATCCTTGAAATCTATGTCTTCACTAGCATGTTGAGGGAAGCAAACATCTCTATAACTATCTTGATAGTTTTGTATAAGAGTTCTTCCTGTAGTATCTGCAACATCACTACTTCCAATGCTTCTTAGTATTTTTTAAGTGCCACTAGTTTCTTTAGAGATACCACTATCAGTGATAACACATTGAGAATACATCACTTGGAAAATCATGACAAGCTATACTTCCTTGGACTATTTAGAGAGCATCAATTGCATGATTTTATTATTTCTTGAGACAATTTCAAGGAATCTATACTTGGATAACTCTGGAGAAAATTTAGTGATGTGCAAGGCGCTTTTTGGGACTGTTATGAAGTGAGTGATGGGAAAAATATATATCTTCCATAATCTATCGTAATCATATACAAACATTTTGGTGATCAAGGAGAGGTTGCCACAATCACCAAAGGAATATTTAAACAATCTGATACCTACAGGATTGATAACACAATTATAAATCTGATCTTTTGGTTGTATTTCATCACTATTATAACTGTTGGAAAGGGCTTGTCACTGTACAATAGTTAAATATTATCATATGGTCTTCAACAATGACCATTATAAAGTTTAAATGTAATAATTGAAACACAGATGGATCTGGGAGCTAAAGAAATTCTCACAATTCGCTATGGTTCACAAAACATGCACAAAATAGCTAAAAGACTGAAATTTACATACACACATGAAGTCAATAATGGATATTATTATGACTTCACAACATGTAAATATGTATGGAACTGATATATAGTACACTAGAGAAAATCATTAGGTCTTGGAGTCCATGTGAATGCATACAAGTGCCAGCTCACGATTTGACCCTCAAACCCCCCTAGGTGGACCAATGAGCCTCCTAATAATCCCAAATGGTCACGAATGCATGTGTGAATGTGGGAAAGGAATTATGGAAAATTTATTAAGGTATGACATTCATGGGTGAGCACATGGGTAAGTGGGAGTGGCTTTAGGAGAGCAATAAATTCCCAAAACAATACAAAATACACTAAAACCAAGCATTGGCACCTCAAGTTGGACCAAATCCATGAAATTGGGGGAGGGGAGAGAATGCTGGTTGTCTGTCATCAATGTGAGTTCCTAGGTTATCAAAATGATTAACTTGGAGTGCCTCAACTGTGCAGAACGATCAACCAAGAGTACCTCAACTATCATAAATGCCAATTTCCCTAAGTATAAACCATAGAAAACACTGCATAGAAGCAAATGAAAGTGTCCAAGGTATAATACTATGGTACTAAGGTGAATTATTACTCTAAAACCCCCCTTTAAGCCTTACTTAGTACAGCTTATGAAAACATACCAAGGAGGCCTTGGAAATAAAGGCTCAAGTCATCTCATATAACATAAAATTTTATTTGTCCATAGAAATAAGGTAAGGAAGAAAACCACATGGGAACAAAACCTCCCCTAAAAAATGGACATGGAGCCAAAAATATGAAAGTGAATGGTATCCATCACCATGCATCACCCACTCCAATAAGGGATCTCATATAGGTGAAGGTCTTCTCTGTGAAGCACTAGGTGAAAATGTCAGCAGTTTGCTCTGCATATGGGAAAATACTACAAGGCTATCACCTGATCATGCACCAAGCTACAGATGTAGTGCATTTGTATCTAAATGTGTTTGGTCCAATATATCTACATTGAATCTGTGGAAATATTGATTGAACTTTGATTATTACACCAAATGACTGTGGTTGAATAAAATGCAACTCCAAGTTCCAGAAGAATATCTTGCAACCACACACATTGTGTAGATGTGTTCTCTGCTCCTCTGTACTCGGCCTTTGCTGAAGAAAGGGATATGGTGTGATGTTTATTTATTGAAAAGCATATGGTGCCTTTTTATATAATGAAAACATAACTTGAATTGGACTTCCTGTCATTGGGATCACCAGCCCAATCAGAATCAGAAAATCCCACTAGTTCTAGTGGAGAACTAGCAACATAGTGCACCCTGAAGTGTTTGGTTCCTTGCACATAGTGAAGGATCCTCTTGGCTTACTTCCAATGGATCTCATGATACTTATGCATACATATATCTAAAACACCTACACCATATGCTAAATCATGCTGATAATGAGTAAGATACAACTAACTCCTGACTAATTGTCTATACAATGAGCTGTCCACCAATGGAGAGTAACCAACTTGACCTAGTTTGATACCAGAAACAAATGGGAAATTGGATGCCTTAAATTAATCCATATTAAAATCCATTAACATGTATGAAGCATAATTTTTTTGGCTGACCTTGATTCCTCTTTCATATTGCTCAATTTCCAAACCAAGAAATTGCTTCAACAACCCAAGATCAGTCATTGAAAATTCATTATGTAATGAGGCTTTGAGTGACCCAATTTCTTTGATGCAGCTACCTGTAATAAAAATGTCATAAACATACAGTACAATGTCCTACAACATTCTTCAAATAAACATTAATATCATATTTTCATCTTTCAAATCCAAGTGATAACAGAAAATTGTTCATCTTGGCATACCAAGCCCTTGGGGCTTGCTTGAGGCCATAGAGTGACTTATTTAACCTGCATACAAGAGAAGGATCCTATTGGAAAAATTAATTTTTCTGCATATATATTTATTCCTATATATCTCCATGGATAAATGCACTTTTTACATCCATGTGGTGAACCTTCCAGCGCTTTCTTGCAACAATGGCTAAAACTAGCATGATAGGGTCCATCTTTGCAACCGGTACAAATGTCTCTGTATAGTCCACTCCTTGCACTTGAGAGAAGAATTTGGAAATAAATATGGACTTATAATTTATATCATACCCATCAGCAGAAAATTTTGTCCTATAAACTCATTTGCATTGCACTAGCTTCCTCTTGGAGGGCAAGGGACCAATTCCCAAGTCTCATTTTCATGTAGAGAGTTGAACTCTTCTTGCATTGATGTTTTCCATATTGGATCAAGTGATGCTTCCTGATATGTTTTAGGATAATATCCAACCATCATGAATAATTTCTCAGCAAGAAAAACTTCACTTGTAAGGGAAGCAGTGTGAAATTGTGATCTAGTCTTCCTAGGATATAATGGATTGCCAGCTAACTCCCGAGCGAATTCTATGGTTTTATCAGCCCATTTGGGTCAAATGGGTGATTCATGAACATATTCATCATATTCATCCATATCATAATCAGAAATATCAGAGAAATATTCATCATTTACATCATCTTGTGGTGGAGGGGATGAGCATTCCCTCGGTGCTAGTTGGAGACCTGGAGTGACTTCTTCTTCGAATTGCACAGTTCTTTCTATGAAATTATTTTGAGTTGAAAGATAAAATATATTGTATCCCTATTTATATTCACCATATCCCACCATGATGCACTCCTTTCTTTGTGGCTGCAAATATTTTCTCTTTTATGGAGGAATTCTATCCCAAGCCCTTGAGCCAAAAATACTGAAATGTGAAATATTTGGCTTGTGACCAAACCAAGACTCATATGGTGTTTTTACATATACTAATTTGTGAAGAAACCTGTTTTGATTGTATGCAGCACAGTTAATGGCTTCATCCCATAGCTTAGGACTCAAATCCTTTGCTTCAATCATACAGGTTTCCATCTCCTTGAGCGCCCCGTTTTTCCTCTCGACCACACCATCTTGTTGTGGTGTGTAGGGTACCGAATGATACATTTGGATGCCACATTCTTCATATAGGTTCTGAAAAATCTTGTTCATGTAATAGTTACCATTATCAATCTGAAGGAATTTGATCTTGTTCCCACATCGATTCTTAACCATGGCTTTCCAAACCTTAAGAGTCTCAAAGACTTCAGATTTGAGTTTGAGAAATTAAACCCAGAAAAACCTTGATAAATCATCTATTAAGGTCAAAAAATACATTGATCCTCCATAAGAGGGTGTGGGAGGAGGCACAATAATATCTGAATGTACCAAGCCAAGCACTTGAGTATCTCTCCTTTCTTTACCTTTCTCATAGTTGCGCTCTAATGTTTAACAACCACACAACCAATGCATGCACCATTTGAGGTCTTGATAGGAGGAATTTTGGAAATTGAACCCAAGATATAGGTCAATTACACTCACAAAATTGCTAATCAAACATGCAAAATTCACACAAAAGGAGACTGAAATTGGAGCATAACTTAATCCTGTATTGAATAAGTGTACATTATCCAACCATATGAAGTAATAGGTTGATAAAATATATAATTACATGAGATATTCAAAAGCACTAGGTTGCTATTCGAATTGGTCAAAAAGAAGGCTTACTAAAACAAGTCAAATCCCCCATAGGTGCAAAAAGGACTTTCCAAATCCATGAAGATCCTCATGAGTTAGCTAAAGCAAGTGGGAAATCTAATATGTGGTGGAAAGAAAAATCATTCATGCTTTTGTATGGAGAAAAGGAAGGAGGATGATGTGGTCAAAAAACAAGGAAAGTTCCCCTAGACTAGCTTTTCCTTTATGCCTTAAAACATATGTAAAGCAAGGAAGATTTCAAAAAAAGAAGATATGCACTTTAAGGAACCAAGAATAAAGTATACATGCTAAATATGTTTCCAGGATGATTCCAAAGCACTCCATGACCTATTTTAGCAAGTATTGACTTCTAGGAACATGTAGAAGTCAACTAGCATAGAGAGGGAAACTAGGATTCTAGGAATAAGACAAAAATGATTTAATTAATTTCAAATATGGGTAACTATGGGTTGATTATTCTAACAGGAATCCCTTCCACCATGCCTTATTTTCTCAATTCCTGGAGGTATATGTAGTTCATATGGCTGAACCTCTCATGCCATAGCTTGTTGGTTTCATTGGCATGAGACATGAGTGCTTTCCCTCTAGAGTAGGAAAGGAAATGAGAGAATTTGTACGTCCTTGCTTGATGATCAACAAAACCCAATTCCACCACCTTGTTGGTAGATATTTCAACTATCTCCACTGTGTATGGAGTAAATGTTACTCTCTTGGATTCACCAATGTGGGTCATTTGGTACACTGAGAGTAGGTTCACTTCCAAGTCTAGTACAATTAGAACATTATTGAAATACCCATATTCAATATCGATCCTACCAATCCATTTGGCTTGGATCTATGAATCATCACCCATTCGAACAGTTGGGCCACTATCTAAATACATGAATGTAAAGAAATATTTGATAGAGGCCATGTGCCTTGATGCTCTTGAATCAATGATGAAGGATGCAAAATATGAAGAACCAACAACCAATGCATGGAACCTCTCTTTGTTGTTTGATCATGAATCTACATCCTTCTTCCTTGCATCATTTGGGACTAGGATGTTGTTATTCTCAACAAATGCACTATCATGTCTATGGTTTTCTTCATGCACGCACTCCATGGATTCCATCCCTTATGGTAGCAGGTTCATTTTGTCTTCTTTGTGTTCTTATTATCCTTGTCCTTGCAAGGAATCGAACCCCCATCATGAAATTTGGGTCTGTCTTGCTGCTTCGAATCCTTATCTTTATTCTTTCCTTTGGATGGATTTGAAACCCCTGCAACAAGAGCTTGGTCTTTGCTGGATTTGATGGTACCCATATGCACTAGCTTGTATTTCTCTTGGGTCAATGACTCCATGAAGCTATCTACTGATGGATTTTTCCAGTTTTGAGTTGTGAGCTTGCGTGAGTGAGTTGTGCTTACAATCATAGAGTACTCAGGCCATAGCTTCAAAATAATGGACATTATGAGTTGCTCTTCCTTCTTCTCTATGCCACACTGCTTGAGTTGAAGCACCATATTAGAATTTGAATTGCATTTATATCTTCAAGAAGATAGTTTAGAATTATGTTTGTAGTAAATGGAGAATGAAGATACAAACTGAACAAAACAATCCACATAGGAAATAGATAAATATTTCTCATGAATTTACAGTATCATTCACAATAATAAAATCCAATATTACAATAGTTTACATAGGAAAAGAATTCAAATGCATTAGGTAGCAATTCGAATCTATCCACTGGATCTAACTGTATCTAACTGGCCATCTAACTCATGGTGTCTCAATCAATATCAGAGTCCAATATATCAAGTCATGGATGTCCAATAGCTCAAGCAATCAGTGATAGCTAGTTAACTCAGTGAAAGTGAGTGTGGTAGGTGGGAAAAGGTGCCTACTCCACATGCAACCATGCATTAGCCATGCATAGCTAGCACTAGCTAACTGATTATGAAATAACTGAAAGTTACTGGGGGCTAACTAAGACTAACTGGTTCCAACTCCAACTAACTAATGGAGGTTGGTGCCAAGACTCCTCGTGGTTCCTAAAATGTAGGGATTGGTCTAGGAGGCACCCAAACTGATGCATGCACATGTAGTAAGTGGCAGTTAACCTCTAGCAATGTTTCCCACACTCTAGTAACTGGTACATGTGGCCCCATTATGCCAAGTGGACCCAATGGTACTAGTGGACCTAATTAATTAATCAAGATTCCTAAGTTTGGATAAATAATATAATAGACAGTATGGTCAATGGAGGATTAATAATCCCAACACCCCCTCTGAATCCTAACTTGGACAACTATGGGCCCCGGTAACAAGACCATAGGTCACCCAAATACAATCTAAAAGAAATAATTATGCTTAATACAATCGAGGAAATAGGGAAAACCTCATGGGAAAACCCCCCTCAAGATAAGCATAAATCAAGAAATACAAGTTAAAAACTTGCAAAATCTTTTGCTGCAATGCAACAATATGCAACAGTAATGCAGTATTCTGGTTCTTTTGTGCATTAGCATCCTGAATCTGTGCATGTGAACGTCTGAATCCAAACAAAGTGATTATTTCTGGAGGATTATTCCTCTTTGGAAGAAGAATAATGTGCCCAATTGAATCAAGAATATAGATAGTTGCATGATGAAAACTGAACCCATGTAGAGCAGCTGAAATCAATTGATGAGAGAGAAAAGGTTCTTAATAATTCGAAACATGTGAGGAACACCCAATAATATGATATATTTCATCCTTTAACAACAAACCATGAGTGTTAAAATCAGCTCCAAGTGTTAGGAGCATGTGTCTAGGCAGATGCAGAATGTCTCCAACTTTACTAGTTCTGTGAGGGGATGAGCATGTGATCAAAAAAGTAGGTAGAGAAGCCCTGGGAATGTGGAGAGAGATTAATTGAGCTCCATAATCTGATATAGCTTTAGAAATAACCAATATTTCACAAAATATAATATCAGAAAACTCATAAGAGAAAACTAACATTGAATCCTCAACAACAAAATTGAAGGAGACTTGTAGGGCTTGATTTGTCACACCAAAATTTATGAAACCTATTACAAAAAATACTGTAAGATTTTGAATCTAAAACCTGAACCAAATATTATCATATCATAAAATAAATCAGATATAAATAGTTTCATATCAGATCCAAAACTGTGAAGTGAAATCAAATCCCCAACAACAATTTTGAAGGAGACTTGAGGTACTTGATTTATCACACCAAAATTGATGAAACTAGCTACAAGCAGTACTGAAAGCTCATGAAACTGAAATATTGAGCCAATTAATATCATATCAGATCCAAATAATTCCCTATCATATCCAAAAGTGTGGAATGAAATCAAATCCCCAACAACAAATTTAAAGGAGACTTGTGGTACTTGTTTCTTCACACCAAAATTGATGAGAACAACTACAAGTAGTACTAAAAGCTCACGAACCTGAAATATTGAACCAATTAATATCATATCATATCCAATAAAGTTCATATCAGATCCAAGAGTTTGCTCCACCGAGATGGTAGATGCACAATTTTCTCCTTCTTCAAAATTCTGATTATTGGTGCATGCAATCATGTTGGAATTTGTTGGAAGCTCAAGATCAATGAGAGTGTTTGAATCATTAATAAAACCTGAAATTATTTACAAAATATCCAAATATTTACAAAATATAATATCAGCAAACTCATGAGAGAAAACTGACATCAAATCCCCAACATAAATTTTGAAAGAGATTTTTGGTACTTGTTTCTTCACACCAAAATTGATGAGAACAGCTACAAGCGGTACTGAAAGATATTGAACCCTGGAACCAAGTAATATCATATCATATCCAAATAATTTCATATCAGATGCAATAAATTCCATATCATATCCAAGAGTGTGCTCCACCGAGATGGTAGATGCACAGTTTTCCCCTTCTTCAAACCCCTAAGTATCGGTGCATGCAATCATGTAGGAATTTGTTGGAAGATAATATTAGATCACTCCTAAAATCTAATATTATTTCCAAAATATCCAAATAATTAATTATCTTCACACCAGCAATATCATTAGAGACATAGAAATAAAATTCCTCACCCTTTCCTAGAGAAATCACCGATAAACTATGCACAAAATTTATAATAGAAGAATCACTAGAGAATTTTTGCATAGAATGGAAGGAGAGATTTCAACAACAGAGATTTGAATGTCTTCTTCTATATCATCCATGTGAGAATATGAGATATTAGATATCTCATACACTTCCGGAGTACCAGGATAAGGATTCACTCCAAGGAGACTTTCTTCAATTCGAATTAACTGTGAGGAAGATTCTTCTTCTTCATCTTGAACAACTTCATCAAAGAGAGTAGAGGCCAAGAATTTTGAGTAAAGAACTCTTGTGGTTTCGAATGTGCTCCCCAAATTGCTATAAATATCCTCATTGTTCTTCCCAAAGGTTCTATCCATTTCTTCCCAGAGATCCTTTGGGTATTATGTAGACTCAATAAGGTAGGGAAAGCTTAGAGACTTCCAAAAATCCATGCCTATTGTTCCAAAAGCTCGATCACCTTCATTTATTCATTCATTATCATATTTATAATACTCTTTACGAAGTCTAATAGATACCTCATAGAGACCTTGTCTCTTTAGATATGCAATCATCTTCAACTTCCATTCTAAATATTTTGTGGATGGAGTAAGAAGAGGAACTGATAATATCAAATCCATATGAAATTGAACCTGTAAAATATCACTGCAAAACACTAAAAAATATTTGAATTGTTAGAATCATGATTTTCCTCTCGACATGAACATATATTCAGGGTCCATCACACCCTCTCTACTACTCTAAATAAATCCAGAGTGAGCAAATCATCATAGGGGACTTCTGTGGAAACCCAGCTGCAATATTTGATGTTCAGTGGAGAGAAACAACCATGAAACCTTCCTTGAGAAGGCTCCAATACCATATTAGAATATGAATTCCATTTATATCTTCAAGCAGATAGTTCAGAATTATGTTTGCAGTAAATGGAGAATGAAGATACAAATTGAACAAAACAAACCACACATGAAACATATCAGTATTGCTCAGGAATTTACAGTATCATTCACAATAATAAAATACGATGTTACAATAGTTTACATAGGAAAAGAATTCAAATGCATTAGGTAGAAATTTGAATCTATCCACTAGATCTGACTAAATATAATTGACCATATAACTCATGGTGCATCAATCAATATCGGAGTCCAATAGATCAACTCCCAGATGTCCAACAACTCAATCAATCAGTGATAGCTAGTTAACTCAGTTAAATTGAGTGTGGTAGGTGGGAAAAGGCGCCTACTCCACATGCAGCTATGCATTAGCCATGCACAACTAGTGCTAGCTAACTGATTTGAACTAACTGAAAGTAACTGGGGGATAACTAAGAATAACCAGTTCCAACTCCAACTAACTGATGGAGGTTGGTTTCAGGACTTCCAATGGCTCCTAAAATGTAGGGGTTGGTCTAGAAGACGCCCAAACTAATGCATGCACATGTAGTAAGTGGCAGTTAACCTCTAGCAGTGTTCACCACACTCTAGTAACTGGTACATGTGGACCCATTAGGCCAAGTGGATCCAATGGTACTAGTGGACCCAATTAATTAATCAAGGTTCCTAAGTTAGGATAAATAATCTAATAGAAAATATGGATAAGGGAGGATTAATAATTTTAAGACACCAATGACTTGAATTTGGTGAATAAATATTGGATTGTCTCATAATGCGTTGGGCTCAAGGAGATGAGCTCATTTTTGAGCTGGTGACCTCTCATCTCATAAGTATTCTCGAACAAATATTCAAGCCTCAACCATACTTCGTTGGTGGTATCTGGACTGCCAACATGGAAGAGAAAGTCTCTAGAAATTCTAAGACAAAGCATTCCAAATGCTTCATCAAGTCTCTTGAAAAAATTCGATTTATTAACTATAGAACTTGGTTCAACCTCTGTCCCCATGGTGACCTTGTATATTCCTTTCAACCTCAATTGGATCACCATTTCTTCCTTCCACTCGAAGTAGTTTAACTATGTGAACAATACATGGTTCTACTCCATCTCTTCTTGCTCTCTTGGTGACAAATTGATGAATGTACCTACAACGAAAAGTCACAAATCTATCTGGAGAATCCTTCTAAAATAAAATCAAACACACTGGAATGGATTTGGAGCTACAAATATATCTGATACCATGTGAGAATTGAAACACATATGGACCTAGGAGCCAAATAAACTCTCACAATTCACTATGGTTCAGAATACATGCACAAATAGCTGAAAGACTAAAATTTACATACACACATGAAGTTAATAATGGACATTATTATGACTGTCCAACATGTAAATATCTAAAGAAATTAAATATAATACAATAGGGAAAAATAACGATCCCTTGGAGGCCATGTGAATGCATACAAGTGTTAGCTCAAGGTTTGACCCTCAAACCCACCTAGGCGGACCAGTGATCCCCCTAATCATCGCAAACAGTCACAAATACATGTGTGAACATGGGAAAGGAATTATGGAACATCAATGAAGGTATGGAAGGTGTGGGTGAGTACATCGAAGAGTGAGAGTGGCTCTAAGAGAGAAATAAATGCTAAAAACAATCCAAAATCCACTAAAACCAAGAACTAATGCCTCATGTTGGTTCAAATCCTTGAAATTGGGGAAGGGGAACGCATGCTGGTTAACTGTCATCAATGTGGGCACCTTTTTTTTCAGAATGATCAACTTGGAGTGCCTCAACTATGCATAATGATTTACCATGAGCGCCTCAACTGTCACAAATTCCAATTTCCTTAAGTCTAAACCATAGAAAACACTGCATAGAAGAAAATGAAAGTGTCTAAGGTCTAAGACTATGGTACTAAGGTGTATTATTACTCTAACATTAAAGACCATTTTTTTCTAGTGAAACAAGAATTGACATCCATCAAGAATTTTTTGTCCTATATTCGTTGTTCTATTCACCATTTCTAGGAGATCATTTCATCAATAAAGAGTTGCAAACGTGTCGATCATTCCTGGTTCTAAAATTTTATTTGTACATCTCGTTTCAGTGCAATATTTCACTCTATTTAGAGTGTTTTTATTATACAATAGCTTCATGTGTTTTGGGTGTTTTTCCCTTTGGAATTAATGCAATAAATATCCATTGGCAGTGAATATTATTGTTGTTTATGTTAAATACATCAAGTAGCATTGGGGTAAAACTATTTGACTAATTCCCTAAACAAGAAACACACAAATCAGTCAAATACCTCACAAAACATTCCAACAAAAAAATAGAGAGGTTGTGGCGTAACTATTTGACGGAAGTAGTGAACCAAAAATCAACAAACTAAGCAATTCACATAGTCTATTTTGGTGGGGGATACTACACTTAACGAAAGTAATACAAGACAACACCATCTTGAGGTTAATCATCCACTAAGAAAAATATTTCAACTATGCATATCCAACAAACCATCTCAAATGCTACAATCCATCTTGAACCATCCAAGGGCTAGTCATACACCACATATCCAAAATATCACAAAGCACCCCAAAACATGGTGCAAACACTTTCAGAGTAATCCAAAAGTATAACATAGGTGCAAGAGAAAACTAGATTTGAAGCAATGTCATAAACGTAAAACTCCCCTCCTAGAAAAACATGATAAAATTAAATATATCCTAAGTAGAGATCCAAGATGGCTTTACTAAGAGGAATTGAATGCTATAAATAGGAAAAGAAACTACCTCAAGGCATAAGTGAACAAAAAACTAACAATTAGACAAATTGAACCATACATAAAACTTTAATTGTCCATTTTGACTACATACAGCAATGTATGGGATCATACCATAGTTTTTTCCCTAAAATAGGCCATTTGTGCCACAATCCAGAAGACATAGTCACAATACAGCCAGTAAAGTTGAGGTTCAGTTGGTTCCTTAAAACCAAGAAAGATTAAGGAAGAGTTGAATCACTTGTCTATATAAATAGAAAAACCAAATGAATTGGTGCTATTATGGACCCATAATGAATCATTCTAAACAACCATGGACCTAATCAGGGGCTTGTATCCAAAACTAGACCCATAGAGTAAGGAAATACCCCAAACAAGTGCGTTGAAGGGCCAAAGTAAACCAAACCGAAAACCAATGGCCAAAAAACAAGAGAGTAAAGGTACCCTGAAGGGCCAAAGTGTACCAAGCTGAAGATCGATGGCCCAAAAAAGAGGGGAAAGGTAGCAAAGCATATTTCGTAAGCACTAGACATCCCTAAGAAATCATACATCTAAGCTAAGGTAAAGGGGCTCAAGGAAGGTGGTTTATCACAAAAGGACAATAAAGATATGTTGATGTCATCATTGGTTGAGTCATGCATGGACACGACATAAAAGAGGATCACAACACAAACTCCCCAGTGAGTAGGCGCATGTTAGTGCTAAGTACGAAATCCATACACTACAAGGTGCAAGTCCTAGATGAATTTGGAAAAATAAATACCCCTACTCATGAATGATTAGCTGAAGAGAAATAAAATTGAACTGTGCTAATCCCCCCCCCCCCCCCCACTATAATTCTAAATCTTAGCAAGTCAACCCCAATCATGAAGAGAGTAAATAAAACCATATATACCCTTCCACTTTTTGGATTGTTATTTGTATACATTTTCATGTATATATAAGACTTATTTTTCAACAAAATAAAAATCATGATGAGAGGAAGTTTGTTCAAACAAAAATGTGGGAGAGTAATAAATCTCAAAGCAAAGGATTCTAAAATTCTCACGAGGATGTCAATATAATTTCCACAATTTTGGAACCAGAAAAAGAACACATGAAATTAACATGTAAACAAAAATACCTTCTCATGTACTTAATTTATATCCAACAATTATAGAGATGGATCCCAAAAACCTAACAAATAGGCATCAATGTAAATGCAACTTTTGGAAACTGCCAAAATATTTTGATATTTAAACTTAGCAGCATATATATGACAAGAAAAAAGACATAAATCATGACAAAATAGTACTAGAAATAAAATAGTATCGTTGTAACTAGACAAGATAATTTTAAAGCACAATTTTCATCTCTTTCAACTTTAACACTCTTGAAGGTCCCTGTGTTAAATATGAAAATCATACAAAGAAAATAAATAATACCAGCTATAAATCTAACTCAAAGTACAAATAAAACAAATAAGATAACCCACTAGGAGAGTTGAAACCTTCCTTAAACTCAACACTATTTTCTTATATAAAATCTTGTCAATTAAGAGACAAGTCACTTCAGGAACAAAGGACATACATGAGAGAGATAATAAATTCAATTACTGTGGGCTCAGTCAACTATAGTAGCATTCAAGGTAACTCAATCGATAAGCAAGGAATCCCCAATTACTGGAGCAATAAACCAAGAAAAAATAGTCCATAAAATATCAGGTAATGATGGCATTCCACACATAAACCAGAGCTCAGTTTGTATCCCATACAAAGCCCGTGGCTTTCTTGAGCAGGCTGTGAGTTGTTTGGGGTTGCTAAAAGAAACCATATCCTTGTTTGAGTGGATTATGATATCTGTTGCACTGTTTGAGTGTTTGGGCCTACTTGAAGTGAACCGTAAAGGAACCCCAATTATTGAAGCAACATACCCAAAAACATTAGACTATAAAATATCAGGTAATGATGACATTCCACACATAAACTAGAGATCAATTTGTATCCCATACAAATCCCATTGATTTCTTACAACTTAGCACACTCAAACATTGCAACAGAGATCTTATTCCACTCAAACAGGGTTATGGTTTATTCTTGCATCCCCAAATAACTCACAACCTACTTAAGCAAGTTTAGACATATCACAGTTTAGTCCAAGAATCACCAAGAAAACCACAATTCAGTTAAAGCATACCCAACAAGGTCACAGTTCAGTAAGGAATCACCAAGAAGGTCACAACCCAGCTTAAGAGGCCACAGTTTAGACTTATTATCTCTCAAATAGGTCATTCCCATCCTAACAAACCAATAGGAGGTCACAGATCAGCTCCATGAATATCACATAGGTGACGACCCAGCCCAAAAGGCAACACACAGGTCATGAATTATCCTAGGAAGCCCTACAAGTCAAGGCTCAGTATTATCCCAAAAGGAGACACACAGGTCACAACAAGGTTATACAATACCCTAGCAGCCATATGAAGGGTCACAACCCAATTCAAATAGCAGCAGTAGTCCTAGCACGCTAAGGGAGAGGTGGCGTAGCTCAAGAACAAAAACACAGGAACCGTGTAAAACTTTTATATTCTCTCTCAAGGTATATAGTCCATAATTTTTCCATACCACAATAGTAAGTTTTGTCATCACCGTATAAGAAAGGTCCATGGGATCCGATCTAGATTATCTTCAGCAACAATAAAGTAATGTTCATATTTATGTTTAATTATTTTTTCATGTTTAATGATCTGAAATAGAAAAAATTGAATTGTGCCATACAAAATCCTTCAAACTTGTGAAATATAGTTGCTATAATATTTTAAAAACATCCATCTTTTTGAAACTATATGCTTCAACATAGAAAGTATAATTCATGTTTACACTTAATAATATCAAATCACCTCAAACATTTTGTAAATCAGAACTAATCCATTTCCAATATGTAATTAAAAGTCACATATATGTGAGTGAAAACTCAAAAACCAACAAATTAATTCCTTTTAATTGTTTTTGACCAGCACCTTAAATCTGATGAGCATGGATTCAAATAAGAAGATAAAATTGATTGTGCAGGGTAAATGTATGAGGCCAACCAATTCAAAAAAAATCTACATCAATTAATCAAACACATGTATGAACATGAATTATCCACCAAAAGTGTGTTATTGTTATTCTAGATTTGTCAATACAAAGTGTCATGATATCAACTAGATAGCACAAGAATCAAAGGAGAAACTATCACTTCTTCAACACTTTACTCACACCATGCTAAGGGATAGTCACATTGAATACCATGGGAGAGAATTCCAACACTCACAAATTCACTTGATCAATTTGACATGAAAGGCCTTATAAAGTTAGAGGTATGGAAATGGAGTGAATGGACTCAAGAAATAATTGATAATGATCTCAATCACCTCTCCATCTCTTAGAATGAGCATGGAATTGTATAATGAAAATCTCTTAAAATAGAAGCAAGTAACAAAAATCCTAACGAAAGCATCCTCCTAGTGTGATGTATAAGTGCATCAAAAATCACCTTGAACATTTAAGAATAGCCTCAAGCGGAACTTATAGACCACATTGGAATTGTTACCCCTCAAAATGCATGTGCATTTTCAGACAACCTTTCTAGTTGTACAACTATGAGTATGTGTATCTAAGGAAGACGCTCTACTACATATTTAGTTGTCTGATGCTAACTAAAAGGAGTTTCAACTAGAGCCAGTAACATATACAACCATGTAGTGTAGCAGTAGGTCTGTTGATTATGATATTCTTAGATGATAACCGTAGTGTTGGAATAGAGGATATAGAGAAAAGTCAGTCAACACTTGTGGAGGATATTGCTCCTGCATTGTTTGAAAATAGTGCCCAGATTCCATTTATGATGGCTAATGATGTGGTTGCAAAAGGAATTTTTGTTCAAAAGGTTGACTCACCTCTTACAAGCAATTTTTTTGTTGAAGATGAGGTTGGAAGGTTGTCTTAGATATTAAAAATATTTGGAAGACAACAACAAAGAAATATGGATATCAAAGTACCTTGGTTAATTGTCATCATGAGCCGCCTTCTTAGATGACTTACAAACAACTCGAACATAAAATTTTGGATTGGGTAGAAGGGTTACATGCTATTGGAATGCTTATAGATCAAAATGTTTCCTTTTCACAGAAATTTTTGGTCACTGGTTGGTTGTTGATAAAGGATTTATAATAGTTGGAGAAAAAAAATGCAGTTTGTGGTTCTAGACCATAAGTTGAGGAATATTCACAAATATACTTTCATTCTGACAGTATTGTGTTAACACCAAAAAATGTTCACCTAGCTCTCCATGGTCTAAACCATAATTATACATCATATTCCCACCATTATTTCCTTCATTTTTACTTTCAGAACTAAAAATACACTAAATATGGTGCAAAACATTATTATTCCTTCCCCATAAATGAAGGGAAGTTGATCATTTATTGTGATTTATCCCCACTCTCTCCAAAAAGGAAAAAAAAACCCTACAAATGAGAATGGGTCAAAAACCATATATAAATACAATGGACAATAATATACCATGAGTCATTACCATGGGTCAAAATTCCTTGGACCATCCTATAAATACATTGTGAAGGCCTCCCCCAAAACACTTTTCGCCACAGTTTTTGTCACATCACACATCATTACTTTTCATTCACTTTCCATTGTTCCTCCATTGTAGCCATACCATTCCCACAATGTATGTTGAGTTCATTGTGTAGCCATTTGGATCCATTTCCAATTTGACAACCATTTATGGAAGAGACTGGAGAACCAAACCGTGGAGCTGCGGGACCATTTCCTCAGACGGCTATGGTGGCCCACATTACAGAAAAAGGTGTGAATGCTCTTATGTTTATTAGTTAGTAGAATATATCTGAAAAAATCTAAAAATATTATTATTATTGTTCTTGTTTCCCATTTCCATTGTTGAACTCTACCCTATGATCTAGATGATCTAGGGTAGGTGCTTTTGGATGTAGCAGGGGAGAAATCCATACTACATTTTTGGCAACTCCACTCAATCGATCCTTTAGGATCTTTTCTTTTGTAGGTGTGCCTACTAGTTTTTACCTTCAACCATCATAGATATGACCCCATTGCAGGAGATCTAAACCAACCTTTCCTTGGTTCCTTCTCCCTGGCCTAAGCCAACAATCGTTTTCTAAAACATTTCCAGTTACGGCCGAGTCGCACTTATTCGAGTGAAAGTTGCGACCCAGTCATACCTTTTTTCCTAATAAGCATGACCCAGATCGTGCCTTTCCCTCAGTAAGTGTGACCTGGGCCAAAAAGCCAGATCGTGCTTGTAGACTTGCCTTACTAAAACATGTTGTTGCAGTTAGATTTTAGAGATTTATTTTGGCCTGTGAGACACGATTTGTATGCTCTCTTTCTACACACTCAGTTGTAGTTGGGTTTTTTATCCCACAGTTGATACTCTTGCATTTCCATTCATTACAAAACACACTATCACGTCACCATTCCTCCACCACATTACTCATATATACTTAGGGATCATACTTCTCAGTTTGGTTCATTGAACCGTCATCGTCGTATCTATATTCAACATCGTTCACCACCTTCATATCCATACATGGAATCTAATTCAGATTCAGATTCATATTAATCTGAACCCACCTTGTTCACTTCGCCATCTAGCCCCATGGCTAGTGCACCTCCTAACACCTTTCAGGGGGGATGATTGATAGTGAACTTGTGTAAGTTATACCCATCATTCCGGGTATACCTTTTTCTCGATCTATAGGTCCTACTCCCAGTGGACCCTTTTCCACTGCACACACTGTTGCGGGTTCGCTACCCAGTAGTGGTGTCCCCACTCCATCCACCATGGTTCCTAACATACCACCATTTATACATGGGGGGAGTGGCCCTTCTGACTACCACTCCAGATATTCCTACTATCCCAGTGAGTACTCATATTGTTGGAAGTCAACCTTACCCACCCTAGTCAACCATGAGAACTACATTCCTACTGGTGCCGACAACATTGTTGGCCCTTCTCGATCCACTCTTGGTTCTAGTATACCATTTATGGCTAGCATCAGCCTTCCTGATTTGGCATTGTTGACAAATGACCCCATTCATCATAACCCACTATGGACTCCTATGCCTACCAAAATTGCCTTAGTCATCCCTAAGTTTGAAGAAAAGGTAGGAGAAGACCTCCAAAATCACATTATTTCATTCCACTTATGGTGTTCATCTAGCATCATAGTGTATGATTTGATCCGATTGTGGGTATTCCAATGCACACTCACAAGCATTGCAACCAAGTGGTATATCGAGATGCTTCATTCCACCTACTCGAAATTTTCCTCATTAGCCTTGATGTTCCTTCAATAATTCTAGTTACCCATCCGTTATGATGAGGGTGTGGAATTATTATTATACTGTAGAAAAAACACAACTACCCATATCATGGATCATATCCATGAATGGCATCGTCGTCATAGCTTGTGTAAAATTCAGTTAGATGATATGATTTTTCAAGATTGGTTTCTCAAAAACTTACTTTCCCCCATCACCAAGGATGTTGCATCTGAGTGCCCAAAACCTGAGGAGGAAGCCATCTTGAAGGAACAATAGTTCGATGTCATATACGCCTAATCGGGTTACTTGTATACCATTATCCCTAATGCTCGCCATGTTGGATCCTCACGTCGCGATATGCCAGGGGAATCCCATGCCATTGATGGAGTCATCATTAGAGGAAATTTGAGATCTAAAATTGGTCTCCTAAGGAAAATAATAAAATAATAGTTAAAATAATAAAATAATACTTAAAATAATAAAATAATAGTTATTAATTTTGGAGGAAGAATGAAAAAAACTACTTTTTTTGTTCATATTTTCAACATATCTCCCTGTGTTTTTACTCAAATTCTGAGCAAGAGAGCTCATTGGATGCGGATTTTAATTTCACATCCAACGAGTACCCACATTGCATACTTTTGACAGACCTCGCTACCCCAAAAATGATAAATACCTGAAAAAATGTGATGATGATGTCATCATCACATTTGTTCAGGTATTTATCATTTTTGGGGTAGTGGTGCTTGTCAAAAGTATGTAGTGTGGGTACTCGTTATATGCGGAATTAAATTCCGCATCCAACGAGCTCTCCTGCTCGGAATTTGAGTAAAAACACAAGGAGATATGTCGAAAATACGAACAAAAAAATAGTTTTCTTTTATGACAAATATGTCAATTCAACCATTATGGTTGATTCATATTATTGAAATTCTATTGGTTCTTGAATTCCAACTCACAAAATTTATTGTTGGCGCGTTTTCTTATAAGGCCCATTTTAGATCCCAAATTTCCTCTAATGTGGCTCTATTACCCAACATCCTCACTTTCACATGACCTCTCCTTCAATTGCACCCCATTTTGGTAACACTCTTAGTGTTTCTGAACCAGGTTACGCCCCTGATTTTTCACGCGTAATGGCTTAGTCCAAATTCACACCTTCCTATGTGCCTCCTGCATGAGTTCCTCACGTTCATGAACCGAATTGTTCGACACACTTGTGTAATGGCCAGATGGTCGGCTTCATAGCCCCACCAGTTTCTTCTATATATTACCCAACACCAGTGCAACCTACTCCTACTCCGGCCCCAACTTCTCCTTCTACTCTAGGACATGTCTATGCACAGTAGAACCTCCCTAATCAACCCACCCCCAGTAACCAACAAGGGAAGGGTATACGATAAAGAGGTAGGATTTGGGGTAACAATGAGCCTCAAGGAGGTGGCCAACAACCTAACCCTCCGAATAATAATAGAGTCAACCCTCTTGCACAGAATCCCCAACATCCTGCTAGACCTAGGAAGAACCCACAATTGTGGACTAACCATCCGTGCACCATTTGTAACACTTACATCCATTACACACATCATTGTCCTCATATGAACCACATCTGCCATTTACTCCAAACTGATAATAAATGTGACACCAATGGGGATGCTCCAGCTCAACGTAACCTAACATCACTGGGTCCTCCACCTATGGTACTCCAAAACCCCCTACAAGCCAAGGGATGTGTTGGGAAAAATATTGTCTTGAATAATTTACCTAATATTTAATTATCAATCGGGGTTAGTAGGATTAGAGTTGCTACAAAATATATACAAAGGTAGAGAGTGTCATGGTAATAAGCTAAAGATCTGAAGTTGAACTTCTAAATACCTAATTAAGTTAATGAAAACAAAAGTGACATCAAACTATTTATAAAGGTTCGGATATAAACAATGCTTATGACTATTCTATCTAGAGAGATTGATTTTTACTTGAGAAAATGGATATATTAAAAAGGATTTACAATGACCAAATAGAAACGATACATACACTAACTAAATTATCTTAATTCCACTCTCCTTGATTATTCTGAGGGTAGGCATTTACCGTAATAGGAACTGGGGTAGGAGGGGTATCAAAATGGCTCTCAAAAGAAGTATAAAAGCTAAAGGGAATTAAATCTAGTTTTATCTCTACAAAAATGTGCAAACTAATAAAGGTCCAGTTACAAGAAATAGTAAACATGATTGTTTATATACAAGTGACTCCTATTTACAAAGTACTATATAAAGATAGACATAGTTTATAAACAAACAGAAAACTCACAAGGATGATTTGAGTTCTATAATAAACACCTAATCTATTAATGCATGTAATTAAAAACTAAAGGAACAATCTTGAATTAAAGGCTCAATTACAGATTAATAAGATGAGTTAATTTACACAATATCATTCCTATGCATAAGGTAAAACAAAGAGAAAGGAGAAATGAGTTTTAACAAGAAGTATCCAACAATATTATCTAAAGGTCCTTAAAAGAAAATATAAACATTATCTAACCATTACTACTCAGATAGAATCAGAAAAATAGAAGGATAAACTGTTAAATAAACTAAAAACATGCAGGACTGATTCCTGAATGAACGACTGTATAACAAGTGGAAATGAAGGTCTGTATAAAAGGTGGAACAAACTGTCTGTATGACAGTCTGTTTAAAGGAAATGTTAAAAATGTAAATTAAAATGTTTTATTGAAGAGCAACTACTCCATGCATGTACTACTATAATGTAAAACAGGATGCAAACCTACTTTAGTGACTGAATTATACAACCTAGACTAATTTCATAATTCGAAACAAACTAACATATTCTTAAGCAAGTTAATGATAAAAACCGGAATAATCAGAACTAGACTATAACTAATCAAAGAAATTTAATCTATGAATCAAAAGACTGTGCAGAAAACTTGAAAGCTATCTTAAACGCAACCGATTGCTATTTAATAAAAAGAACCTACATGCTCAACATAATTTCAAATTGAAATCTATACTCTACGAAACATGAACGATTATAGAAACAAAACTAACCAAATCATAAACATAATTTATACTAATTGCAAGGAAAAATAACAAAACCTACATAAGAATATAAAGACTCTGCTTGTCGGAGGGGCCTCCCAGCGAAGACAGTTGAGCTTCTTCTAGTCAAACAGAATCATATATAGCACAAATACTTTCATTAAAATAATAGGTAGCATTACAAAGTTTTTCAGATGGAACTGATCAAATAACAGATAGAGGCTCAGGCTAAGATCTAAGAGAGAGACTCTAAAACTAAAACTCCAAACTCTAGACTAGTTTTAAATCGCATACAATGTCTATATATATACATCGTTAAATGGAGGCGAGCAATTCGACCCTTTAATGGTCGACTGCTCTTCAAGATAAAGCAGTCATAATGGCGAATAAGTACATTAACAATTAACAGATGACTGTTCCTCTTCACTTGCTGATCAGGTTCCTTCAAGTGCACAATGTAGTTCATACTTCAGTCCGAATCAAAGCCTATGTCTAGGTGTCATGCCATGAGCACTTCTTCAAGAAGAAGTCAAATGCTGAGATGCCAGTGCGTGGTGATGATGGTTTCTGGCCGTTTTCATGCTCTTAATACACATAAACATGCTACCAAAAATGCACAGTCTGTTTGATGATCTGGACAGCAAGTTGGGCACGTGTTCCATATGTTCAGCTGAACGTGTGTCTTTTGTTAGGCCACCAAAAATACCATATAACCTGCAGCAAATAAGACACATGAATTGATATAACAAATGTACTCCGTATTATGCCAATTTTAACCATTGAAACAATAAAATGTTGATACTAAATAGAATTGACATAAATCTTAGTTTAGTCATACCTGAAGCTTATAGAGGTAGCTGCATGGTGCAAAAGGCACTAAAAAGTAGAAAAACATATGTTAATATGTGAAGTATTGAACCCAAAAACAGTGATAAAATGGGGACAAACATTCCCCCAAACCGGAAGAATACTAGGTCCCAATGGTGCAAAGTAAAAGATATCATAAGGAAGGAGGCAGAGTTGCGTCAGCAGCTGCCTCCGACTTGGATGGAATAGATTGCTTATACTTCAACTTCCTTTCATGTTCTTTCAGAAGAGCATGCCTCTCTTGCCGATCCCTTTGAGATATACTGACGGTTTTATGTAGATCCTCCATATTCTTAATTTATAACCGTAGTCCTTTGTTTTCTTCATGAAGCTCTGAAATTAACTTGACATGTGCTTCATTTTTCTTTCCCAATTGAGTTAACTTAGAAGTTAATTGTTCCAAGGTGGGCTGCTGTGGCATCAATGGTTCTAGGGACTAGTTAAAATCCCATGGAGGACTTATTTGTATTGAAGGTAGGTCCAAATTGACAGTTGGAAGGGGATCTTTAGATGCAGGGATATCCATATGATCAGTGTCCTTGAGCAATTCAATAGAGAGGATAGCTAGTGCTAATAGGGATGAGTTGGGATTGATTTCCTCTAACTCGACCTTGTCATTCGAATGGTCAGTCTGATCATTAAGCTGAACCACGGTTTGAGTACTGGGTCGAATCTTGCGTTGGATGCTTTTAGCCTTCTGTCTTCTAGTATGAGGTCGTGAGAGAGGAACAAACTCAGCAGACATAGGACTAGCAGGAGTTTCTTGCACGGGTGAATTAGGTTCTGAGAAACCCTCATCAAGGTGGACAACATCAGGGTTTTCTTCTACTGTGGATCAGGTTGGTCTAGACTCGGGATGAAAATGATGTCAAGACCATTTACAAATATTGAGTTGGGGGTTGATCACTTTAAAAAAAAAGGTTTCCCAAGATTGGATTCAGTCTTTAAGTTGATCCAACATTAACAGTTTGATTATACTATGATGGTACAAACTACTCTTTGGATGCAGGGTATTCCTTCTGACCAAATTCAACATTTTCTCTAAGCTATGACAGAAAAAGAAAGAGAAATTAAAGCATCTATTATCAACAAAGTGGGCTAATAACCGAAGGTGACAAGACTTAAAAATGCTAAATTTACCTTCGCAGGTAACTAAGTGAATGATGACTATCAACAACTTGATATACTCTGGATTTATCCAGCTGTGATGGTATCCTTTCACACCTATTACATACCAGAACTCAAGATTCAGCATGAAATTGTGTGATTCCCAAGGAACGAACCAATGTTTATGCCACCATTCACCCTCCCAGGGGAGGTTAGTAGCACGGGAAATCAACTCCTCAGTAACTTGAAAAGAGAGGTGACCTAGTCTTGCCTTCCTCCCATCGAATCCCATTGCAAACAATAATGAAATCTCCTCGTCATAACCTTGCAGCAAATAGAGTAAAGGGTTCCATCCGGCATGAAAGAACACTTCCCTACACTCCCTAAATTTTGTCATTTGAAACAGATCCTGATAACTCTCAAGCTCGAATTTGTTTGGCATGCTGGAAACAGGGGAAGGAATACAGGGTTTTCAGGAAAGGTGGCTAAAAATGCTCCAGAATAATAAGGGTCAGTGATGGCGATGGAATTGAGAAGGGTTCACAGAGTGCTAGTTTTTAAAGCATGCCGCATTCAACCTGCTAAACGATCATGCAACCAGCTCAGCATGCCTAAGTGATCGTTCCATTATGGCAAATTTTCAGAGCGTGTGCTGTCTAAAGCGCGTGATTGAACGCTGATTTCTAATTTTTAGTTGGTTCAACCATGTCCAAAGAAAGCTTTGGAGAGGTTGAATGTGTAACCTAATGAAGTGTATAACCACACTTATAACCATAACCTTAGTTCGACGAGGAGGGTGTCTTATCTAATAGATTATGTGTGTGAACATAAAAGGAGAATGATAAAGATGGTAGGATCATTATAATGAAAAGGTAATGGACGGTTATTCGAAGGTCGTATCATATCCAAATAGGAATAAAATAAGATCATATTAGATTTAATTCATACAATCATCAATCGACATTAGTCATAATATCATATAGATGTGACCCTAACGGCATGACTAGGATTTTTACCCAATGAAATTAGGCCAACACTTAATCAAAGGTACGAAAATATCATACATTTTTTTTATCCATCCCCTCCTTCGCCTTTTATTCACACCAATATTTGACCCTTCATATGATCCTTCATACAGCCTTTTATATGAAATAATTCTTTGAGCATCCTTGCTTATTCATCCACAACTTTAAGTCCAATTTCGCTATCTGCATTATCCTGCAAACACTTTATCATTTGGCAATGAGTATTTTATAAATAAAAATGAAGATAGACAATCAACTAATCATTCGGCCTTTTATTCACACCAATATTTGACCCTTCATATGATCCTTCTTACAGCCTTTTATATGAAATAATTCTTTTAGCGTCCTTGCTTATTCATCCACAACTTTAAGGCCAATTTCGCTATCTGCATTATCCTGTAAACACTTTATCATTTGGCAATGAGTCTTTTATAAATAAAAATGAAGATAGACAATCAACTAATCCTCCCCCAAACCAAAGATATGGCATTTCCTCAAGCCATACAAAAAAACTATGTAATTTTCAAAAGAAAAAGTTCAGTCATGCTGTTGTAAGTTTGTAAAAGAAAAAAAGACTAACTAACAAAGGGAAAGGATTTAGATAGATATATTAGAAAAATTATCAAATGTATAGAGATATAAATTGATCATTGATGATGTGATGAATAGTACCATAGGGAAAACTAGTCACCCTTGCCTTGTTGTAAAGATATCTTGTCATCTCAAAAATTCTTTGAACTCACCTTCAAATTTGTGGAAATTTTCAGCCATGGGTGCCATTTCTAGGATAATTGTAACACCCCTCAAGGGTGATTATCTCTTTATCAACTAATTTCATAATTATTAATATTCCATATACTTATTCACAAAACATGAATATCATAAAATCATGTAACCACAACAATATTAACATCATGTAAATATTTGTAACAACATACAACCATTTATAACAAATTTATATGTAATTTATAATAAAAAGAGAAATACCTCAATATAAAAATGGTGAAGATGTCCAAATTGAACTAAGCTTTGATCTTCTCCTCAAGTTGCTTGCATCTTCATTTCCCAAAGGGGGACCATGGTTTTACCTCCTAGCCAACTAGGGGTCTAGCCGACTCCCTAGCCCCAAGAGCCATCCACTTGGCCTCTTGTCCCTCCATGCCCGAGACCCCCAGAGAACAGAACACAACACTTCCAAACTTCTCCTCCTCACAATATCCCAAATTCCTCACTCCTTTCCAAAACTCTCACAAAATTCTTCAAGAAAAATAACCTCCCCTCTTTCCAACCTCAAGCCTCCTATTTATAACCCAAAAGTTCTCATCCTCCTCCTTATTCATCAATAAATTTCAAGATAATAATATTCACACTCAATAAGTTTATTTTCTCAAATAATCGACAATTTGATTTGAATAAATGAAATATTAATAACAAAGGTTGCAATGTCTCATTTTCCATGCTACTATCTTAAATGCAACTATGACAATTCTTATCTGACATTTGTGTAAACCTATATATTCATTTAAATATTAATAACAATGGTTGCAAAGTCTCATTTGACATGCTACTATCTTAAATGAAACTATGACAACTCTTATCTAAAATTTATGTAACCCTATCTATTCATTTATTTGCATTATTGTCTCATACATAAGTCAAATAAGATATTTTCATATACTATATTATATTATGATATATGTCATTTTATATCTATATAATTATGTATATCATTCAATAATCCAATTAGTTTATTTAAATCTAAACTATAAGAAACAAGTCAACAAACTCATACTACCATATATATACATATTTTCAACAATTATTTATACTTTTAATACATAAGTAATACTACAATAATTCATCAATCAACCAATCACAATAATGTAATCCCGATTTGATGTATACATGGCCAGCACACACATCTTAAGCATGGGTACTAATAATCAGTTTTAATTATTTAATGCATCATTATTATACTATTGAAAACAACATACAACATACAAACATAATCAATGCATCATTCATCATTTATAATCATTCATACAAAAGTAACAAAACTAAATTACATAAACATAATGAAGCATCAAGCATATAATCATAATAGTTTTTATCAATGAAGAACACCCTCCAATCCATTATTGGTCCCATCCATCTCCATCAATACTCAAACTACCTAATCACCACTACGTCCATCTCCTGACCTCTCCATCCCTTCCTCTGCTGGAATATACTGTGGCGTCGACTACACCGACCTAACCACATATAAAACCCGCAAGTGGAAGTGTCGAGTCCTACAAATTGACCAAGCTTCCCCAATAGGAATCCACTAGTCATCATCACACATCTAAGGGAGCGTGCTCAACACAGCCCTCCCATGACTCCGGGTTTCGAGGGATAAACAGTGGGAAATTCCTCCACCCCCTCTGATAGTACTAGGGTCAACACCCTACATCAACTCTACTCTTCCATCACTGTTCTAAGGGGTCTCATTATTGACAAACCACTTTGGGCAAGTCGTAGTTCCTATCATAACCCACACTCACCCACAAGTCATAAAGATATTGATATTCAAAATTAAACAACATGAAAACTAATATAATATCTTTATCCTGGTAATGTCCAAAACATATCTTGTCCCTTGGCACTATAAGAATATGGCTCTCTCGTAGCCAATCAACATGTGGGTTAGTTCATCACTAACATAAATCTCATGTATAAACATACTCAACTCTTTCAAGTATTAATCCATGTCACTAAAACAACAGTTAATACAATCATGTAAGTATCTTTGAAACATATATTGTACTTGTTCTATATGAGAGTACACCTCAAGTGTAATTCACATATCAATATTCCATATTTAATTGCATGTTCAAATGACATAACATATTCATCAATAGTGATAAACCAAAATCATAAGTTCCATTTACTATCCACGCATCTAGGTTCATCCATATGTTCGTATAATAATAGTCTTAATTAATTTAATTCAGTCAAATAGATAATAAGCAATTAAAATGCTAAGCTAATTCATATTAGGGTTTAAATATCAAAGGTCAAAATATGGGGCATTACAATAATCATATCCTAGATATTGATGAAAATAACACTCTCGAATCCAAGGTCAGCTTATAGTTATTCTGTAATGACATCAGAAACAATAGGCCTATGTAGATGTGTTTTGATATATATTATTATTCTTTCAAATCATGTGCCTATTGGTGCATTAACCAGATCTCTTTACCTGATATTTCTCCACTGCCAGCAGGCTTGTTCAGTACCTCGGTGGGTTTATCTTGGTACCATGCAATCATAGCCCCACTGCCAGCAGGCCTGTTCAGTACCTCGACGGGTTTACTTGCATTTATCAAACTTCCTTGTAAGTTATTACTTAGCATTTCCCTGCTAGCAGCAGGCCTGTTCAATACCCTGACGAGTTTGTCGTGTATAAAGGTTTTGAATATAGGAAGTCGATTGGTACTAGAGCATACTAAGCCATGCTAAACACATGAGTTAAATTTTTTTTCACAAATTGGCCTTAACTATATATCACGTCAAAAGAAAATAACTTAAAGGTGTCCCTGGGCCTTTCAGCCTATTTTATAAAAGGTAATGTTCCCCACAAACAGTAATTCCACTTACCCTCTAGTGCCCTCAAATATAGTTAAGATTCAAGTTTTGACAACAAGTGTAGATGAGCTAGTAGTCTCTTGGAGGAATTTTTATTAATGGACATTCCTGTTTAGTTTTAGATTACAGGAATACAATGCTTCTTGTTGCTCGTTCTTCTTCCTGGTTTTTTATGTAGGTTTGATTTGTACAATGAGTGTACCTAGAAGGCTTTTTTCGAGGCCAGAATGGAGCATCCCATCATCCTTTTTTAGAAGATAACTTCCTCTGATCACTCATTCTTTTATTGGTTCTTATAGGAGTAGGGAATGCTACTATGGATATTTCAATTTGAGGGGTTACTATTACCAAAGAGAACTCCCACCTAGGTAAGTTCAGCTTCCTTACTTCAAAAGTTATATTATCGGACTTTGTTACATAGTGGAAGGTTAAGAGGTTCCCTAGTTACTTCTTTTTAAATTTGATCAAAAATAGGGATCTCAGATTCTTTTGCCAGGATCTCTTTTCTTTCTATAATTCTCCACCTTTGTAAGAATCTCTTTATGGGTCTAGCAAAACTACTTCCTATAAGTGTGTGTTTTTTTCAATGCCTATTCAGTGAGTTGGGGCTTTATGTTTCCTATAAAAGTTTTATAAAATATTGACAAAATGTTGCTATCCTATGCTACTTATTATTACTATTTTTGGGGGTGACTGTTATAACAAATGCGTAGGTTCTTACCTCTCGTCTTACCACTCCCCCGCTACCAGCCTATTATACCTTGCAGAACAACTCCCTGACAACGACGCCAAAAATGTTGGGCAAAATATTGTCTTGAATAATTTACCTAATATTTAATTATCAACCAGGGTTAGTAGGCTTAGAGTTGCTACAAAATATATGCGAAGGTAGAGAGTGTTGTGGTAATAAGCTAAAGATCTAAAGTTGAACTTCTAAGGACCTAATTAAGTTAATGAAAACAAAAGTGACATCAGACTATTTATAAAGGTTTGGATATAAACAGTGCTTATGACTATTCTATCTAGAGAGATTTATTTTTACTTGAGAAAATGGCTATATTAAAAAGGATTTACAATGACCAAATAGAAACGATACATATACTAACTAAATTATCTTAATTCCACTCTCCTCGATTATTATGAGGGTAGGCATTTACTGTAATAGGAACCGGGGCAGGAGGGGTATCAAAATGGCTCTCAAAAGAATTATAAAAGCTAAAGGGAATTAAATCTAGTTTTATCTCTACAAAAAATGTGCAAACTGAGAAAGGTCCAGTTACAGGAAATAGTAAACATGATTGTTTATATACAAGTGACTCCTATTTACAAAGTACCATATAAAGATAGAGACAATTTATAAAAAAACAGAAAACTCACAAGGATGATTTGAGTTCTATAATAAACACCTAATATATTAATGCATGTAATTTAAAACTAAAGGAACAATCTTGAATTAAAGAATCAATTACAGATTAATAAGATGAGTTAATTTACACAATATCATTCCTATGCATAAGGTAAAAGAAAGAGAAAGGAGAAATGAGTTTTAACAAGAAGTATCCAACAATCTTATTTAAAGGTCCTTAAAAGAAAATATAAACATTATCTAACCATTACTACTTAGATAGAATGAGAAAAAATAGAAGGATAAACTATAAAATAAACAAAAAACACACAGTACTGAATGAACGACTCTATAACAGGTGGAAATGAAGGTCTGTATAAAAGGTGGAACAGACTGTCTGTTTAAAGGAAATGTTAAAACTGTAAATTAAAATGCTTTATTGAAGAGAAGCTACTCCATGCATGCACTACTGTAATGTAAAACATGAAGTAAACCTACTTTAATGACTGAATTCCACAACCTAGAATAATTTCATAATTCGAAACAAACTAACATATTCTTAATCAAGTTAATGATAAAAACTGGAATAAGCAGAACTAGACTATAACTAATCAAAGAAATTTAATCTATGAATCAAAAGACCGTGCAGAAAAATTGAAAGCTATCTTAAACGCAACAGGTTGCTATTTAATAAAAAGAACCTACATGCTCAACATAATTTCAAATTGAAATCTATACTTTATGAAACATGAACGATTATAGAAACAAAACTAAACAACTCATAAACAGAATTTATACTAATTGCAAGGAAAAATAATAAAACCTACATAAGGATATAAAGAATCTGTTTGTCGGGGGGCCCTCCCAACGAACAGATTTGAGCTTCTTCTAGTTGAACACAATCATATACATCACAAGAAGACTTTCATTAAAATAATAGGCAGTGTTACAAAGTTTTTCAGATGGAACTGATCAAATAACAGACAGAGGCTCAGACTAAGATCTGAGAGAGAGACTCTAAAATTAAAACTCCAAAATTTAGACTAGTTTTAAATCACATACAGTGTATATATATATATATATATATATACATCGTTCAATGGAGGCGACCAAGTCGACCCTTTAGTGGTTGACTGCTCTTCAAGATAAAGTAGTCATAATGGTGAATAAGTACATTAACAGTTTACAGATGATTGTTCCTCTTCTCTCACTGATCAAGTTACTTCAAGCACGCAATGTGGTTCATACTTTAGTCTGAATCAAAGCCCGTGTCTAGGTGTCACGCCATGAGCACTTCTTCCAGAATAAGTCTAACACTGAGATGCCAGTGCGTGGTGATGATGGTTTATGGCCATTTTCATGCTATTAATACACACAAACATGCTACAAAAAATGTGTAGTATGTTTGATGATATGGACAGCAAGTTGGGCACGCGTTCCATATGTTCAACTGAACGTGTGTCTGTTCATTAGGCCACCAAAAAGAGCATATAACTTGCAACGAATAAGACACATGAATTAATATAACAAATGTACTTCATATTATGCCAATTTTAACCATTGAAATAATAAAATGATGATACTAAATAGAATTGACATAAATCCTAGTTTAGTCTAACCTGAAGCTTCAGGAGGGAGCTACATGGTGTAAAAGGCACTAAAAAGTAGAAAAACATATGTTAATATGCAAAGTATTGAACCCAAAAACAATGGAAAAATGGGGAACAACAGGATGGTCGCAACCTAACCCTTGGCACCACAAAACACTGCAACCACTTCTACGGGTCAACCCATTGATCCTAGTGTTCATCACCTCATGACGTTATCATCTGATGTCAACCTCCAGACTCAAAAAAACCAGTATGACTCAACCATAGAAACCATTAACCCCTCTACGAGATCTACCTCCACCACTCCACATATATCTTTGCATCTACTGAGCCCCCCATGTACGAGACTGCAAAAGTCCCATGATTCCATTTGTGTTGCGTCACAAACAATGCCACTGCTAGAGGTGCACTCAACTACAGTATAGTTGATGACTTGGCCCAGTCTCCTTCAGCCATGTTTTCTTTGGAAGTCCTCAAAACTTATCCTTTATAATGCAAAGAGTTGTTATCCATGTTAGGTGTCATCAATCCCTCTAACTCTAGGTTGATCACCTTCAACCTAGATCAAGGAGAACTCTAGATTCCATCATCAGTTTCCTTCCAAGTTTTGGTAATGATTCGAAATTTGGTTATTCATCAATGTATCATTAATTAGGAAGCATCCACTTGTGTTATGCCAAATGTTTTTTGGAAGAAACTTGGATCTCCAACCCTTCAACCTTCCACTACTGCCCTTCGTGCCTACAATGGCCACACTTCTCAACCGTAAGGTGTTCTCATGAATATCCCCATCGAGTTAGTCAGAAAAACAATGCTGATTGAAAAGGAGTTTTTCAATGCCCAACTCAATTACAACCTCCTCCTAGGACACCGTTATATGTATGCAATGTGAGTCATTGCCTCTACCGTCTTTAGACTCTTGATGTTCCCCCATGAAGGGAATATATTTACCATTGAACAACTGACATATTATGATCCTAAAGGATTGGCCACACTAGAACATGTCCTCCCTAATATCGACACTACCATTGAAAGTGTTTCCATACCTTCCCTATGTGCTGTTGGCCTAGGTTTATTTTCCAATGCTTCGTTTACGGACACCTTTTTGTCCTTATGACCTCCTCCTTCGTCGACTGACATATTGAAGTTGTGCACTATCACATCCGATAACCTTCTGACCTCCTCACAACCACAGTCACAACCTTAACCACAATCATCAAGTAATTATTGGGGTTCATGCCCTGTACACACAATCCCCTTCTTTTTTCCACCATCTGGTGTTGTGTGCAATCTAGCCATGTCTACTCTCAACCTTTCGGTTTTCACTTTGGGTATTACAGTGTGGTACCTCAATCCCCCCACCCTTCCCTCAACACCACAGGTCATGCTGGCTCCTGTCCAACCTATTGAGATATGTCACACCCACCTCCTCATACACCGATTACTGCTCTTGTCTCTACTCCTTCCCTCCCTCATCCCAAGAAGTCTGGGGGAAAGACTCCCAAAGCAATGGTCAAATCACGTCCTCTTACTACATGTGTGTTATGTGATGTCCAAGGCCATTCGACACAAAATTTCCTTGATTTCCCTATCCTTCATACCCACATGTGCACTGTAGTCAAGAATGATGATGTCCTAGTGGTCAATGTACCAGACATACATGCGGTTAAGAAAAAATGTCTCCACACCAACCATCCATGTATATTTTGTGGATTATATGGTCATTATTCCCATCATTTCCCAAACTTTCTTAAGTATCAATCACTCCTCAATGACCTCCGCAAACACTCTCACGAGTTCAAAATTAAGATCCTTGAGGAGATTCACCTTTCAACCTCTTCCTCAGACACCACCAACACCATTTACTTGATATCTAGCTCCAGTATTCCTTCCACCCCCTTGTTTGTAGAAGATCGATATGATCTATCCATGTGTTTCTTTCACAATGATGAGGAGATCCTTGAAGCTCTTTCAAATCCAAAATATCCTTGGGATTATTTTCACCATCGTTCCTTCTTCATCCCCGATGATCCTTCTTCATCGTTGGACAAATTCTTTGTCGAAGCGAAAGACTTCATCCACAAAACTGTGGATTGGTTTAAAAACCTAATCCTGTCCCCATACGCCTTTGAAGAAGGGAACATGGCTAACATTTCACCAACCATAAATATTGATATATCCACTACACCTGGGATAGTTCAGGATATTACCCTTGCAATGTCTTGCTCCCTTGAAGAAGTCGCTTCATACAAAGCACTTTTTTAGGAGTTTCATGATATTTTCACTTGGTCTTATACCGATATTCCTGGGCTTGATCCATCCATCATTGAGCATTGTATTGAGCGTCATATCGATACATGGCCTGATGTTTCCCTTGTTTAGAAAAAACAATGGCTCATCCACCCATCAAAGGCCACTGCCATCAAATCTGAGATCGAGAAGTTGTGAAAAGAAGGATTCATATACCCCACTGCATATACCACTTGGATTTCCTATCCAGTTCCCATTAATAAAAAATAGGGTATGATTCGTGTCTGTACTAACTTTTAAGACTTTAATTTGGCTTGTCTCAAAGAAAATTTCCCCACTATGTTCATTGATCATATCATTGATGCTTGTGCTGGCCATGAAGTCATTTCCTTCATGGATGGTTTTTCTTGTTATAACCAAATTCAAATCCGCAAATAAGATCAGTACAAAACCACTTTCACTACCCTCTAGGGAACCTTTGCATTTCATGTCATGCCGTTTGGCATAAAAAATGTTGGCACCACATTTCAGCAAGCCATGACTTTTTCCTTCCATGACCTCATTCATATTATCTTGGTTTATGTTGATGACCTCATGGATCAATATCAGAAGTGTTCACAACATTTGGATGACTTACGACAATTCTTCCTACAATGTTGTAAATATACCATCTGCTTGAACCCCCTCAAGTGTGTGTTTTGTGTCCCCTTTGGTCGGTTACTAGGACTCCTCTTTAGAAACTTCCTGTGAAATAGAAACGTAGTTAGACATTCTGAATCCATTTCATTCATGCATGTTTCCATAACTCTCAATAGTGTATAAGAGAAAATGGCTAATGACATTTTAGAGTGGAAAATCAATCATCGCATATAGGACATAAACCGCATCATGCATCATCATATATTCATGCATACATATGTCATATACATCATATAGGAATAATAATAATCATAAAAGAGACTCATAAAAAACCCATAAAAATACAAAAAGGTGCATCCACATGCATATATATATATCATATCATAATGTTTAGTACAAAATGAGAAGCTCCATAGGCTTTCTCAGCTGATCATACATATCATACAAAAATCCCCATGTTCAAATGCATTGGGGGAAACATCACAAGCTGCTAGTACGAGTCATCCTCCTATGACTATGTATCCTCATTTGAGTCCTCCTCCTCCTTGAAGCTCTTCTCCTCCATAGGAACATCACCATGTGCCATCGTTTGACATACTCAACAACAACCAAGATCCTCCTCATGAGAGAGATCCACTTTGGAGGAGCCTTATAGAAAGCGGTGATCAGATCGTCATCAAGGTATTTCCATCCATCATTGGTGACCCCCTCTAGTAACCTCTCTACATCCATCCACAATGAATCCAATAATTTACTTCGTCTTTGTCTGTGCCTGTGAGCGGGTGGATCTAAACCCTCCACCCTGTCCCTACGTCAATGGTACCCCATTGGAGGGTGCGGTCCCACGTCTACACATGCACACAGTATGTCATTAGTATCTATCACACACATGATCTACCTACCACTATGCTAGTAAAATACATATCCATGCAACCATAAAATAATCATGTATACGTATAGTGAGGTCCCCAGACCTGTTATGGAGGTTGAGGCATGTCCGGGTCTCCCCGTTAATCCATCCTAGCATATGGATAGTCCTTTGTGAGGACTAGAAGCTTCCACCACTATGCAAAAATCTCTTGAGTGAAGAAGTGACCCACCAAGCCGCCTCTCTATTTCGTCATCATCTCACACCATCTACCAATGTGAGGCTCACGATGCCCCACCTCATGTAGTGTTAGATGCGGTTGCACTATAGGTAGTCTCTAAAATAAAAATGAGCACAAGAATGAGGGGAAATAGAAGTTTCCTCCCACTAAGATGGCCTAGTTTAGCCCATGATGAACCACTTTCAAGTACATATGGGCCCACCCATAGTGGGTTCCCCTCAGCAATCGCTCTACCATGAAGAGCTGACCAACTGAGATATTGTATATGCAATACCATAACTGCCACTACTCGAGTCTCCAGAATCTCTATGTTGCACACTAGTATGTATGACATTTTTACATACGCTGAGGCATAAGAATTCCTAGCACATAGGTCATCCATCAAAACCCCCTTAGGAGTTTCGGTGAGATGTCGTCGATCACACCCAGTAGAGGGAGGCAAGTTGCAAAGTAAACATCTCAGAGGGTAATCTCCAATATCTCACCCTGGATGATGAAACACTCAGAGTCTCGATCCAAGTAACTCACCAGCTTGTCCAACAACATTTTTTCTGAATGCATCAAGGGGATCTGAAATAAATTCAGCAGCCCACACCAGGAGAACGTGTCCTGTACTGCTCCATCATACTCCACACCTTCTCGAATATTATCAATGTCTCTCTCTCTCACCACCTGAATCGAGGCATCCTACACATGCACAAATTTTGTGTCAGACCCAGTCATGCAAAAATCCTCAATCTGGGCTAGAGCGCACCTGATTTCCCATTTTGTGTGACCCAAGTCACACAAAAGGGTTGAGCAGGTGCAACTGGGTTTCTCTTATCTCCTAAACAAGTGTGACCTGGGTCACACCTATCTCCCTGACCGATGCAACCCATAGTTTTTTTTAAGGATTCTAATAGTATACTTAAGTATAGTATTTTAGGCGATTATTTTGTATGGAAAAAATCCTATATATAGATAGGTAGACGAATATTAAATATGAAACATAAAATTTACTACCAAAACTTGTAATTTTTGGTGAATATTATGATAAAAAAAATATGTTTTATGTAAATATAGGCGATATTAGAGAGTAAAAATGACCAAATGCGAATTGTTTTTTAAAAAAAGCCCCAAAATAGCCAATTGGTGAAATTTCGCCCCTAAAATTTTCCTTGGTGCAAGTGGGCCATGGATTTCCTCCTGATAAGTGTGACCTTGATTGCTCCTTTTCCCTTGAAAAGTGCAACCCGACCTTGAGAACCCTTCGGGATCGTCCAAGGGCCCTAAGTGAGGAAAACCAAAAAATGAACCACTGAAAATGACGGGATTCGTGAGATATCTTACCTACAAGTGACAGATTGAAAAACCACCGGTCTAGTTGGAATAAATCAACAATTGTGTTTTGGGGCCCTCCACTCCAACTCAGCACTGCACAGTGGCAATGACACATGTCATGTGGTCCCCCCTGTTTATAAGTCTCCATTTGGTCAAACGTTTATTTCATGCACCATATAGTCATCTGACGTTTGTTTTTCACGCCGTTTACACCACCAAATTTGGTTTTCCATCCTCTTTATTTTGATGAGACCCATGTTTCATTCTCTTCCTTGTACTTTTTGGGACATTTACTATTGTCACCTCAATTTTTGTACCACCACGTGAATCACACCATGCACGTACTAGCATGTTCATGAGCCATCTGCTCCATCCATACTGCACAGTTGGACTTATTTTACTACCATCCATCACCTCAAAAGGTGGCTCCGCCAGTGTTCCACTATTATTTATATATGCCCTATTCATAGCACTATCCATTTTGGTACATTGAACACTTCCTCCTTTCTTGAATGACGATTACAGAGATTCTGTTAAGCTCTTTTATGACTCATAAAAGAATGAAAATATTGACGAGCACGCTTGCTTCCTTTCATGCTCATTAAATTATTTGAAAGGGATTCTATGTGGCCTTGTTTATATCTTTTTCAGACTACATAGACTATCAAAAGAAAAGGACCACCCTAGCACCTTCCAGCTTTGAACGTTTCCTTTGTATCCTTTTATTCTTTGTCGAGAATTTGGACCATAACTTACGAAAAATCTCATTATGGGTTGTCTTTAAACTCTTTTCCAGCCCTCTCATCAAGAAAATATTGTTGAGAAAAATAGGTTTCGTTCATGCTCGTAAAAGTGTTTGAATGACTGTGCAATTATTATAGGTTTAACCTTTTCTAACTTGGTTGGACTACCTACAGTAAAGAAGTTTCTCTACCCCTTTTGGTTAGGAGAGCTCTCCTTTGTACAATTTTATCCTTTTTCGTACTCAGGAGACTACTGTATGAAAAAACAAGCCACAATGGAGTATTATTCATGTTTTCATACTCTCTAAAAATGAAAATACCATCGAGCATTTATCTTCTCAGGCTTGATAAAAATCCACGAGATAGTGTCATATTTAGCATACTTCTATCCCTTCTTCATGCTCCTTAAACTATGAAGAAGACCCACAATAGTGTTTCTAGGTGCCATCACATATGATCGCGCATTATGGTTGCTTTCCCCCATTGGGTCACCTTTTTTTAGAGTACTTTGTGATGAGTCTCCCTTGGATCCCCTGGATATCTTTATTCCAGTTACTCCCCCAATTATTTCCCATTGTATTTATCTCCCTGGATTCCCCACTACTATCCCTTTCCCATGAGTCAGTATCATTTGTTACCAAGTCATCTCTGTCATCATACTCTGAACAAAGGAAGTCTAAGTCCCCCATACTCCCCTTCCCATGTTCCCCATTCAGTGTCTCAATCCCCTAACTGTTCCACATATATGGCTATCCCCCCCGCACTTATATCAAGGAAACACTATTGCCTTTTTAGTTGCAGGTCTCCTTTTGTCAACATCAACACATCTATTCCGTGTATCCTAGTTTCATACACCTCATTGATGAGTTCCTTGGACCACTTGATGTTGATAATCCAAGAGGACAAGCAAGGAATTCCTCTACAATTTACAAACTTATCTATTTTTGGTTGAGATGGTGCACATCTTAGTTACCATTTTTTGCTTGCAAACATGCAAGAGTTGGCTTTGTTGATTCAACCTTCCTTCAATGATTTTGTGATAAATTGCAGAAATATATAAAGTGGTAAGGGGCAATTATTTCACCAGTTTCTGATCAATGAAATGTCATGTCAAATTTATTATTGTTGGCATATTTTTCTAGTGCAAAATCAGATAAGGAACCTATATCTCATAATTTAGAGTGTTTCTAATTTAAGAGAATTTTCAACACCTAAACGTGGAGGAATCAACAAAGAAAGTTAGTGCAAAAATGTTGACGTTGGGATAATTTATCAACATGGAAATAACCCTTGCTCGGTTTTAAACTCCAATTGTGCTTTCACTACTGAAGACTTAAGATCAAGTGAGATGCCATAGTGAGATTCTATAGTTGATATAGGTTCCTCGATAACCCAAAAACTAGAAAGACAATCGATCTATGCGATATAGGTTATTGTCATGTGTTTTTAGGTTGGTGGACATATTATAAGAAACATTTATAGAATGAAAGGCGGTGGGTTGATATTATTAAAAACACTTACCACCGGAACCTACATGTGTCTGTTGTAAATAAGAGCTCTCGAAGTTGAGCCAAAAAATATCTGGTTGAGGAAAGTAAACGAGATAGATGCTTCTTTCTACTTCACTTGAATATACATCATGTTCTATTACTCATATTCACATTTCTCCTAATTGCAGGCCTTTACATACAATTACTACAACCAATTTTTTTATTATATAAGTTCAATTATAATTTATGATATTATTATCTTGCAGTTTGATCTATGCTTGTGCATGAATCTCCCAAACTATGTTCTCCCAATATTATTATGTGCACCCTACTTTTGAATCAAATATTCACTGAAAATGTATTGAGATCTCATGATGTTTTATTATATCTCTTAAAAGTAATGCACACAAATTGATGCAAATGAGTTGTATACATATGTGCTTGAATTGCATTGATCAAGAGCATTCTTTTCTCATAATAACTAAAGTTAACCTAGTGATAACTGCTAAGAGAGATTATTTTTAGTGTTTATCATGTATAGAAACATGTCCTACACCTTACTCCTATTTAATTACAGTTCATGCAAACTGTGCATGTCTTACTTCATCGACATTGTAAGCACTAAAAACACTAAATTAGTTTCCTAAGTTTTATCTTGAGCATTAAGATTTTTCAAAAGCTAATGTTGAACTATTGGAAAGCCAAACCAAGTCTTCGATTACCATCCATTGGAAAATCTCAAGTAGGACCATCCATTGGAAAATCACAAGTAGGATACCTCTCTTCGCCAGCTAGCCCACTTCCTAGAAAATATTAATTGTGTTTGCAAATAGGTTCCCAGTCACAAATTGTGTTTGTGTTTCCCAAACCAAGCCTATGTGATGGGAAATACCAATGACTCACCTAAACAACCCAAAGTGGGTATCATAGATGATTCACAATGTGATGCATTTCTTGGCTCCTTTAGCTTTGATGATGTTACCCCTAGAATATCAATCACATTCATTCTGGTATCCATCAACCAAATAACATAAAATTGGATCGTTATCGCAAGAAGAAGAAGGTTCTTACCCTTATTGACTCTAAAACTACTTCAAACAGTAAAGAAAATCAAAGAGTCCCAAATTAGCATTTGGCACTTTCTGATGCCTATGAGACCATTTTGAACAGGACATTGGTATCATATCTTGCAAAAGGGTTTATCGTTTTATAGCCCATACATTGTACATTAAAGATTCTATGTAGAGAAGATGAAGAAACTATAACTTATTTTCTCATAAGATGTGCTTCCGTCAAGCAATTTTAGGGAGAGGTTGACCGGTTAAATTGTATGAAGGATGGTTAGGTGGGGGAATTTGTTGATTAGTATTTAAAATCTTAGTGGGGAAAGGAGTTGAAGGAATGGAAAGTAGCTCCTTTCTTGATCAATTGGAGAGTATGGATATCTTAAAACTCAATGATATTTGAAAATGAAATATATCTCTTCTTTTCAAGTTATAGTCTAGATTAGAGCAATGGATTTTTCTTATAAAATGCCAAAGACTCTACAACCAGAGAGAGACAGAGTTGTTGGAATTTTTAGTTAAAAAAAACAGATCTACGGTTTCTTCGATGGTTCAAGCCAAGGGTCACAGAATAGAAGTAGTGCTGGATAAGACTCCATCATGGCTTGGATATGAAGTGTCAACTATAAACAACAATCTGGACAGTAGGAATGCTTCTGGATTTTAGAAGTGTTGCTAACATTACATTAGCTTGATCAATAATGTTATTCACAATGAAATTGTGACAAAATTTACCCTTGGACACTTATGTGAAATGGGGGATAACAGGAACCATACCTATGCAACTAAATGGTGATGTTCCTCAAAGAAACAGGAACAAAAATAAAATTCAAACATGAAATATGATCTAACAATTTGGCATTTTTATCAACAGAAATCTATGTTGTAAGAAATACCACCTTAGGGATCATACCAAGCATGTTTTGGTACATAAATATGAAAATGCATGGAATAGAAACACATTTCCAACCATACAAATGTGTCCCTTGTGGGGGAAACATGTTTCTGGGCCATACCACCAATGGTACAATGTGTTTCCTCTTCTAATTCAAATGTTTTCCAATTTGTTTTACTACTAGGAACCACATATTTTTTAATTAACCCTTAATTATAGGTTAAATAATAATTAATGAGCATACTCAAGTGGAAATGGAAATACTTGTTTTTCCACTCCACAATACATGGTTGAACATATATCTTGTTCCGTATTTCATTATGAAAATGAAGATGTTGATAATGACTATAAGGCTTTACCAACTTAGCTCATGATTTATTTCTATGTTCATTATTCATAGTTTCCAACCTAAGGAAAGAAAGGTAAAAAGGCCATCATAGACACCATTCTTAGCTAGGCGAGCCTTGGAAGGAAGGTCCTAGTAAATAAAAAACCAAGCAAATACCTGAATCGTCCAAGACGCCATCACTAACCATAGACTACTTGTCTGTTGAATCTAATAGCCCTTAACATTAGATGACACCCACATTGTATTAAGAATTCGACCAAGCCCATATCATTGATGTAAAATGTAGTACAACTTACAACATTCGTGCTAAGCCAAGGGGATCCAATAACTCCCCTCCAAACTACATAGGATTTGGGATTGTAGTATATGTGCCAAACTTATAAATGAATCTTCTTTCACTTGTTCAAATTATTGAAAAAACAAGGAAGTTAAATTTAATATTTGGCAATGTTTGATTATAAGTATGAAGCAAAAATACAAGGCGATTGCAATGATAAAACAAGGTAGAGGCCTACAAATCGCAAGTTGCAGTGGAAAACTAGTAGATTCTTACATCAGTAGTTGAAGATCATAACAAGTTGTTAAACATTTAGATTTGTGTTTTGTTAATAGTAAGTAATCATCCTTTAGGTATTTATTATGTTGATTATGAGTCAAGAATATTGCACAATATTGTTAAACAAGGAGAGAATTAGTAACCTAAATATTGATGGGAAGCATAAAATATTACTATTGATCAAGACTATGTTGCATAAAATCATATTACGTGGATAGAAGAAACATTGAAGAGAAAAGACTTTCTAAATAAAAATGCTAAAAGAAAGACAAAGAAAAGAAAAGCAAACATTACTTATTGATGAAAGAATAAACATTTTATTTTAAAGGAGGCAACCCATCTTAAAATATACATCAAGGGCTAGAATCATTGAATAATGGAACAATTTACGGCATGTGATTGACATTTTTTATGTAACTTCCTCCTTCAAAGAGAGAATATGCTAACTCAGAGCGACGTTACAATTCTAATGTTCAACTCAAGTGTTGCAAATATACATAATGGTACTAAAGTACAAAATATCTACAGCATATAATCATAATAGTGATATTAAATCTTATACTAAGGTGCTCATCATTTCCTCCCCACTCTTTAGTTTACATGAAGAAATTGTTTCTTAAGAGTGATTAAAGCTATTGTTGTGTTAAGAGATCTTGTAGTCCAATCAAAACTCCACCAACACAAATAATTTGTCACGTAGGAATGGAACCCTATTTCTACAGCCTGAGAGTTTAAAACCACATTTTCAATAAGGTGTTCCATATCTACCTCTAACTCATAAGTCTACACAATGTTGATTTTTCCTAAGAAACATGGAGAGCCATTCTCTAGGAGAATGGAGGCACCTGGTTAGTTACCAGGACATTGACCCAGTATGGGACAAGGGGACTCACACTCGAGTTGACGGTCATTCTATGAATCGAGGCACTTGGTCATTTACTAAGAAATTGACCCAATATGGGACTAGGGGAATCATCCTGGGGATGAGGACCATTCTCTGGGAGAATGGAGGTGCCTAGTCAGTAACTAGGAAATTGACCCAGTATTGGAATGGGGGACTCAGCCGGGGCTAAGGGCCATTCACTTAATGGAGGCACCTGATCTATTACCAGGAATTTAACCTAGTATGGGACTAGGATCTCATCCTGGGACTGAGGGCCATTCAATGGGAGAATGGAGGCGCTTGGTCAGTTACCAAGTATTTGACATTGAGTCATCTGATGCAGCATGGGGATGATGCACCTAGTGAGTTACCAAGTCATCACCATAATCCCTATAATTGGTTTGGGAAAGTGATGCACTCCTCTCCTTGATCTATGGGATATCAGACATTCTCTAGGGACCATCTACCCTTGGTTGAGAGACCTAGCACGTGATCTTGGTGGCACAAGGAGACCAAATCAAAGCATTGCATAATTATCCTTATTTATGAAGATGTAATTTGACTAGGAATGAATGAACCACGAGGACCCTTGAGACAACTTTTTATGGTCACTCAAACAAAAATAAGACCTTTGAAGCACAAAATATTAAAATTGAAGGGTCGATATGAAAAAGAATGTAATCCCTAATGACAAATCCTAATTATGTGGAAGAAGATTAAATGTTTGATGGACTATAAATTAAGGAAAATTTTAAATCATTTCAACACATAAAACAACAACTTGACTGCTCCTACAACTCATTTACTATGGTCTTCATCATCATCACAACTATTGACTTAGGCAATTCATGGCTAAGTTATATTTCTTCTTCTTCTACTTTGGAAACACTTAAAGCTTGCTTGGGGTTATTCTTCTCATCCTATAGCTCATGGTGGTGGAGGATTATCTCCATGGTAAAGAGTAGTAGAAATAGAGCTACAAGAACTCATGATAAAGTTCACGGATGGAAGAAGCAGGAAGGAAATAGTCACGGTGGGATAACAACAACAACATATTGAGTGGTGGTTGAAAATGGATACTACTACCCTCCATGGTGATCATGGTTAGAAGCTAGGTTTAGTGGTGGTTGCAAAGGACTGCTACAACCATCGGTGGTGGTCATAGTCAGTAGCTAATAGAATCAATGGTGGATACAAGGGAAACAACAATAGTTAGCAGCGGTTTTGTTGGTGAAATGGTTAGCAGCTGCTACATGATTTCGTGAAGGGAAACAGGCTTCCGTAGACCCTCGCTAAGGAATAGGAAATGTATAGTCCACAATAAACATGGAAATCACAACAGGAGATGTACAGTACATGTGGCAGTAGAGGGAGAAGCAGTTAAAGCCTACCAAGGCTTCTTTGGTTTTGGAAATTTTTTGTACATTCATCTCAGAATTATGAGAACAAAATTTTCTCTCTTCATGTACCAACTCAGTCATCTCATTTAGAGGATAAATTACTAATGCTTTAGGTTTTTCGTCCTTAAAAGGTTTCCTTGTGAAAAATCATGTGTTCAATTGTGTGATTCTTGTTTTACTACTGTAGTTGTCTTATTGTTGTTAATATTTCAATTCCTATCTCTAATACAATATGCAACTTTTGAAAATAAAATACACATATTAAAATTCAACACACAATAGTATGGTTATCTCCATCCTCAAAAGAGCTTTTGTTGAAACCATTTTCTTAATAGAACATAAGTGCTTCTGCTCTAAGAGACTCATTCCAAACTTAAAATTCCTTAATTAGTTTGCAATCCACTTTTGCATTTTTATTGAATTTATTCAATTTTAAAGTTAGATGTATGTTGCAAAGAGGATCTCCACTACCCTTGGAATGTCTTCCATGTGCGTTTTCTTGGATTACTTGTGACACTATTTCTAGTGAGTTGTCCTTGAAAGGAGATTTCAATGATGACTTTCCTGAGAGATCTTGAGGACTAGGACCCTCATTCTAAGGAGCATCTTGAGTTTCTGAATTAGCTTCAGGTTTCATAAGTTATTTATAGTAAGATGGATAGGGACAACTACTTTGAAATGACATTGTTTGAATATGATGCAACAACCCCAAAAATCTTCCTTATTTTCATCACCAGGTAGTATTTTTACAATAATAAACACACATTCTTAACAATGCATCCAAATTTTGGTGAAGTTTTAGGAAGAAAAACATGTAAGCTTATTATTTCCCTTAGAGCACTTCACAAACTATTGAAATCCAATATTTTGGTGAAGTTTTAGGAAGAAAAACATCTAAGCATATTATTTCCCAGCTTAGAGCACTTCACAAACTATTAAAATATGTCAATCATTGTTTAGGAGTTCCTACCTTCATGGCATAGGTTTGTTTAAACCTGGCCAAAATCATGGTCCTTATGTGAAACTAAAATATGCTGATGTAAACTAATGACCCCTTGGATTGAGTTCATGGTATCATAATCTAGTTGTTAGTATTTATAATCCTCCCTTGAACATATTGTCTATTAGATCATTTTAGCCTAACTTAGGAGTTTTAATTAATTATTGGGTCCACTAGTACCATTGGGTCCACTTGGCCTAATAGGGCCACCTGTACCAGTTACTAGAGTGTGGGGAACAGTAATAGAGGATAAATTCCACTGACTACACTTGCAAGCATCAGTTTAGGTGCCTCTTAGGCCATTCCCTACATTTTAGGAGCCATTGGGAGTTGCAGAAGCAACCTCCTTCAGTCAGTTGGAGTTGGAACTATTTAAGCTTAGTTATTTTCCTATTACTTTGATTTAGATCACAATCAACTCAGTTAGCACCAGCTAGACATAAATGAATGTGGATAAGGTGCTTTTCCCCACCTACCACTTTAGTAAGGCTGAGTTAACTAATTATTACTGATTGTGTGACTTGATTAGACATCTAGAGTTAACAACTTGGACTCTGATAGTGATTGAGACATCCTTAGTTAGCTAGTCAGTCAGGTACAGTCACATCCAGTTGTGAGATTTGAATTCATCCCTAATTATTTGAATTCTTTTCCTATGTAACACTATTGTAACATCAGATATTGTAATGAACATGATACTTTAATTATCTGAGCTATACTCATATGTTTCCTGTGAGATTTAATTTGTTCAGTGGGTATTGTCATTCCTCTTTTACTGCATCAATAATTCTGGACTCATTGCTTGATGATCTAAATGGAACAAAAATTCTAACATGGTATTAGATCCATTTTAAGCAAGCTTCATCTCTGTCTACTCTCCATTGAACACCAGAAGTGGCTGGGTTTCCACAAAATTCCCGCAAAGAGTTCCTTTCTTCCTCTGAATTTATTCAGAGTGGTAGTGCAGGCATCATGAACCCTGAGAAAGTGTTCATGTCAAGAGGTAAGGAATAATTCTAACATAGTTCGAATCTTTTAGTGTTTTGCAGTGAAATTCTACAAGTGCTATGTAGCTTTTGTGAAGATATTTTATTTTTAAACCGAAGAATTATGGATTCTCAATCTCCTACACCTTGGATCCTAACACCCTTTAATTATATTGATTGGAGGATGGATATGTAGCTGGCCTTGTGCAAGCATTGCTACCTCAGGATAATACATGGTAGGGAGGTCGATCCCCATCATCTAGTTGAGAGAAGCAAGTTTCTAAACTGCTTGGATGAATCTTTCGGTTATCTATGTACTCACATATACAAATATCTCCTCTTCCACCTTGAAGGTTTGAGGACTCCCAGATAAGATCGGGAGAAGCTTGAAAACTTGTTTGGAAAGCAAGATGAGCTTTGGGGACACATTCTGGAGAATGAGTTGGTGGCCTTACATCCTAGTAGTTTTGATATGGTGCAACAATTATTTACTAAATTCAAGTTTCTTGCACTCCAATGGAGACAGTACGGAATAGAAAGAAAGGATGAGCAACATGTGATCTCCATACTCAGCAAACTAGGTCCTGAGTATTCTGTATTTGTCTAAATATTCCATTCCAGGAGAGCCTCCATTCCCAATTGGAGGATTCCCTCACTTGATTCCTTTGCCGAGTCCTTAATACAGGAGCAAGAGAAGTTGATCCATATGGGAGTCATCAATACCTCCAAAGATCAAGCTCTCCTAGTGATAGACTCTAACAAAGTGCAATCTAAAGGGAAGTCTAAGGGGAAGGAGCATAAAACAACTGATTCAAAGCCTAAAGAGAATTAGAAGACTTCTGAAGGAGCCTCCATCTCTAAGAAAAACAAGAAGTTCAAAAATAAGATGTGTCCCTATTTTAAGAGGGTTTTTCACCTTGAATACTATTGTATGAAGAAGCAAGTAGACCAACTAACTTCTCTCCTCAAGCAGAGTGTCATTGCTCTCCCACAAAGAGAAAAGCAATCTGATGATGGACATGAGAGGTTCCATGCTTTGAAATCTAGCCTCCCTCAATCAACAACCTATTTGATTGATTCTGGAGCATCCAACCACATGGTTGCCTCCAAGGATTTCTTCTCCCCTCTCAACCTCACAAAAGGGACTACTATTCATATGGGTGATGATTCCCAAATTCCAGTAGTAGGAAGAGGCACCACCAATATCCAGCATGGTGAGTTCAGAAATGTCCTCTATTTTCCCTCTCTTGCAGCTAATCTATTGTCTGTATACCATATGACTCACACTGGCTCACCAAATCAAGTGGTGTTTGGACCTGAATCAGTAGAGATCACATATATCTCAACTGGGGAGATTATAGAGAAAGGAATTATTGATCATGCCTCCAAGGAACAAACTTTCTCTCATTTCATGCCATACTCAGTTCTAGCACAACCACATCTTCTATTCGAAGTAGATAAATATATAGATATTCCTTTACTTCCTATTGCAGATACAGTTTTATTTCCTAACATTTCATATTTAGATTCAGAAGAAGAGGAACACCAGCATGATCCAGATATTGATCTTACACCTCAAATAGATCTAGATCCAGATCTAGCATCTACCTCATTTCAGAAGCCTAAATGGGGTCAACAACTCATAGAAGTAGCTGGAAATGGTGTTGGGGATCTAGATGACAAGATAAGAACAAGGCCCCAGTATCCGAAATAGGTTGTTGCACTGTCCCACAAAGATTCTCTTCTCCCTGAAATATGTTTTATGATGTTTTGGTCAGATCCTCAGACATTCAAGAAATATTGTCATGATCCCTAATGACAAGCTTCTATGGATGAGGATTTTGATTCACTGCATGACAATAAAACCTAGGATCTTATCTCCTTACCTCCAGGGAGGAAGCTTGTTCATCGAAAATGGATCTACAAAACCAATATTGCTTCTGATGGAACCACAACCAAGTACAAGGATCGGTTGGTGGCCAAAGGATATTCTCAAGTGCAAGGCTTGGACGATAATGAGACATTCTCGCCAGTAGCTAAAATGGATTCCATCAGGCTTGTTTTGGTAGTTGCAGCTTCCAAAAGATGGTAGGTACATCACATGGATGTAAAAAGTGCTTTCCTCCATGGTGATTTGGAGGAAGAGGTATAGATGAAACAACCTGAGGGGTTTATTGATGATCCTTCCTTAGTTTGTGGACTAAGGAAATCACTGTATGGACTCAAACAAGCCCCAAGGTAATGGTACTCCAAGATGGATGTATTCCTCCTATCTCAAAATTTTGAAAGATGCAAATAAGATTGCAATGTCTACATGCAAAATAAAGAGGGGCTCCTACTATTGATTGTGTTATATGTGGATTACTTACTTATTACTAGTAGCTCTGCTGCTAGATTTGAAGCATCAAGTATGTTCTAAACAAAGCATTCACTATGAATGGCCTAGGAATGTTAGGACAATTCATTGGTCTCGAAGTAAGTCAAAAGACTTCAGGAATCATGATCTCATAGTCCAGGTATTCATCAGACATGATTAGGAGATTCCACATGGAATATTGCAAGGAATCCCCATGTCCCTTTCTATCTAGCATTAGACTTGAAGAAGGTGGCTCCACACCTTTGGTTGATATCACTCTCTACAGACAACTCATTGGGATCCTTCTATATCTCACACATTCAAGACCAGGCATATACTATTCTATGAGTGCTGCTTCCAGGTACATGCAGGAGCCACATGAGCTACACTGGAAGGAAATAAAGAGGATTCTACACTATGTGCAGGGTACTATAAATTATGGGATTCACTATGCAGCTGGAGCACAACTTCATCTCATCGGCTTCTCAGAATCAGACTAGGAAGGAGATGGAAATGATAGAAAATACACATTGGGTTTCATATTCATGATTGGATATGGTCCAATTTGTTGGTCCAGCAAGAAGCAAGCAACACTTGCACTCTCTTCAACAGAAGCAGAGTATCGGGGAGATGTGAATGCAACTATTCAGGAAGTTTGGCTACATGGAATCTTGACAGAGTTCAGGATTCATACTTCATCTATAGTGGATCTTTACTATGACAACCAGAGTAGTATAAAAGTTTCCAATGATCCAATTCAGAAGCAGAGTACAAATAACATAGAGGTTCACATACACTACATTCGGGAATTGGTGCACTACTATCCTATAGAGGATCATATTGCATATATATTCACCAAGTCTTTCAAAGAAAGGAGATTTTCCTTTCTCAGGTCTCTTTTAGGTGTTACGGATTGACTCTCAGTTCCTATTTCTGCTTATTTTTAGGGGGGGGTTTCCCATGAGGTTTTCCCCTATTACCTTGATTTATTAAGCATCATTTTTTCTTTTAGATTGTATATGGGTGAATTATGGACTTATTTCCAAGGCCCACAGTTGTACAAGTTAGGATTCAGAGGGGGTGTTAGGATTTATAATCTTCCTTTGACCATAATGTTTATTAGATTATTTTATCCTAACTTAGGAGTTTTATTTAATTATTGGGTCCACTAGTACCATTGGGTCTACTTGGCTTAATGGGGCCACCTGTACCAGTTACTAGAGTGTGGGGAATAATGATAGATGCTAAATTCCACTGTATGCACTTGCATACATCATTTTAGGCACCTCCTAGTCCATTCCTTACATTTTAGGAGCCACTAGGAATCCCAACACCAACCTCCTTCAATCAGTTGGAGTTGGAACTAGTTAATATTAGTTATTTTCCAGTTAATTTCAGTTAGATCACAATCATCTCATTTAGTGCCATTTAGAAATTACTACATGTGGATAAGTCACTTTTCCTCACCTACCACTTTAGTTAGATTGAGTAAACTTATTATTACTGATTGTGTGACTTGATTAGACATTTGGAGTTAACCACTTGGACTCTAATAGTGATCTGTTCACTGTGTATTGTCATTCCTATTTTACTACATCAACAATTCTAGACTCGTTGCTTAATGATATAAATGGAACAAAAATTCTAACACTAGTATGGTAGAATCTAGCACATAAAAAAAAACTGTTGCTATGTTTGCATAGTATTCAAACACCAAATCTTGAAAATATTGAGATTAACACCATAATAGATTTTATGTTTAGACAATGGATCTAAAAGGTGATCCAGATTTATACGTGAACAAAATGAAAGAACATATACAGAATCATAATCATAGACATTTTGCAAAGATAACAGAGATACAGTAAACACATATTCTATTAAATGGCGGAAATAGAACAAACTGTAATACAATTGCTAGAATGGTGGTAGCTATCTTTGAGAAGAGATGTGGCTGCTACGCTCATCCGTGCCAAGCTGAATAAAAAATGAGGCCAAAGGGGCCTATTTATAATAAGAATGAGGTGAGAACCCCAAAAGTCCAAAACGTAACCCTAGAAGATGAACCGTCATAAAGTTTGCGGCCCTAAGGTGGTAAGTTGAACATTCAACTTCCCAGGGTCATAAATTTTGCATACGATCTCCGATTTGGGTGTTCGATAGCTTGTTGGAAAGGTCTATCTAAGATTTACAACTTTTGGTCAATAAAATCCATGTTGATGCCAACAATTTGGCCCCAAATCTCCAAAAAACGTCATTTAGGGCCTCAAAACAGCCCCAAAAGTTTAGGACTCGAAAAATTACAGAAAAATAACTAGGAAACTTCCACAATGGACAATTGTTTTGAGCTAGTGGAATAGGTGAGTGGCCACCAATCTCCATCTGGATTAGTCCTCCCTCCTTAGGAAGCAATGGTCTCCATTGCGTCGAATCCCATATCATATCTCGAACTGTGTATTGATTTGATCTCCTGGTGTGACATTTGTTGAAGTGAAGAGGCTGCTTTTCTTTGGCATCCTAAGAGGGTTGTAATTGTTGTGTGGATGATTTGTTTTTGGATGAGAACCTTGAATGTGTGGCCTTGAATCGTAGAGGTACTCGGATATATGAGGAAATGATGGCTCTATTTTCTTCTTGTGTCTGATGAGCAGAGACACCCTGTGCGAAGGGTGTGGAGGTCTCTGTGATCTTATGTTCTCCTTCAGACACAATTGTGAGGAGGAATAATTTCCTAGTGTGGGAGCTTATCTTCCTACCCTGCGAGACCATGGCAGGTGCAACTATATCTGAGATCCGGTAGAGTTTTCCTCCCAAAGTGACAATGACACTGCGAGGCCGTGACTCATATACAGCATGACACTTCCACATATATGGTTGTCCTAAAAGAACATCACATAATTCAAGTGGGGCCACATCACATAGTACCTCATCTTTGAAAGGCTTGATGCCATATGGTAGGAGGCATCGTTGAGTAATGCGTATACCTCATCCTTGGCTTAGCCAACCGATGCTGTAAGGTTGCGGGTGTGGTGCTATCGAAAGCTCCAATCTCTTGACGACTTCTGTTGAGATCAGGTTCTTTTGGCTTCCATTTTCAACAACAAAATGTAGAGGCATACCATTCACCCACATCTGTGAGTGGAATAGGCGCTCCTCTACATTTGACTCTTCAGGATCCTCTAGTTGAATCTGTGCAGTAGCAACAGTGGCAGTGGGGTCTGCATCAATGATCTACCTCCCATTGTATGCAGCTGTGGCATTGGGTTTGGAATCAGAATCAGGATCTGATTCTGAAGATTTGATCTCGACTACTAATGAATGCTTTGAGCGACACTCATCAGTGTTGTGCCAAGGGATTTTATGAAATTCGCACCACTTACCAGTGTCCTTCTTTGTCGTTCCATCCCCCTTCTTTTCTTGTGGCAGGGACTGGTTGTTGTTCTCTTTTGTTGTGCTCTACAGGACAGGGTTTCCCTTGCCTTGCTTCTACGATGGATTTGCAGGTCCATATTCTTGCTTGTTCTTTTGTCGAAATTTCTCCTCGATTTTGACAACATATTGATAGGCGGATCCAAGTGAAGAGATTTCGAGGAAGTCCATCTCAGTTCGGATGTACCGATGTAGACCACTGCGATATTTCAGAATCAGGTGTCGCTCGGAGTCCTTGATACTCAGCTTTGTACGAAAGGTATGAAATTTGTTGGTGTACTTTGACACCGTCTGGTCCCTTTCTTGATGCAGAATGGTCCATTTTGTGTACTAGTCATCATAGTTTCCCACAGGGTAATACTGTTCCCTGATGGCATCTATGAAAGAGGCCCAAGTGGGATTTGTTTCAAACATTCCAGACTCGTCTGATGAGTTTTTCTCACAATAAGTACCCCACCAATTTTGGACATGGGGGACTGCCTTAAGGAGCACAAAGGTGATCTTTTCTCTGTCGAAAAAATTGTGGACAGAGAAATACCCTTCTAAAACATTCAACCAATTATCTAGGGCATCTGCATTGATATTTCCTTCAAATAAAGTAATATCAAAGTTAACTTGTACCTTAAAGGGAGTTGCATCCCTGAACCGACTGCTCATTGAATATGCACTTGCCATTGCCGGCATTCGTCGAAGGATTTGGGCAAAACTATCCATCATCTCGTTCCTCTATCACTCGAGGGGTTCCTCGAGTAGTGACTTGATAGGATCTCCTACTCCGTCATCTCTCTTTTATTCCGCCATGGGAGGTCATTTGGTACGGTGAGAATGATCAAGTGAAACTAGTTCAAGACCAAACTCTCTATACTCGGACCTCGTCAGGGACATGCGCCGAGAAACGATCAAAGAGCAGATTGCTCTGATACCACTGATCCAGATTTATGCATGAATGGAATGAAATAACATATATAGAATCATAATCATAGACATTTTGAAAAGATAACAGAGATACAATAAACACATATTCTATTAAATGGCAGAAATAGAACAAACTGTAATACAATTGCTAGAATGGTGGTAGCTATCTCTGAGAAGAGATGTGGCTGCTATGCTCATCCATGCCAAGATGAATATAAAATGAGGCCAAAGGGGCCTATTTATAATAATAATGAGGTGAGAACCCCAAAAGTGCAAAACATAACCCTAGAAGATGAACCGTCATAAAGTTTGCGGCCCCAAGGTGGTAAGTTGAACAGTCAACTTCCTAGGTTCATAACTTTTGCATACGATCTCCGATTTGGGCGTTTGATAGCTTGTTGGAAAGGAATAACTAATATTTACAAATTTTGTTCAGCCAAATTCATGCCAATGGAAACCATTTGGCCCCAAATCTCCAAAAAACATCATTTAGGGTCTCAAAACAAACCCGGAAGTTTAGGACTCGAAAAATTACAGAAAAATAACTAGGAAACTGCCACAATGGACAATTGTTTTGAGCCAGTGGAATAGGTGGGTGGCCACCAATCTCCATCTGGATCAAAAGGGGACAACATTCCCTTGAGGGGTGGTGAGATCCCAATGATATACAATGATATATTTAACTAAAAATCCATGAAATTGTTTGTACCATATCCCTATGGCTGGATAAAACATTTAAGAAACAAAACTTGACCTTAAGAGACACATATGCCAGGATTATGGTTGATACATAATATTTTTTAAATCCCAACAAATACATACCCTTACTTCCCAAGTAACATACTTTCATTGACACTGTTACACCTCCGAATATCTACAACGTTCTCATTCAAGTCTACTAGAATGAGCGGATAAAAAAATATAATGGGAAGGCCAATTTTGAAGCATAGAGTGTTTTTGTAAGAAATATATCTGACACTCTCAAACTATAATGGGGTGAAATAGGATTATAGAGAGATTAAATGACAAATTGTAACATAAAATTTATAATGTAACGTTGGATCCTATTACAAATCTAACACAAACTGCACTTGTCAAACTTATTAGAGAGATTTTCGTCAGTTTTCCATAACTTTTATGAACGTTCTTCAAGTGTACTAGCATGGTCCCTTTATTGCACACATAATGCATATATGATTGTGAACTTACAACATGGTATATTTAGATTTGTTTTTATTCATCTCCTTTCTTTATCTGTTTCGATAAAAGGTCAATAAGAATTAACCTTTTTATAGAGATTGGAAATCTATGCAGCAAAGAAGAACGTGATAAAAATCATAGCACTCCCTTGGATTATGATGTTGAAGTATTGCTGACAAGTTACAAAATTATAGAGATAGCCCGAAGTTTAGCTTGATAGGTAGATGTTTTGATGCAAAAGTTTAATAATGACTCAATATCAAATCTTATTGAGTCTGTTAGGGTTACCATCCATGGATAAGTGGGGGAAGGGAGGGAATCCAGTAGAGGCCGTTAATAAACAAGTGTATGAAGGACAATATTTCTAAAAAAAACCAACTTTGCACAGATTAATTGATCTATATTTCTTATGGAGTGTAGACATTAATGAAATAAAAATAGAGAACAAGGAAGACACAGAAAAAATTAGGTATACCTATAGCTAAAGATTCCATAATTTATGAGAATGTTGTTAGGATTATTAATCCTCCCTTGTCCAACTTGGTCATATGTCTAAATTAGGAGTCATGTCTAAATCGTGAGTCCATCCAATCTATTTTTAGTCACTAGCACCATTGGGTGCACTTGGCCTAATTGGGGCACATGTTCCAGTTACTAAAGTGTGGGGAACACTAATTGAGGCATACTCCCATTGATTGGACTTGCATGCATCAGTTTAGGAGCCTCCTATATCAATCCCTACAATTTAGGATCCATTGGGAGTGTCGATACCAACCAAGGTCAGTTGAGTTGAGTTGGTGACTAGTCAACCTCAGTTATGAGTCAGTTACATTTAGTTCTAGTCCTCTACATTCAATTAGTGCTAGGTTTTCTTGGTTGCATGTAGGAGAGGTGCATTCCTCACCTACCATAGTCAGTTAGGCTTAGTTAAAATAGAATTAGGCACTTGAGTTGTGATTTAGAAATTCAATGAACTCCGATAATGATTTAGACAAGGTCAATTAACGATTCAGTCAAGTAGAGTCTAATCAATTCGAATTTCCTCACATGGATTCGAATTGCTTGTGGCTATTTATCCATTGTACTTCATTGTAATTATTATCTAATTACTTTTGATTAATGAAAGCATTCACAGTTGCAAGCCATTTTTGCATTGTTTCATTGTTCAATTATTGAGTAAATTGTGTGATCTACTTGTGTTTTTTGTGTTGATCCATAGATGTATGTGCTCAATTTAATATGGTATCAAAGCCTTGGACAGACAAGGCACTTCTCCTACTATAGATCCATACTTGGATCATTTTTTTGAGCAAAATTGCTCCTTCCAGTACTGCACCAGAAGCGGAGAATTTACCACTTAATATCCCAAGTTAAGGAATCGTTGATTAAGCTTGCTTGATAAACTATGATGGGTGTGAAGGAAATTCCAAAAGTGCAGACTGACAACCTTATTTTGATTGTTTGATTGTGTGATTTATAGGTTTATCATTCCTCTTCACTTCATTCGCTAAAAGCAACTTAATCTTCTTCATAACATTCGCTACAGCAGCTCAGTATTCTCTACTGCATTCTAGATGGCCCCTCCAATGGAGCTCCTCACTCCTTTCAAATATCACCAGTGGAAGGAGGACATGGAGATGCAGCTACACTCCAATAGACTCTTCAAACTCACAATGGAAGTAGATAAAGAGCCAATTCATTATGTTGACAAAGAAAATTATTGGAACAGTCTTGATGAAGCCTACAGATGCTTGTGCCTCTCAATCTCTCAATCTCTTCTCTTCCATATAAATGGATTGAAGACTCCCAAGGAGGTTTGGGATAATCGTTCCTCCTTATTTGACAAGCAGGATGATCTGAGGGTCTATCAGCTGGAGAATGAGCTGATCTCTCTCCATCGAGCCAATTTTGAAACACTCAATGACTTCTTCACAAAATTCAAGAATCTAGTGTTCCAATTGAAGCTATGAAAGGTAGAGAAGGAGGATTATCAAATCATCCTTTCCATTCTCTCCAATCTTGGTGCATACTATTTAGTCTTTGTATCAAATTTCATTCTATGAAGCTCTCTACTTCAAACTGGAAGATGCCTACTCTTGACTCTTTCATTGAATCTCTTACTCAGGAGCATGACAAATTGATCCAAAAGGGGGTCATTCGATCTTCTAGAGATCAAGCACTTGTTGCAGGAGGACCTAAGGTAGCGAATGACAAAGGGAAGAAAAATGATGAATCTCTTGTAGAGAAAGAGCAGTCAAAAGAGCCTTCAGGTTCGAAGAGAAGCAAGAAGAATGGAAAAGGAAAGGCACTTTTTTCTTACTATGGAAGGGCTTTCATCCAGAAAGCACCTGTATGAGAAGAAAAATAGATGAGATGGCTCTTCTTATGAAGAAGCATAACATTACTGTACTTGCTAGTGCAAGGAAGGCTAACCAGAAGGAATAAATTGAAGAATATGAAGAGACATACCATGCATTGAAGGCTAGCTGCTCCACAGCACATTCCTTTCTCATTGATTCTGGAGCTTCCAATCATATGGTTGCATCTAGAGAATCATTCTTTTCCTTGCAGTATTTTGATGGTCCTAGTATTCATATGGGAAATAGCAGTAAAGTTCAAGCCAAAGGGAAGGGCTCTTTCAAGCTTGAACATGGAAAGTTCAAAGATGTGCTTTATGTTCCCTCCCTAGCTGCAAACATGTTATCTATATATCAAATGACTCATACTGGCTCTCCAAAGAGATTCATATTTGGTCCTGAATCATTGGAGATCACAGATATCTCTACTGGGAGCATCATAGCGAAGGGTGCTGCAAATCATGCTTCCAAGGCATATGAGTTCTCACACTTCATGCCATTTTTAGAACTAGTGCATTCTCTACAACCACTTTCCAAGGAAGGTAAAAAAATTTCATCTACATCTTTTGTAGTTTCCACTAGTATTGCAGATCTAGCTGTATCAGTTTATGAGATTGAGATTCATGGTGATTCAGATCCAGATCCAGTCCCTCCTTCCAAACTAGAAGCTAGGAAGATGACCAGAAACCAATTTGACACTCAGAAAGGAAAGACCCTTGCGCTATGTCATGCAATCTTACCTCCTTTAGAGAGATGAAATAGACTCCCTATAAGATTCTACATGGAAAGGGCTCAATCTCACTACATTCAAAAGAATAGAGCTAATCATACACCTCTTCATCTAGCAAGAGATAAAGGTTACATTCCTCCTTCCTTCCATCATCATTTTGGGAGAATATGGAGAAGTCTACATGCTAGGCCCCAAGATACCTATGCACAGAACATCATGCATGCTGCTTTGCTACATCACAAAGATTGTAGCAACACATTTTCAAGTTTTTCAAAACTGAATCTTGATTCTATCTGCTTAGTTAGAGGGGGGGATTTTTTCCCATGTTTTTTTTTCCCTAGCTCCTTGTATTGAGAAGTTACTTTACTTTACTTTATGTAATGGGTGACCTATGGTCTTAGTTACCAGGGCCCATAGATTTTCCAATTTAGCATTCAGGGGGGGTTCTAGGATTATTAATCCTCCCTTGTCTGATTTGGTCATATGTCTTAATCAGGAGTCCATCCAGTCTATTTTTAGTCACTAGCACCATTGGGTCAACTTTGCCTAATTGGGGCACATGTTCCAATTAATAAAGTGTGTGGAACACTAATTGAGGCCTACTTCCATTGATTTCACTTACATGCATCATTTTAGGAGCCTCTTAGATAAATCCCTACAATTTAGGAGCCACTGGGAGTGCCAATACCAACCAAGGTCAGTTGAGTTGAGTTGGTGACTAGTCAAGCTCACTTAGCAGTAATTTACATTCAGTTCTAGTCCTCTACATTTAGTTAGCGCTAGGTTTGCGTGGCTGCATGTAGGAGAGTTGCATTCCTCACCTACCACAGTCATTTAGGCTTAGTTAACACTGTCGAATTAGACACTTGAGTTTTGATTTAGAACTTCGATGAACTCTAATAATGATTTAGACAAGGTCAGTTAACCATTCAGTCCTTTAAAAATTATTTATACAAGGGCAGTTAACCATTCATTCAAGTAGAGTATAATCAATTCGAATTTCCTCACATGGATTCAAATTTCTGGTGGCTATTTAGCCATTGTACTTCATTGTAATTATTATCTAATTACTTTGGATTAATGAAAGCATTCACAGTTGCAAGCCATTTTTTCATTGTTTCATTCTTCAATTACTGAGTAAATTGTGTGATCTATTTTTGAGTTGTGTGTTGATCCATATATATATGTGATCAATTTAATAAATGTTGTTTCCCTCGTAAACATATTTATGTTCTATCCATTCTCCATTGTCTGATGTTAGGTTACTCAGAATCCCTGGAGATTTTGATTACAATCCCCGGAAGAAAGGTTTCCCTTCAAGAAGCATTGCAATATTTCCATCTACAAACCAATTAAAATCCTTTGTTCTTGAACCTCTTGCATATGCCACCTGTGCTACTCTATCCACAACAACCTCTCTTCCATGTGAGATTTCAAAAAAAATTGCTCCTTTTTCCAATTGAGCCTTTTCCAATTCTACTTTTTTAAGATTTGTAATGAACATGTGAAAATGTAGACGGGTTCACCAAATAATCTCTATCACAAAATCATTTCTCTGGAAAGGAATCCTCAAAACCTCAAAATACTTGAGAGCTTAGATTTGGTTCTGCCTAAATAATAATTAGATCTTACAGGTCTAATATTCTTTTGTCTGAAATTATATTTTCAAAGTATCAAAGAAAAAAATAGATAGAATATTCTTGCTGACAATTTCATGTTTCATAAGAAAGTGAGGATCAAGTTTCATAATGGAATCAAATATTTTTTTTAGAATGCTTAGACAATACCCTTTTCAAAACCATATATTCAACATATTGAAATATAACCTAACCTATGAATCTTCTAAATATTTTTGGTCTTGACTAGATGATTATATTTTTTTAATATCTTGACCTCTGACTTCCTTGTAATCGAAGAGAATCCATTCTTGGTTGAGTAACAGTGCAAAGAGTAGAAATAATAACTGTATCATCTCTTGAAACCCATCAATCCCACATGCTTCTTGCAATATCTACATTGGTTTGAAACCCTTGGATGCTCTTTGGACGGAACCGAATTCCCATCGAATGAGGATGACCCAACAACTTATGCATGGGTTTGAACCCTAGACATATTAATGGAGGTAATATACCACAAAAAAGAAGATACAAGATATTTATTTTGAGAAATGGCACTACAACAAAAACTGGATTTAGCATCTCTTTTTGCATCCTTTTTTGCGTCTAGACCATCTTTCAGTGTATTTTTCTTCATTTTTTGGACAAATTGGCACAATTTCACGGGTTGGTGCTATTTTAGGCATTTTTTGTGTCCTTTTTCTAAATTTGGCGCAAATTGCAACATAATTTGCACCGGGTTTTGCACCTGGTTATGCACCAGGTTTTGCATCAGGTTTTGAGCCTAGTTTTGCACCTAATTTTGTGCCTAGTTTGTACATTTAACTCTTGTTGCACCCCCTTTTACGTCCATGTTTTCCTCAACTTTTACGCCCTTGTTTTCATCCACTTTTGTATCTATTTTTACATCCTCTTCTGCTTCTTTTTTTGCATTCCTTCATGCACCAAGTTTGGCATCAAAGTTTACATCCTGTTTTGAGTCTAGTTTTGCATCTCGTTTTGTTTCAGCCATTTTTGCATCCACTTTTTCTTCCACTTTTGCACCCACATTTTAATCCCTTTTTGCATCCCATTTTGCATCCATGTCTACGTCTTTTTTTGCATCTACTATTGCATCCACTTTTGTCGTGTCCCAATTCACACCCATTTTTGTGCCTACTTTTACGCCCACTTTTGCTTCAACTTTTACATCCATGTTTGCATCTTTTTTTGTATCCAAATTTACATCAGTTATTACATCCCTTTATGCATCCATTTTTGCATCCAGTTTTGCATCGGGTTTTGCGTTGGGTGTTACAACTACTTTTGCATCTACTTTTGCATCTACTTTTGTTGCATCCACTTTTGCATCCAATTTTGTATCCAATTTTACATCCATGGTTGTATCCACTTTTGCACCACTTTTTTCATCATGTTTTGCTTCCACGTTTGCATCATTTTTTGTATCCACTTTTGCATCACCTTTTGCATCCATTTTTGGTGCACCCCATTATGCGCCCACTTTTGCACCTACTTTTGTTGCATCCATGTTTGCATCCTTTTTTGCATCCATGTTTTTATCCACTTTTGTATCCAATTTTACACCCAGATGTTGAAGATAACAATGAGGATAGTGATTATGATATTGAGGATGGCTACGATGATGATGATAATGTTGTTGATAATGCGGAGAATGATGACAATGATGATGATGAGGATAATGACAATGACGACATTGGCAATGAAATGAATGATGATGATGGTGATGATGACAATGAGAATGATGATGTTGATCATCTTAAAAAATAAGTTGTTATCTGTCATGCATAAATTGTATGTGTCCTCCATGACCATTTTCCACTAATCACATATTTTGGGTAGATGTTATTTCGTATGCCAAAGGTAATGATAAATAACTGATGAAAATGACAATAATCATGATGATGATGATGTCAAGGAAAATGGTGATGATGATTATGTCAAGGACAATGGTGATGATGATGACACGAATGATGATTATGCCGATGATGATGACTATTGTGATAATCATGGTGACAATGACAAAGATGACGATGATGATGATGATCATCATCATTTCCATCATCGTCATCATCAAAAACATCATTACTGTCATTGTCATCTAGTTCATCATCGTCATCATTTAAAGCATATGGGATATGTTTACCATTTAAAGCATGCATAACAAGTGGGATACACTTACAATATTAAGCATGCACATTTTAATCTATGATTGAGCACATTTTAATCTTGGAGCTTGTAGTGAAATTGGGTTTATTTACCTCAACCAACACTTTCTTATAAGGATCATCATCATCGTCATCGTCATCATCATTTCTCGTGTCATTCTCATTGTCATCACAATTGTCATCGTCATCATTATTATCATCATTGTCAACTTCATCATCATTTACATCGTTTTCAACATCATCATCATTGTCATTGTCATCATCAACAACATCATTGTCATATTCATTATCATATAATCACATAATTGTGAATGTCATTATCATCAAATAAATTACATTTATTATGTCCACTTTAGCACCCCAAATCAATTACATTTATATTCTCCTTATGCTAGGTTGTATAGGTACACAACTAGGTGGTCTATATCATGATGATGCTAAAATGGACACAAATTGCGTCCGCTTTAACATCCAAAATAAATTACTTTTAAATTCTACTTGTGCTAGATTCATGTCTAGGTGAAAAAATAGGCACATTATATAAAGATGTTGCTAAAGTGGAAAAAATATGATTTGATGAATAAAGGCGACAACAAAATCAAAATATGAGGTTTCCTCAATTTGGAATCTTACTTTTCATTTCCTATTATAGTTAATCAAAAGTATTTTGATTTGGAGGGTATTTGTGAATCACATAATCTAATTGAAATCCCATTTGAACATCTATATGAATACTACATGGATTATATATATGTTTAAGTGAATCATATTTGTTTTCAAGGTGAGCTTATACATAAACTAATCAAAGGTTTTTGCTATAGTGTAGTTTACGTACATTTTTGTTAACCAATTCCTTCAACTGCACAAGTTATATTTGTATGTACATGCATATGACAACTTCTACAATATACATATATAACCTTTTTTAATTCTCAACGAATAACTTCATATCACTTCTAACCATTATCAACCAATAGATGAAACTAACCACAATAACTATTATCCAACTAATTATTATTATTTTTGGATACCAAGTCATATTAACTTATAAACATTTTAAGGACATTGCACTAGGTAACGAGTATAGAGACAAGAATCAACACATTAATTTAGATTATGAGTTCTAAACATAGTAATTGAATGATTATTGCATCCAAATAATAATGAAGCATTTTAAAATGGGACATAAAAACCTTTATTATTTAAATATGAATTACATATCCGACTATAAATTTAGAAGTCTTCATTCACATTATAATCTGCAGCTAGGTCTTCCAATGTTTCCTTGTCAATGTTCATATGTTCTTGCAAGTACCTAATATTATTCTTGCTACACCATCCTGCTAAAGTGGTATTGTAATCATCCTCATCTTCAATTTCATCATATTCTGTATCAATAAAATTTGTTTCTAGATCAGTTACATGAATGTCACCAGATCTATTTTCTTCATTGCTTTCGATATCATCCATATTATCTTCCTCCATAATATCATCTTCCTCCATGATAGCATCTTCTGAAGATGCACCTTTGACCCTGCTTCTCCATATTGCTAAAGGAATATTGTCATCATTATCGTCTTCACATTCTTCTACTAGATATTCTTCAACTTGAACATCATCATGGATGCCAATTTGTTCTCCCTCAACTATATTTGGTTGGTCATCATTGGTTTTCTCAGTATCGATTGAAGCATCTTTGAAAACATGTCTTAATCTTGGATCATAATGAATTACAAATATCCATTTTGGATCCAAAATATCTTCATAGAAAAATACCCGCGCATGAAGGAGATCCATATATTAGACATATGCTATTACATTTTCATTGTTATCATTAAAAACATATATATTCCTAATAGGCAATGAATTATCAAAATATTGACAACTAATGCTTCTTATATTTATATTATGTTTTAGGAAAAAAATAACTGCTCACAATGAATTGGTAGAACATAAGGATGCTTATCCTCTAGTAGTTACTTTGAGGAGTCTATAGAAAACAATCCACTATGGGTATCATGTCTTCTTTTCCTCTCAAATGCTTCATACCATTTACATTTAAAAATGCAACATTTGAAAGAGCGGTATTCCAACTCAATAATTTCTTGTATTTTTCCAACATATTGAAGATTCCCTTCAACGATGTTTTTATCTTTTGAACTTGCTCAACTTGATTGCTGGAAATCAACCATAACCCCACAATCAAATGTTCATCTCTTTACATCTACTCTTTCTACATGATAATGACGACCATATGCCCACATTGCGGGATACTTTCTCACCTGTGAAAGGCCATTTTTTTAGTGCAAATAAATACAATTATTCGTAATTAAATAATTAATAGTTTGATGAATATATTCAAGAAACATTTTTGAATAATTTCATGCTTTACCTTTCATTCACATCCTCTAGAAATGTTGATCTCATATTTTGTTATGTTTGCATCTATACCTTCCTCATCCATTCGGTTTTGAATTTGTTCAGTAATCCATTGTAGAGTGAAATATTTTCCCCATTCACCAGAAAGATCTGTGGGAAGTGGGATATTCCTTTGGTTCAATCTCTTAAATTATCTCCTTGATTCTAACACTTCTTCCCTTTTTATATCGTACAAATCAATCCATTTATTCATGCAGTCCATCTGGTATAGAACGAACTTGTCAAGCATGGCACTTTCATCGACACCTATTAAAAATCAACACGTATAATTCAAAATGTAAATGTTATTATTTTATTTTGATAAACACAAAACTATATAGTAAATGATTCCAAACATAATCACAATAATGATGATTTTACTTACCAATTTCTTGTTGAACACCATTACTTTGAGGTTTTTCTCCATCTATAATATCTGATGCACGCTATTCATCCCAAAATTGTGGACCATATACAAATTCTTTACCAAGGAATTCACATAGGAATAAAAATGCTTCATTCAATACATACCCTTCAGCCATGCAACCCTTTGGACGTGCCTTTTGTCGGACATATCTTTTTAAGGTTTTCATGTACCTCTCAAAGAAAAACATCCACCTCCCTGAAACGATGCCTGCTATTTCAATTTCATCGACTAGGTGTATAATTAAATGTACTTGTAGGTCCATGAAACTTGTAGGGAACTCCTTCTCAAATACACACACAATTTCAACAATTTCCTTCTTCCATTTTGGCACTTCACACATATGGATCTCTTTAGAGGTCAACCACCTAATAAATGACAAAAAATTAGTATGAACATTTATGACATTTAAAATGAAATATAATATATCATTGCATCATACACAGTAACATTTCATACCATAAACCTTGTAAATATCAACCCACAATATACCTTAAAAACGCTGACAATCGACTTATGGCATTCCTTAAGTCAGCTGTAAGACATGAATCCCCTCTAATTGCCAATGGCATGATATGCTATCAAACCCATTTACCAGAGTTCATTAATATCAATTTATCATAATTATAAAAAAAGTAAGTGATAACAATAATAATTAATTGATTCAAATACCTTCATAAAATTATGGTAATCATGTGTTTTAAATCCTGTGACATGTCCATCTACTGTAAAATATTTATTCAATGACGAGCCATAGCCAGTGGGTGTTCTTATTGAATGTATCACACTTTTTAGTTGATCTAGTTCTTTCTTTTTTAGAATCCATGGTGCTTGTGTGTATGATTCATTTTCTTGATTTGGCCACAAATGTTTTCTATCAAATTTAGTACGTGAAAGAGCAATATCTCTCCTTGATGATAAGGTGTCTTTATCTTTGCCTACTATATGTCTAAAAATAGAATCAGGGACATTTTTGAAAATATGCATAGGATCTAGTAAATGAGATATTAATAGATCCCTCCAGTAAGGGAGATCATAAAATATGGATTTCCTATTCATTCCTTTTGGCATTTCAACCATAGCTTGTTTTGGTTCCTTAATTGAATGATCATGAAGAAAAAAATCATTCCAAGATTTCAATTCAGCATCTTCATACATTTTAAGCCAATCAGCAGGACTCATAACCTTGGGAGGAGGTCTATTTTCAAATTTTCCATCAAATTGATTCTTTAGGTGATTTCTAAACTTATGATCCGGTGGTAGAAAAACCCTATTGTTTGCATAATTAACTTTGCGTAGATCTTTAGAATATCGCCCCTCAAATTGTTCGGTGCATCTGGGACATGCAAAGTAACCTTTTGTTTTTAGCCCTGCAATCCAATAACTAATTTTTATAACAAAATTATAATAATGTAATAGTTATATGCAAGTTGAATTGAAAATAAATTATGATGTGCAAATATGAAAATTATTTTTCTTACCTGAACAAACACCAAGTCCCGGGAAATCATGAATTGTCCAACATAGTATTCCATAGAACACAAAGAACCTATTTAATGGAGGACGTGATATGTCATACATTCTTATGCCTTTCCATAACAATTGCATCTCATCGATAAAAGGCGAAATATAAACATCCTTTTTTTTACTTGATGTTTTCCTGGAACAATGAGAGTTAGCATAAGGTGCTCCTTTCTAACACTCATCCATGGGGGAATATTGTATACTATCAATTCGACTGGCCAGACAGTATGAGTTGTGCTCATGGAAGAGAATGGGCACACTCCATCTATTGCAAGCCCAAATCTAATACTACGGGGTTCATATTTGAATTTTCCTGGCCATTTTTCCTCTATGTGTTTCATTTCTTTACAATCTGCTGGAATTCGCATGAATCCATCTTTACTCCTGTTCTTTGCATGCCAGTCCATCAATTGTGCAAGTGACTTGCAATGAAACATTCATTGAATTATAGGTATAATTGGCATGTGGTGTAAAACCTTATTTGGAACAGTAGGACATTGTACATTTGTATGATATCTCTTCTCTTTGCATACAGGACATTCTTGTTTAGTTTGATATTCACCTCTATATAAGATGCAATCATTTTGATATGCATGAATTTTCTTATATTCTACCCCCAACTCAACCAACAGCTGACGTGCTTCTCTACAAGTTGATGGCAACACATTATCTTCGGGGAATATTTTATCCTTTAGTGCCCTGTAATATTGTTTTTAGAGAAACATGTTAGAAATGCCATTTAATATCATTGTTTATATAACAGATATCCATTTAAAGTCCACTTAAATGAATTCGATTGAATTTAATACTTATCTACTAATTGTGTAAACCAATTAACAATTATCTACTTATCTACTTATGTTTGGTATCACTAGAGAGATTATGATGTGCATTAAATTTATAATCAGTAGGGTCAACAAAAAATCCTTTTGGATAGGAAGATCCTATCCTATGAAGGTAAATGATATCCATACATTAATAGGCATGTCCATGGAATGCTAGTATGTTTCATTAGATTTTAAAGGGGGTATCAATCATGGCCAAAACAAATATGATCCCAACCTCTAGGACCGATATGGTACCAAGAGAGGGAGGAAGGGCACAATAATTTCTCTAATCAACAACCAATAGGTGAAATTTGCATGCCAATTGATCTCCAACATAGTCATGCAAATGTATATCAAAGGAGAATGCACTCTAGTTAAACTCTTTGTTGCGACATTTTGTGGGAAAATTACCTAGTGGGCTTGATATCACGCAAATATGCACAGAAAAATTCACCTAAAAACTATAGGTAAACCAACATTAGTCACAGTTGGAAGCCTCTCTAGGTTCTTACTATAGGTAAACCAACATTTTATTAAATCTGTGGGTTCTTACCTAATTGAAATTTTGTTTCAAGAAGAAGATAGGGGATTTATATTTTAATTTTTGCAGAACCTAATTGAAATTCTGTTTCCAGAAAAAGAAAGAGGATTTATATTTTAACTACCCCAGTTAAGTTGGTAATGTTGTTATTAAGGTGCTAGAGAGATCAATAACCTTGAGAAACCTAACAGTTGAAAGAAATAATTCTGGAACCTATTAATTTGTCCACTGTTTGCTATTACCAAACTTAAAATTTATCAGAAAATTAGATCTATAGGAAAACCTTGAATATCATTATGACCCTCTGAATATATCAGTGAAGATGATGCCATTTGACAATATGCTCAGTGGTCCTCTCCTAGGGAGCCTTAGAAAGTGCATCAAAATCCAGGATCTGGAAATTTCTTGTAAGGGATTTACATGTTCCATTCTAGAACTGTGGCTAGCTTGAGGGGATGGATTGATCTCTTCATTTGGTGTGGAATGATAGTCTATTGTAAGTCTAGCATGCTTAGCTACTACAATGTCTAGTCTTTATGGAGCAACACATGTCAATGTTATAGGTCTAGTTAGTCTGATGGATTTTTATTGAAATGAATTGAACTTTTGAACGAATTGTGAGAAATTTGAATTTCATAAATTGGGCCTATTTCAATATGTTTGGCGTGAAATATGGTCTATTTCAAGAAGAAGATAGGGGATTTATATTTTAATTTTTTCAGAACCTAATTGAAATTATGTTTCCAGAAAAATACAGGATTTATATTTTAATTACCCCAGTTAAGTTGGTAATACTGTTACAAGATTTAAATATTTGAGATAAAGATAACTGACTAGACTGAGTGGGGCACTCATGGATTTTTCAGCAGTGAAAATATAGGTTCTCTTTACATGTGTGCTAGTAGAATCTAAAAAACTTGACGGGGAATATTATGGTACCAACAACCCCTAACCATATAAGGATGTATTGGGACAACAAAAAAATTTAAAATTTATAAATTGCAATTATAATTTAGTTCAATTCACATTTAATATCAAAGGGCCAAATTTCATTAGAGTTCATATTTAAGAATATTGGTTTTCAAGTGGAAATAGTTACATTGCAAATTCCAAAAGGGGACATGATAGATTGCCATCCAAGCAAGAATTTTGACAGTATGACATTGAATAAGAATCCCTATTAGCCCAAAAGTACAATTGGTTTGGTCGTGGACATGAAAAGATTCTAGTGTGAATCCTAGACAAACAATCCAGCTTGTGTATCAATGATGTTTAGAAGCAATGGGTAAATCTTTGGGTAGTAATTATTTATCTTCTAAGACATTTCCCAAAACAAAAGAATCCATGTCAATAGACATTTGTGATCCAAGGTTAAAGGTTATGGGTTAATTTCATGGGAAAGTGTAGCTTACCAAACTAGTAGACAATGATTTCTTGGATGGAGACATGTTTCCTAACATGAGACTAGGCATGTATTTAGACTGCATACCATTAGATACATCAAAGTTTGTTATAGTTTGGAATCCATTTTTTGAACCTTTTTGCGAGTTGATGTTGGAATTTTTAAGAGACCTACTTATGTTTGGTATCACTAGAGAGATTATGATGTGCATTAAATTTATAATCAGTAGGGTCAACAAAAACTCCTTTTGGATAGGAAGATCCTATCCTATGAAGGTAAATGATATCCATACATTAATAGGCATGTCCATGGAATGCTAGTATGTTTCATTAGATTTTAAAGGGGGTATCAATCATGGCCAAAACAAATATGATCCTAGCCTCTATGACCGATATGGTACCAAGAGAGGGAGGAAGGGCACAATAATTTCTCTAATTAACAACCAATAGGTGAAATTTGCATGCCAATTGATCTCCAACATAGTCATGCAAATGTATATCAAAGGAGAATGCACTCTAGTTAAACTCTTTGCTGCAACATTTTGTGGGAAAATTACTTAGTGGGCTTGATATCACGCAAATATGCACAGGAAAATTCACCTAACAACTATAGGTAAACCAACATTAGTCACAGTTGGAAGCCTCTATGGGTTCTCACTATAGGTAAACAAACATTTTATTAAATCTGTGGGTTCTTACCTAATTGAAATTTTGTTTCAAGAAGAAGATAGGGGATTTATATTTTAATTTTTTCAGAACCTAATTGAAATTCGGTTTCAGAAAAAGACAAAGGATTTATATTTTAGCTACCCCAGTTAAGTTGGTAATTATGTTATTAAGGTGCCAAAGAGATCAATAACCTTGAGAAACCTGACAATTGAAAGAAATAATTATGGAACCTATTAATCTGTCCACTATTTGCTATTACCAAACTCAAAATTTCTCAAAAAATTAGATCTATAGGCAAATCTTGAATATCATTATGACCCTCTAATATTCTTTTGCATCCCTGGTCTCATTTTTAGTATATTTTTTTTTGTATATGTTAACCTAAATAAATAATTCTCTTCACTGCCAAGAGGACCTACCACCTTCCAATATCGTGTACTAACTACTAAGGCTTCTTTGAAGCTGAATTTATTTGTGCATATGGCTCGACTGAAAATAAGATTTGTATGGAAATGGGTTATTTTAGGTGCAAGGCCGATGGTAGCCACATACATATCTCATAACAAGATTTTGCAATATCTTATGCAAGTTTCAAGTTTTTTAGGTCTTCACTAGCCATTAAACCCTCTTCCATTTCTCCCTGCTTTGACAGGCTTCTAGTTTCCTCCAATATATTTCTGGCAAGGGGCACACCTAGAAATGTTGAGAAGATGAATTTGGTTTGATAAGTCATCTTTCACATATTTACTTAAATTAATCATTTTCAATATGGACAAGTTTTTTCTATATGTTCAATTTCAATTAATGCACATGCAGTGACTGACATAAATTATGAAGAAGCCATGTCGAATGTGGTGAGTTGAATCGATTCCCACTGTTCTCATCACGTCTTGGCCAATGGAGAAGGTAAGAAAAATTGAATTAAGAGAATATATCAGTGAAGATGATTCCATTTGACAATATGCTCAGTGGTCCTCTCCTAGGGAGCCTTAGAAAGTGCATCAAAATCCAGGATCTGGAAATTTCTTTTAAGGGATTTACATGTTCCATTCTAGAAATGTGGCTAGTTTGAGGGGATGGATTGATCTCTTCATTTGGTGTGTTGTCAATATCTATGAATGATAGTCTATTGTAAGTCTAGCATGCTTAGCTACTACAATGTCTAGTCTTTATGGAGCAACACATGTCAATGTTATAGGTCTAGTTAGTCTGATGGCTTTTTATTGAAATGAATTGAACTTTTGAATGAATTGTGAGAAATTTTAATTCCATAAGTTGGGTCCATTTCAATATGTTTTGCGTGAAATCCGGTTTGAGGGTTCTTACCTAATTGAAATTTTGTTTCAAGAAGAAGATAGGGGATTTATATTTTAATTTTTTCAAAACCTAATTGAAATTATGTTTCCATAAAAAGACAGAGGATTTATATTTTAATTACCCCAGTTAAGTTGGTAATGCTGTTATTAAGGTGCCAGAGAGATCAATAACCTTGAGAAACATGACAGTTGAAAGAAATAATTCTGGAACCTATTAATCTGTCCACTGTTTGCTATTACCAAACTCAAAAATTCTCAGAAAATTAAATCTATAGGCAAATCTTGAATATCATTATGACCCTCTGATATTCTTTTGCATCCTTGGTCTCATTTTTAGTAGATGTTTTTGTATATGTTAACCTAAATAACTAATTCTCCTCACTGCCAAGAGGACCTGCCACCTTCCAATATCGTGTACTAACTACTAAGGCTTCTTTGATGCTGAATTTATTTGCGCAAATGGCTCGGCTGAAAATAAGATTTGTATGGAAATGGTTTATTTTATGTTCAAGGCTGATGGTAGCCACATACATATCTCATAACAAGATTTTGCAAGATCTTGTGCAAGTTTCAAGTTTTTTTGGTCTTCACTAGTCATTAAACCCTCTTCCATTTCTCCCTGTTTTGACAGGATTCTAGTTTGCTCCAATATATTTCTGGCGGGGGGCACACCTAGAAATGTTGAGAAGAGGAATTTGGTTTGATAACTCATCTTTCACATCTTTACTTAAATTAAGCATTTTCAATATGGACAAGTTTTTTTTATATGTTCAATTTCAATTAATGCACATGCATTGACTGACATAAATTATGATGAAGCCATGTCGAATGTGGGGAGTTGAATCGATTCCCAATTCTCATCACCTCTTGGCCAATGGAGAAGGTAAGAAAAATTGAATTAAGAGAATATATTAGTAAAGATGATGCCATTTGACAATATGCTCAGTGGTCCTCTCCTAGGGAGCCTTAGAAAGTGCATCAAAATCCAGGATCTAGAAATTTGTTTTAAGGGATTTACATGTTCCATTCTAGAACTATGGCTAGCTCGAGGGGATGGATTGATCTCTTCGTTTGGTGTTCTGTCAATATCAATGAATGATATTCTATTGTAAGTCTAGCATGCTTAGCTACTACAATGTCTAGTATTTATGGAGCAACACATGTCAATGTTATAGGTCTAGTTAGTCGGATGGATTTTTATTGAAATGAATTGAACTTTTGAATGAATTGTGAGAAATTTAAATTTCATAAGTTGGGTCCATTTCAATATATTTGGCGTGAAATCTGGTTTGAATGCCTCTATGTTTCACTTTTTTTTTTCATGTAGTGGTGGTAGTTTTATCATATCTATGTAAATCGTCATTAGGCTATTAAATTGACTTTAGATGTCATAAACACATTGACATCTAATGTAAGATGTATTTTTAGAAGACTTGAAAATTCATCATTGAAGCCATTTCACTTATGATTCAGTAAAAAGGGGATTACAATATCTTGGATAGATTTTCAAATGATTTATTGCAGTAGAGAGGCAATACACTAGAATGCCAAAGAAACGCCAATCTCTTGGATAAAGCTTCAAACTTTTTAATAAAGTTGTCATTTAGTTCTATTTTTTGCTTTTTTGTAGTTATATTAGTACACACATTAATTGCAATTGTATTATACTTATTTTTAATTTGGTATGAGGTAATATTAAAAATATATGAGAAATATGCATTGTGGTATGAAATTAATACTAACATCTAATATTGATTTTTTTTTCTAGATCACAACAATTGATGACTCTATAGATAATGACCCAAATTATGTTGCGCCTACATTGGATATAGAAGAAAAAGAAGATGATGATGGTGATTATGGTGATGGTGACAATGACGATGAGGTTAATCAAGATGACGATTTTGATGATCATGAACATGATCTTGATGATGATGTTGGTGGTGCTAGTTAGAGACTGATGCTATGCAAGAACATGATACATTTTGCATTGTATTTACATATATAACTATGATACATTTATAATTTTGACTTTTATATTTATATATAGAGATTATACAACATTTTTTTTGTTAGAGTGGTATTTAATTCACATATATATTTGACTTCGCTTTACTTTACTATAATGATATCCATGAAAGGTTTTGGTATGTTGATCAAACATTTGAATTTTAGTTGATTTAATTAAAGAACATGATACATTTTGGACTATATTTACATATATTATTGATGATATATAACTATGATAAATTTATGATTTTTACTTATGTATATTATACAACTTGTTTTTTGTTAGTTTGGTATTTAAACCATATATATGTTTGACTTGTTTTTACTTTACCCTAGTGATATCCATGAAAGGTTTTGATACGTTGATCAAACATTTGAATTTTAGTTGATTTGATTAAAGAAGATGGTGATATAATTAGTAATGTCTTGTTTCTTTATTTATATTGGAAATTGCCAATGTTCTTTTGATGAATAATTAACATTATATATACGATGATATTACTATTTTTGGATGGATGTTGAGAATTTTCAGTAAACTTCTTCAAAAATGTTATGTTTTAATTTTGAATTTTTAATGATATTTGATAATTTTGATATATTTTGACATTTAATTGAATTTAATAAAATGGATGCAAAAAAAATAAAAAAATGTTATATTTCACTATTAATAATTTAATTTTAAATTCTTAATTAACAGTAAATACAAAACAAAACACAAAATGGATGCAACATTATATGCAGCACTAATTGTAAATCTGGATGAAAAACATGATGCGAAAGTAGACATCACACCAAATGCAAACGTGGATATAAAAGTGGACATCACATAAGACAATGTGGACACAAAAATGGACATCACACTAAACATAAAATTAGATGAAAAAACTAGACACAATTGAAGGCTCAAAACTATATTCAATATTAGGCCCAGAACCATATGCAATAGTATATGCAAAAGTGGATTCTTGGTTGGATGCTAAAGTTGGAATAAAATTGGGCACATAATTTGATGTAAAACTAGGCACAACACTAGACGTAAAACTGTGAGCAACACTTGACACAAAGAAAGAGTTAAAACAAGATACAATATTGGATGTAAAATGGGATGAAACATTAGATATAAAAGTTGATGCCATATTGGATGTAAAACATGACACAACATTAGACACAAACATGGGTGCAACATTATGTGCAACGCTGGTTGCAAACTTAGATGCAAAAAAGACATCAACCAAGATGGAATAGTAGGTGCAAACCTAGATGCAAAAGAAGATGTGATGCCAAAAACTAGATGCAATAGTAGATGCAAAAGTGGATTCTCGATTGGACGCAAAATTGGATGCTAAAGTTGACATAAAATTGGACCCTAAAGTTGGCATAAAATTGGACGCATCATTCGATGTAAAGCCAAGCACAAGACTAGGTGCAAAACTGTCAGCAAAACTTGGCACAAAGAAAGGCATAAAACGAGATACAATATTGGGTGTAAAATGGGTTGAAACATTGGATGTAAAACTAGATGCAATATTGGATGTAAAACATGACACAATATTACACACAAACATAGGTGCAACATTAGGTGCAACGTTGGGTGCAAACCTAGATGCAAAAAAATACATCAACCAAGATGGAATAGTAGGTGCAAACCTAAATGCAAACGAGGACGTGAAATATGATGATATTTTGGGCACAAACATGGACGCTAAAAAATATGTAAAATGGGATGCAAAATTAGAAGTAAAACTAGATGTAAAGCTAGATGCAAATGTAGACATAAAAATAGATACAACATTGGATGCCAAACTTGACGTCAAATTAGGAGCAACATCAGACGCAACTTTGGATGTTAAACTAGGCGCCAAACTGGGTGCAAACAAGGACGTAACCAAGGGCGCAAAAAAGATGGAATACAAGATGCAAAATTGGGCACAAAAAAAGGTGTAAAAAAGGATGCAAAAAAATGGGTGCAACAAAGGAAGCAAAAATGGAAGTTTAAAAAGACGAAACAAAAGACGCAATAGACGACGTTTTACGAAAATGCACAATAGCGCCTGTTTTAGCACCAGATTGTTCATCACAATTGAGAAAAAATTACACTAAAATCTGGCGCTAAATCCAGTTTTTGTTGTAGTGTGGGCATCGAAGAGCCTGATCCAAATCAATATTTTGAGCATATGGGAAAATGGATTTTGAGAAATGGGAATCGAAGAGACTTATTCAAATCAATATTTCAAGCATATGGACAATAGGGAACTGAATCAGAAGGATGGGCCCAAAATTACTCTATCATGATCCTACTAAATCAAATCACATGATTACATATTGATGATATGGAGATTAAAACAATTGTAGTCCGATCACACCCAAGATACACTAATATTCCTTCAGAAACACAGATGCTTTCAACACATACTCCCTCCAACTTCATTTTCTCTAAAATATGAGCCATGAATTTGAAATGTCTTCTTCTAATATGTATCAGGTTCATAATCAAACCCTTTTTGTGGCTTCACCCATAAAAACAATCTCTCTGCAGATTCATCAAATCCATGGAAAATGGCCAAAACCCTTTGTCATATGGTCGACATGGTAGTGCATATAGTATATAAATCATGGGGCTTTAATTGGTGAACTTGCTTAACATACTCAACAGTTGGATGGGCACGTGACACCTGATTTGGATTTTGTTTGGCTCTTGAGCCAGCCTGGAATTTCAATTTTTTTTCAACTTGTCAAACAAAATTTCCATGACAGTTTTGAGTTTTACATGCCCTTTACGTTTTACCTATGTTTATGAGTGTCACTTTTTTTCACTCTTATATATTATAAATTTATAAATGACTATAATTTTTTTATACAAAAATAATAAAAATTCTAAAAATGATCAAAAAAGNATATATATATATATATATATATGATAATAATAACAACAATAATAATGCATAGCATATACAAATATAATAGGCAACTATTACAATTTATGATTGGTCATTTCAATTATTGGACGTCAAATATAATGTAGAAGGCAATGGCGAAGAACCCACTTACTGATTCACATATGTGGAAGAAGAAGTCGTCACCTGAGGGGTACTGTCATATGAAGTTCCTCTTAGTGAGGAGACGTGGTTTGAGGGATACTACCATGTCAATGATATAAATTCTTTGCCTTTCCTTATGATCAAGTTGTGCTTGAAACGAGATATTTCCATGGGACCATCTTGATAACCACTTGGTATTTCTAAGTGTTTCACATGAAAATAAACAAGGGGGAAAATACTAAGACTCAATAGAGTAAAAAGTGGCGGTGTTGGGTTAGCATGGTCTAATGATGTTTCTCTATAACATCTAAGGATGGATCTAACCCATTACCATCATTCATGGTCATTGAGCATGCATGCTTGTTAAGCCTAATTAACTATCAACTAGTCATATTTTTATTTAGCTAAGTTGTCATCAATATTGTCTAAGATTTTTACCTAGACTTGATTACTTATTCATTATATTGTGAGAATTACACCTTGATGGATATGAACTAATATATTGTTTTATTTCTTGCTAAATTCTGACAACAACAGTTATTGAACATGTTCAAAATGAAACAGTTCCATATTGTGCACATTACAATCCCACCTTGAAGTTTCTAAACAATTTTTAAGTGTGTTGACAATGAAACAATTCCATATTGTGCAAGTTACATTCTCGGCTTGAAGTTTCTGATTTGATTTAATTGATTAGGGATTTCACAACTCGAGGGAAAATTTATAAATTTCCAAACTCAGACGCGAGAAGAACCATAATGAATGGATGCATATGGAGAATTAGTGAAATTGACAATTGTAAGTTAATATGATGATGAAAAATATATCAACTTGTTGAAACTTTAACAAATTGTTAAGAGGGTCAAACGAGAATGGTTTTCTTCAAAAAAAATATGAACATGACCAACATGAAAAACCAAACATAATAACACCAACTTCACAAAATGACAACACCGAGAGGGAGGCCGTGTCTCTAAATCCATCTACAATGTTACAATTTCTTAAATTTTAACACTGCAGATGGATTCAGAGACCCCCTAGAAGATGTCTCTGAATCCATATGCAATGTTAAAATTTAGTAAATTGTACAAATTTATTGTCAAAATTGTAATTTTCCATTGTCGTAGTGGCACAACTAAAAATGACCAAATAAATGACCAATTCTGATGTGGTCATTTTTAGTTTAAATATTATCTTGTGACCAAATTGGTCATTTATCTTGGTCATTTTTAGTTTATTTCTTATCCCATGACCAAATTGGTCATTTATCTTGGTCATTTTTAGTTATCTCACTTAAAATTTCTCAATTTTGGTCATTTATCCCCTGAAAAAATCATGGTGACCAATTGTTTTTGTCTCCTGGTCACTTAGTCTCATTTTTTACTAGTGCTATGGGAATAACTACAGAGAGTATCAAGGAAATAATTATAAAGGATTTAAACCAAAAAACCTTGCAACAAAAGAAAGAGAATCTCCCACTACCTTTAATAAAAACACTGCACAAATGGAACCACTAAAATGCTAGGAATGTGGCGAGACACATTACTTTAAAGACTACCCCATAAGAAAGAAATTTTTTTAAAGTGTTCACTCAATCCAAGTAGCTTCTACAATTTGGGATATGGCGATAAGTATGCCGAGAATCGGTGCCACATTGGAGAACCGACAAGAAGACCATCAAACTTCAATGGTCAAAGATGAAGGTATGATAAAAGTCCAACCCATTTATATACTAATTGATCCAGGTGCAAGTTGAATTTATCATATCACCTAGGATCGTAGGATTATGTAAATTATCACAATATAAATTTGAAAAATATTGGTGGGTACGGTTAGCCACGTGCACCAAACAGAAGGTCACTAGTTATGTGAAAAACTGTAAAATTATGATGAATCAATTGAACACACATGCTGATTTAAATATCTCACCATTAGGTTCTTATGACTTGATGATAGGAATGGACTGGTTAGAAAAAAATTGGGTTATGTTAAACTGATATGATAAAAAATTTACATGTATGGATGATAATGACAATACAATTAATGTAAAGGGAATTCCCAGAAAATACACCATCAGATAAATATCTACCTTACATATGAACATATATGTACGTAACAGATGAAATGTTTTCACAGTCTATGTAATGGATGACAAGGATGAAGATAACCAATTTAAAATAGAGGATATACCGATCATAAAATATTTTAAAAACATAGTTTCAGAAGAAGTTCCTGGACTACCTATGAAAAGGGACATAGACTTTATGATCGATCTGGTACCAGGAGTGGCACCAGCATCAAAAGATCCATATCAGATGAATATAATAGAACTTACTTAACTTAAATCACAATTGAAAGAACTAATTGATAAAAAGTGCATTTAACCTAGTGTTTCCCCTTGGGGAGAACCAGTCTTATTCGTAAAGAAATATATGGCACTTTAAGACTATGCATAGATTATCAACAATTAAAGAAGATGACTGTTAAAAATTTAAATCCTTTACCCCATATAGATGATCTCTTTGATCAGTTCCGAGGGGAAACAATATTCTCCAAATAGGTGTAAGATTCAGATGCCATAAGGTACGGATCAAGGATGAGGACATATTTAAAACTTCTTTTAGAACCTGATATGGTCACTACGAGTTCGTCATAAATCCCTTGGGTTTAACAAACGTGCTTGCACTTTTATGTTCTTAATTAATAGTATTATCAGTAACTACTTCGATAAATTTGGAGTCGTCTTCATCAACAACATATTGATTTACTCAAATAATGTTGGCAATAATTTTTAAGGATAATTAGTTGCGTAGCATGAAGGATGTTGCGCAAGGTCAAAGATGACGTGCAAGGTAGATTGATCATATTTTGTAGAGTTTGGTCATATTTTGTAGATTTTGGTCATTATTTTGTAGTTTTTGGTCTAAGTAATTAGGAAGTTGATCTAAGTGGACCACTTTGTAAAGGCGCAAGCCTATAGGTAGATATAGGATTTTAATGTTGAGATCATATTGAATTTGACATCGAAGAGATCATATCCATTTTTGGTGAATATGATATTGAATTGTGCTCTGTAGAAGACTATTCTCTATTTTGATGTGAAGTAATATGACATGACGAAGTTCTGATGGAAAAACTGTCTTTTACCACTTTCTGTTTTCCTATTTTTCTATTATGAGATGTGAATGAATTGATACCATAGTATGATACCTTTTTTTGAGTGATGCAATGTTTTCATATTTTAAGTTATGTTAGGATGATCGATCTATTTATGCATCATTCTCCTGCTACGATCTGAATGTGTTAATGAGATATGATAAATGATGATATGGATCTATGATAAATGAACCAATGCTTGAATCTATGAATTAATGATGCGATAGTTAGATAATTATATGAGCAAACACCTCTTTATTACTACGAAAACATGGTTCCGACAGCTCTTCCTTGGACACCGCAGGTGATACCTCATTTGCTCCACAAGTGTTGCTGGATAGGGTAGAACCTGTATGGGCTGGTGCTCAGGTAGATCGTTGGGTTAAGGGTGTCGACAGAGAGTGAACCCTTGTCGAAGGATCTATGTCAACAAATGGTTTCGTTGTCAGGACCGTAGTGCACAAAGAAGGAGGAGATGTTGTGGAATCCAACAAGACTGTAGATTTAAGATTGGTTTGACCTGAAGGCTCGAGAATTCATGATAGAGGAGATATAGAACCCTGGATTAGCAATAAAATAGTGTCTGGGAAGGTACCTGTATTCTGATTTCCATGAGTACTTTTTCTCTAAGTTTCTAATCATCTTGTATGATTGGTTGGCGCAGTTGACCTATCGAAGACAAATTTTCAAGGAGGCAATCCCACTTGTTGGACCCCATATTTGATCTAGTAGCTGCAACAGGTAGACAAAAGAGAATCAAGGGTTGTCTAAGTGTGGCTTGATAACATCTTGGAAGGATACATCACTGAGTTTGTGGTCGACATAGTCAAGGCATATAGTGACTCAGAAATGGAGTTCTCTAAAGGACTGGGAGGTAGGTTTCTATTATCGGTGCAATTGTCAATTAAGATGCACATCAATGAAAAAGGCACATTAAAAATGGACTATGATGAGTAGATCCTTAGTGTGCAGAGGTTGGGGGTACCGTGGAAACGAGGGTTGGATGGAATGATCTGGGGTAGATGGATGGGAGTTGCGATGAGATTGTGAGGGAAGTCGAGGAAGGAAGTGGTCTTCTGTGAAGTGGAGTAAGGTTTCGACAAGAGAAGAGGAAGAGGACTGAGGAGAGTCCTGATGTGACCAAAACAAGAGGCTACAAGAGAAGATCACAATGGACAAAGTGACCCTACAATGAGGAAGGATACGACTAGGATACACCCAAACTCGAGGAAATACCAACCCAGAGAAAAAATGTATGCACATCTCCGTGCACTGCTCCACACTCAGGAAGAAATACTAGCTCAACACCAAATTGTCTAACGTGTCATCAAAACTCTAATAGTAGAGGATTTGTGAATGTAGGAAGGAATCCCCAGGATGGTGGCTGATTACGTAAATTTACCTCTGTTTCATGGGAACGGGACCAAGGATCTCGAACAATACTGGTTTTTGTGCGAATTAGTTTGGATTGTAAAGCATGCTCAAGATGATGACGTTAAGAAAGGTCATTTGGAGACAACTTTTTGAGGTCACGCACTGGACTGGTACATGAAGTTTATACAAGTTCCTACAATGACCATAGTGAAGAAACTAGCACAGATAAGAACTAGATTGATAGAAGAGTACTGAAAGTCTACGCCTGAGGTAAAATATATCACGGAGCTAAAGGAGATCAAGCAATATCCAAATGAATCCGTCTGAGATTTCGATCAGCAATTCAAGACACTGATGGTGAAATTCATATTTGGAATGAGTGATGTGCAGCATAAGGAATGATTCATTGTGGAATTATTACTGCATATCACAATGCCCTTGATGCATGAAAATATTGTGACATAGAGTGAGGCTCTAGAGATTGAGATGAAGATGGAATATTCACCTGTTGGTGAGACTGGAGTTGGCATGAATTAGATTCAATCACATTTTGTGAATCTGATGATCCAATTGCAATATATTAAGAAGAGAAGAGAGCATGGCAAAGAAATATGATGTACTTGATGTCATGTTGAAGGACATCATAAGGATGAGTTCCCAAATTTCAGAAATTATCTATTGTTGGGAGCTCCAAATTTATTGAGTCATGGTGACATGCCATGGTGTCATGTCTGTCAAGTTCATGGAAATTGTCATGAAGATTTTGTGTCCATGCAGAATATGGTATCGAATCCTATAAATTTGTATTTCATCTTTTTTCGATCTGTTGGTCATGAAGAAAAGGACTGTTGAGAATATGATTTTCTCTCGGAAAGGATGATGGATGCATATTATGTGAAGGGAGAAGGCCATCGATCAATGGAGAGACCACTACTGCAACAACCATCACAGATGGTACAATCACCATCGCAACCAAAGTTTGTACCACATCTGCAATGATAACAATAGTTTTCTCCACTGTCATCGCAGTAAAACCAGATGCACTATGCTTGGCAATAACCGCATTCTACTCAAGTGCAATATACTCAACCGTAGTATGTTTAACAGCAACCAAATCCCCCATATTAACAAAATAAATAATTCAATCAACCATAGTATTCGTAGCAAGGAGGATTTCGTGGAGGATGTCGAGGAGGACAAGGTGGAATTTTTGGTTGAGGAGGAGGACAAGATCGCAGACTTGTACAATGTTGCAATTGTGCAGTACTGGGGTATTATCAAAGATATTTTCTGAACCTATAAGTGAAATGTACTTATTGTGTTGCCCTGGATCACATAGTTGAAGACTGTCCACAACTGATCGTGAAGTGGCAAGCAAGGAATGCTTCACAACTGCAGAACCAAAACCAAAATGCAAATCATAACGCGAACCATCCAGGGAATCCACCACCAAACCATAACTAACAACCAACAATGGAGAATATATCAGCAGAGCCCAAAGTTCAGGATGTTGATGTTGTTTTTTTTATTCGCAGAGGTGCAACAACCGAAGATGATTGCCTGATTCCACAAGTTTGATTTGCTGGATGGAAGAAGGTGCAATTTGATGTCGATACTGATAGGGATGTGTTCTTTGAAGCATGTGACATGATAATAAGAGATCCATGTAAGTTTCTTGTTTATGAAATCCCACCCATTTTTTATTCCACTTTGGCAGTAGGACCATTGCAGCAACATGGTACCTTGCAAAATTTCTTTGAGTGTTTTCTATCACTAGAAAAAGTTCATGAGGTGCTCATCGAGATTGTGAGTCTATTGCATCGACCAAAGAACGGATGGAAGGAGTTTGCAGTGAACTCCCTGCATAATAAGAAAACCAGGAAAGAAATGAGAATGAATATCCAAATTAGGGATTACGAGGTAGATTTAGTTATTCTGGATTTAGGCTCAGATGTTAAAATTTGGACAAAGAACATCTGGGAAAATATGGGGAAACCACATCTAGTTTGGTCCCCTATATAGTTGCGACTAGCTAAGCAAGCCATAGTGACACCGATTGGGTGAGTATCGTGTCTTTTGATGGAATTCGAAGGCATGATGACATATGCAGATTTAGATGCTATCGAGATTGTCGATGAAGGAGGCTCATATCCTATACTATTGTAGATTGGATGGGCTAATGAAAGCTTAGCGATGATCAACTTCAAGAAGCATGTGACTACTTTCGAGAACAACGATACTAGAGTCATAGCCTCGATGGATCCAAGTGAAGGAAGAAGGTATGCTGAACCAATTAAAGAAGAATTTATAATGGGATTGGACCATGCATACAATATTTCAGAAGATTATGTCTATCCTACTATTGATAGAGAGTTGGGATGGAAAATATCTAGCTCCGTATCCTCAGATTCTAATGATGGTTTGGAGAATTGGTAGAATCAGATGCGTGAGGTATCAGTGCAGAAGTGTGGTAGAATTACTCAGTCTCTACAGGGATTCACACTAGATATTGTTGAGTTACCAACCTATGAGGGAATTCCTAATTTAACTAAATTTCTAGATGATTTTGAATATAGAGTCTTAGGACCACATAGGTTGTTGGAATTAGATGAAGCATTGAAGGCTACTCCATCACAGTGGTGGGCGACACATAAGAATTCAATTGATGGGTCCCTATTATGTCGCAAGTTGATGGAAGTTCACTTCAGCGAAACATAACAATACCAAGTTGAGAAGTATGATGGGACGAATAATCCAATGATCATTTTATTGCATGTCAGGTGATGTGGGTATCACGACCAAAGAATGAGTAGGTACATGCTTTTGTACACACCTTGGATGAAATTCCACAACAATGGTATGTGCCAGCGAAGCTTTGCAGAGATTTCATGACATGGGAAGAGTTGTCAATTTGTTCCAGTCACACTTTCATTTTTGTGGATGTTGTTCCTGTGGTTTAGAGTGCATTGCAACATATCCGCGACATTTTTTTACGGTAGTTCCAATCGCATATCTAGTGGACCTGCATGAAGCACCAGTGATGCAGTCAATGATGGAGTGTTACAATGTAACATGAGGGATTGAGGATGAATATGACCCAAGGAATGTCAATATTCCATAATCTGAAGGAAGTCAAGATATCACAACACCAGAGATACCGACAGACAAAACCAATTAACCATTAACGATTAGGAAGGTCAACATTGGAATGGAGGACCCAAAATTCACAAATGTTGGAGACTAATAGGATGAAGAAACCATGGCGAAGATCACTGATTTGTTGCATGAGTTTCAAGACTTGTTTTAGACAAATTTTTCTGAAATGAAGGGGATATTGGGAGATTTGGGAGAAATGAAAATCCCACTAAAGCCAGATGCAAAGCTTGTGAAGTAGCGACCATATCTCCTGAATCCATGATACAAAGAGAGAGTAAAGGTTGATCTAGATAGAAAGTTGGATGCAGGAATCACAGAACCAGATGAAGAATCGGAGTGGATCAGTCCTATGGTTATGCAAGATAATAAGACAGGCGAGGTTAGGATCAAGAAGATGAATGACGCATTCCTTCATGATCCATTCCTGATGCCATTTACTAATGAAGTGTTGGAATGAGTGGGTGCTCAAGAGATCTATTCATTTACAGATGGATTTTCTAGATATCATCAGATCAATATTACAAAAGAGGTTTGGCATAAGACAAATTTTGTAATTGAATAGGGATGTTTTCAGTATACGGTGATACCATTCTGACTAAAGAATGCACATGCGATATTTTCTAGGATTGTAATTGTTGTGTTAAAGGATTTTATACAGAATGTTTTGGTGGTATACATGGATGATTGGACAGTATATGGGTTGGTAAAGGATCATCTTGCAAATATGTGACTGATGTTGTTGCGGTGTCAACAACATCATATTGCATTGAATTCTAAGAAGTGCATATTTTTTGCACCTTTTGGGATGTTGATGGGGCACATTGTTTGAAAGGACGGATTGTTGGTCGATCCAGCCAAGATTGCATTGATTCTTAACTTTCCACCGCCAATGAATGTGAAGCAAATTAGAGTGACATTAGGCCATACTGGGTATTATTGAAAGTTCATTCGAGGTTATGCCATGATCACAACACCTATGGGTAAGTTGTCGAAGAAGGATGCACAGTTTGAATGGGGTCAAGAGTGTCAAGGAATTTTCGACAAATTGAAGATGAAGATGGCTATAACACCAATATTGGTTTTTCCAGATTGGACAAAGGAATTCCATGTTCATGTGGATGTGTCGTCAATTACGCTGGGAGTAGTGTTGGCACAACCAAGCGAAGGGGATATTGATCACCTAATTTATTTTTCCAGACGGAAGCTATCATCTACGGAGAATAATTATTCCACGATGGAGAGAGAAGGATTTGAAATGGTCTATGCATTGCATAAGTTTTGACACTATCTATTGGGAGGTCATTTCAAGTTGTTCACTAATCACTCTGCATTGAAATACCTGGTGAATAATCTTGTGTTGGGGGGGAATTTATGCCGTTGGATACTCCTATTCCAAGAGTTTGATTTCTATATCATTGTGAATCTAGGTCTCTTAAATGTAGGACTGGATGATTTGTCACGAATTGAGAAAGGTGAAGAACTGATGAGCATGGAAGCCGGGTTACCTGATGTGCAACTATTCAGGGTTGGAAAGGTTGACGAATACTACGAGAAAATAGTTCAATTTTTGGAGACAGGAATATCTTAGGAAGGATTCACTACAAATAAGAAGAAGAATTTGGTTGTTTGGGCCGTGGATTTTCAGTTGATTGCTTGAGAACTCTATAAGATGGGACCCAACGAGATATTACAATGATGTGTCCTACTGCATGAACAAGAAAGGGTCTTGGAAGAAGCACATGTAGGCATTGCGGGTGGACACTATGGAGGCCACACTACTTATAGGAAGGTACTCCACCTAGGAATTTGGTGGCCAACTCTCAATGGTGATGCAATAGACTATGCATAGACTTGTGATGTTTGTTAGAGAACTGGGAATACATCATGAAGGGATGAGATGCCATTAGTACCTCAAGTGATGTTGCCGCCATTTGATAAATGGGAAGTGGATTTTGTGGGACCAATAAACGTTCCAGGAAAGAGAACTGGTGTGCAATATATTATCACAGTGACAGATTATTTGACAAGGTGGGCAAAAGCTGCACCAGTTGTAGATTACACTGCTGCGACTGCAACAAGGTTTCTATTCGACAATGTTGTCACTCATTTTGTTTGTCCAAATATCTTGATGAGCGATCAAGGGAGTCATTTCATTAACCACATCATCAATGCGCTGATGGAGGAATTTCAGATACATCACAAGAAGAGTACCCATTATTATCTGCAAGCTAATGGGAAAGTGTAAGCGTTTAATAAGGTATTGGAGCATGCGCTCACGAAGGTCTACAATACAAATCACAATGATTGGGATTTAAATATTCTTACAGTCTTATGGGTGTATCGCACTATTTGTAAAAGATTGACTGGACAGACACCATTTAAGTTGGTGTATGGGTAGGAATCAGTGATTCCAATGGAGTATATTGTTCCAAGTTTGTGCATCGCAGCAACAATAGGGATGGAAAATGAAGGAGCATTGGAGGAATGGCTAGCTCAGTTGGTCGAGCTAGAGAAAGATTGCTTTGTCGCAGGATTTAATCAGCACCTTGAGAAGGACCGACAGAAAGCATGACATGACCACCACATCAAGAACAAGCACTTTCAACAAGGAGACCTAGTGCTACTATATGATAGTAAGTTCATGAAAAATCCAGGTAAGTTGCAAATTCATTGGTTGGGTCCTTATGTTATCAATTTCATTACCGAGGGAGGTGCAGTTTAGTTGCAACAGTTGCATGGAGCAGCTCAACACACAACTGAGGGAAGCAGAGTGACAACTGGCTACATTGAGGACATCGCTCAGAGAGATTCCTTCAGTGGTGTAGGTAACAAAAGCAGTAGAATTGAAGGAGTTGCAATAGCAAGTCACAAAGGAGACGGAGCACTAGCAGAAGAGGAAGATGCATCTTGAAGTATTTCAGGACATTGGTGTGCAACTATCATTGAAAGCAGTTACTGCGCTTCAAGGAGTTTAGGATGGCCGAAGATATACCAATGCAAATATTGTTGAGCATCCACTAGAGAGGGAAGTTATAGAATGCATGGAAATCAATGATAAAGTGAAGGAGAAGGTCAAAGAAGTCACCTAACAATATGAGGATTTCTAGATTAAGATTAGTGACTACAATATTTCCAGTTGACGTGGCTCGAGGCCAATCCAATAGATTGTGTTGGGGGCTTGTTGGTAGGAAGTTTGAGGATAGTTAGCTATGCAACACCAAAGATGTTGCACAAGGTCAAAGATGATGCGCAAGGTGGAAGATGGCACACAAGGAGGATTGATCATATTTTGTAGATATTAGTCACATTTTGTAGATTTTGGTCATTATTTTGTATTTTTTGGTCCAAGTAGTTAGGAAGTTGATCTAAGTGGACCACTTTGTAAATACACAAGCCTATCAGTAGATATAGGATTGTAATTTTGAGATCATCTTGAATCTAGCATTGAAGAGACCATATTTATTTTTGGTGAATCTTATATTGAATGGTGCTCTTTGGAATATAAGTAATATGACCTGACAGAGATTTGATGGAAACACTGTCTTTTACCTCTTTCAGTTTTCCTGTTTTTCTGTGATGAGATGTGAATGAATTGATACTGTAGTATGATAAATTTTTGTGAGTGATGCAATGTTTTCATATTTTAAGTTATGTTATGATGATTGATCTATTTATGTGTCATTCTCTTGTTGCAATCTGAAAGTGTTATGCGATTTGATAATTGATTATATGGATCTATGATAAATGAACCAATGCTTGGATCTGTGAAGTAATGATGTGATAGTTGGATAAGTAGATGTGAAAACCCCTCCTCCTTACTGCAGAAAAGTGATTCCGAAATTTCTCCCTTGGACACCTTGGGTGAGACCTCATTTGCTCCGCAGGTATTGCTGGACATGGTAAAATATTCCTGGGTCGTTGCTTGGGGAGATCGCTGGCTTAAGGGTGTCGACAGAGAGTGAACCCCTGTCGACAGATCTATGTCAACAAATGGTTCCATTGTCAGGACCATAGTGCACAGAGAAGGAGGACATGTTGTGGCAATATCCGACAAGACTAGAGATTCAAGATTGGTTCGACCTGAAGGCTCAAGAATTTGTGGGGGAGGAGAATCAGAACCCTAGATTAACAACAGAATAATAGTTGGGAAGGTACCTGTATTCTTATCTTCATGAGTACTTTTTCTTTGAGTTTCCGATCATCTTGTATAAGTGGTTGGCGCAATTGACCTGTCGGAAGAAAAAATTTCGAGGTGAACCCACTTGCTGGACCCCAAAGTTGATCCAGCAGCTATGGGAGGTAGAAAACAAAGCATCAAGGGTTTTCGAACCGTGGATTGATGACATCCTGGAAGGATACATCATTGAGTTCATGGTTGGCATAGTCAAGTCATATAGTGAAGCGAAAAGGGAATTCTTCAAAGGACCATGAGGTAGGTTTCTTCTATCATTGAAATTATCAATTAACATGCTCATATGTGAAAAAGGCATATTAAAAATGAACTCCAACGAGTAGATCCCTAGTGTGTGGAGGATGGGGGTACTACAAAAATGAGGATTGGATGGAATTATTCAGGGTAGATGGATGGGAGTTATGATGAGACTATGAGGGAAGCCAAGGAAGGAAGTGGTATTCTGCGAAGTGGAGTAAGGTTTCGGCAAGAGACGAGGCATAGGACTAAGGAGAGTCTTGTTGCGACCGAAACAAGAGGCTACAAGAGAAGATCAAAAGGGACGAAGCAACCCTACATCGAAGAAGGAGACGACCAGGATACTCCTTAACCCAAGGAAAGACCAACCCAGAGCAACAATGTATCCACACCTTCAAGCACTATGCCGCACTCAGGAAGAAATACTAGCTCAACATGAAATTGTACGAAGTTTAATCAACACTCTAATAGTAGTGGATCAATGAACGTAGGAAGGAGGCCTAGGATGGTGGGTGGTGATGTAAATTTACCTCTATTTCATGGGAACGGGACCGAGGATCCTGAACAATACTAGTTTTTGTGCGAAGAAGTTTGGACTGTAAAGTAGGATTAGGACGATGACGTGAAGAAAGGTTAGTTGGCGACAAATTTTTGAGGTCGCGCATTGGAATGGTACATTAAGTTTATACATGTTCCTACAGGGACCACAACGAAGACCCTCACAGAGATCAAAACTGGATTGATCAAAGAGTTCAGAAATCCTATGTTTGAGGCACAATATATCACTGAGCTAAAGGAAATAAATCAATATCCAAATGAATCTGTCTGGGATTTTGATCAGCGATGCAAGACATTGATGGAAAAATTTAGCATTGGAATGAGTGATGTGCAACACAAGGAATCGTTCATTGCGACATAAGTACCACATATAAGGATGCCCTTGATGCAGCAAAATATTGTGACATAGAGTGAGGCTCTAGAGATTGAGATGAAGCTAGAAGCTTCACCTATTGGTGAGACTAGAGTTGGCATGAATTAGATTCAATCACAACTGACGAATCTAATGATCAAATTGAAAGATATCAAGAATGGAAGAGATCATCGCAAAGAAATATGGTGTACTCGATGTCATGTCGAAGGATATCATAAGGATCAGTTCCCATATTTCATAAATTATCTATTGTTGGGAGCTCTGAATCCATTGAGTCATGGTGGCATTCCATGGTGTTGAGTCTTTCAAGTTCATGGAAATTGACATGAATATTGTTGGTTCATGTACAAGATGGTATCAAAGACTACAAATTTGTATTGCATGTTTTATCGATCTATTGGTCATGAAGACAAGGATTGTCAAGTATATGATTTTCTCCAGGAAAGGACGATGGATGCATATTATGTGAAGGGAGAAGACCATCGAACGAAAGAGAGACTGCTACTGCAGCAGCCACCGTAGGTGGTACAATTACCGTTGTAGCTGCATTTTGTACCACAACCATAATTTTTTCCACCATAGTACAACCAGATGCAGTATGCTCTACATCAGCCGCAGTATACTCAAGCGCAATATACTCAAACACAATATGTTCAACAACAACTGAATCCCCCATAGTAGTAGCAACAACAAGTCAATCAACTGTAGTATCCGTAGTAAGGAGGATTTCATGGAGGATTCCGAGGAGGACGAGGTAGAGGTTTTGGTCGAGGAGGAGAACGAGGTCATGGACCTATGTAATATTACAATTGTGGAGTACTGGGGAATTATCAGAGATATTTTCTGAACTTGCAAGTGCAATGTACTTATTGTATCACCACAGATCACACAGTTGAATATGGTCCACAGCTGATCGCGAAGTGGAAAGAAAGGAATGCTTCACAATTGTAGAACCAAAATCATGTTACCTTTTTATCAATTAGATAGTATTATCTTAGGATCTTAGCTGAGAGAATAACATGCACATCAATCAATTACAAGAGACAATAGACAAAAAGATTTTCCTCGGGGAAAACATAAAGGAGAAAACCCCACAACTTCCTCAGAGATAGAATAAGCACCAATGGAAACAGTAAAAACCAAAGACAGTAAGATGATCTCCAACAAATGTTCTATCTCTTATCCCGTCTCCTCTCTCACTCATGCGCTACAACTGAGTGTGAGTGACTGTGTGATAAATAAAGAGGCTCACTCTCTATTTATACTATTTCTCGACTTGACAACAACTTACTAGGGCCAACTTCTCTAGGAGAGTCTAATAACCCTAGTGCCCCAAAACTGTGGGGACTTTAACCCTTGATCAACAAAGGAGGGTTAAACTCTATGAGTTTACATGACTTGACTACATTAATGATTCTCCCTATAGGAACATTGGGGACCAATGAAATACAATATATGAAATATACAAGTGAATACATTCTGAAGTTACAAATACATCAACACTCCCTCTTAACTAGGAAAGTATTCTCTTGACACAATTCATCAGCATAAGTCTTCTTCTCTGGATCAACATCGATTTTGGATCATCACTAGATCATCATCACTGGATTAACATCAAGTCTAGATCATCATCAAGTATGGATCATCACTAGATCATCATCAAAGCTGGATCATCATTGGATCATCATCAAATTTGGATCATCATCATCATTACTGCTTCTGCTATCTCGATCAACTAGTGTTATCTCTCAATTCTTCTCATCATAGGAATTTCTACAGAGCCAGCCCTTTTTCATGTTGGTTATAGGCCTATCCTCCATGTAGGTCTTCATCAATAGAGCTATCCCTTTTTCATATTAGATGTACTACCTTGCCTTGCAAGGACTTCCCCTACAAAGCCAGTCCTTTTTCATACTGGATTCAGCACCTTGCCTCTCGTAAGGATTTCCCCTATAGAGCCAGTCCTTTTTCATATTGGATGCAGCACCTTTCCTCTCACAAGGGTTTCCCCTACATAGCCAATCCTTTTTCATACTGGGTGTATCACCTTGCCTCTCACAAGGGTTTCCCCTACATAGCCAGTCCTTTTTCATACTGGGTGTATCACCTTTCCTCTCACAAGGATTTCCCCTATAGAGCGAGTCCTTTTTCATACTAGATGTATCATCTTTCCTCTTGCAAGGATTTCCACTACAGAGCCACCCCTTTTTCATGTTGGATGTAGTACTCAGCACTTACATCTGACCATGGGAGAAACTAATCCTACCATGATGTCAAAAAGGCACAACACTTACATTTGACCATGGGAGGCCCTGCCTACCACCATGTCAGAAAGGCACATCACTTACATTTGACCATGGGAGGCCCTGCCTACCACCATGTCAAAAAAGCACAACACTTACGTCTGACCATGGGAGGCCCTGCCTACCACCATGTCAGAAAGGCACAACACTTATATCTGACCATGGGAGGCCCCGCCTACCACCATGTCAGAAAGGCCCTCGGACTCATCACTTCTTCTTGGAAGGAATCTCGATCTGATGAACACCAAGCTTCTCCCTGAAGTACTCAAACTTCACTCTGGCTAATGGCTTGGTCAACACATCATCTATCTTCTCATTTGTCGCAACATACTAGAGCTTCACTACTCCCCTCTACACCATATCCCTGATATAGTGGTATTTGATGTCGATATGATTCGACTTGTCATGGAACACTAGGTTCTCTGATAACTTCACACAACTCTGGTTGTCACAATATATACAAGTAGCATCCAACTGGAGATCAAACAAGTCAGATAGTAGCTTTCTCAGCCATACTGCCTCACAACTAGCCGAACAAGCTGCGACATACTCTGCTTCAGCTGTACTCAGTGCCACACAGAATTATTTCCTGCTAAACCAAGAGATCACACCTGATCCCATACTGAAGTAGCACCCCAAAGTGCTCTTCCTATCAATGGCACTACTTGCCCAATCTGAATCCACATAACCTTCCAAGACCCAGGTTAATCTTTTGATTCGCCTCATACTTGAGCCCATAATCAACTGTACCCTTCATGTACCTCAGAATATGCTTTGCAATAATCAGGTGAACATGTCTAGGTTCCTTCAGGAACTAGCTCAATGTGTTCACAGTAAAGCAAATATATGGTCTTGTGTTCATCAGGTACATCAAGGAACCAATCATCTGATGATACATTGTAGCATCAACCGAATCTGATGAAACATCACTCAATAGATTTAGGTTCGATGCCATAGGTGTGGTCATGGCCTTGTATTCCACCATCCCGAACCTTTTCAGGATCTCTACTGCATACTTCCCTTGTCCCAGAGAGATTCCATCTGCATTTTGCCACACCTCCATGCCTAGAAAGTAATGCATCCTACCCAAGTCCTTCATCTCGAACTCGGCAGCAAGCTTCCTCTTTGTATCAGCAATCAACCCATCCTCACCTGTTACAAAAAGATCATCTACATATAGTAGGAGTATCACTGGGTTCCCTTCTTCAACCTTGTAGTAAAGGTTGGAATCCACTTTAATCTTGGTAAAGCCCAAAATGGATAGGAAGCTGTCAATTCTGCCATACCATGTCCTAGGTTCCTATTGCAAACCATACATGGATTTCTTCAACTTACACACATGATTTTCTCTGTCATGTGTCTCAAAACCTAGTGGCTGCTCCACATACACTTCCTCTTCCACTACACCATTCAAGAAAACAGTCTTGACATCCATCTGGTGTATCTTCCATTTCATCACTACAGCCAAGGCAAGTACTGATCTGATGGAAGTGAATCTAGCTACATGTGCAATAGTTTCTTCATAATATAATCCTTCTTTCTAAGAGAAGCCACGAGCCACAAATCTTGCTTTATATTTCTTTATGCTTCCATATACATCATGCTTGATCTTATAGATCCACTTGGAAGTCATGATAGACTTCCCCTCTAGTCTTGGGACAACATCCCAGACATCATTCTTCATGATCGACTGGTACTCCTCAATCATAGCATCCTTCCATTCTTTCTTCTCTACCGCTTCTTCATAGTTGGAAGGTTCTTTATCAATGATATCACACAATAGGGCTACATATCCAGAGTAGGACCTAGTTCTCTTCCTTTCTCTATGCATTTCTTATGGAGCCCCATATCTTTCTGCACCTTGGATAGCCTCTCATACCCATGCAAGTTTCTTCTTGTGAGGATTCTTCTCCTGGGGTGGATCTACAAGTTCCTGGGGTTCTTCTATTTCTTGATCTTCTTCTTGAGTTGCATCATTCATAGTTGTATCTTGAATTCTGGGTACTTATGTTTCTTCAGGTTCTTCAGTAGATCTCTTTCTGGATTTGTTGTAAGCTGAGTCTTTGTCAAATGTTATGTCCCTGCTGATTTCAATCTTCTTGAATCCTGGTAAGTATATTCTATAATCCTTCGAGCTTTCACTATATCCCACAAATATACCCTTCTTTCCTAAAGGATCTAACTTTGTCCTCTTTTCTTTCGGAATGTGTATGTACACTAGACATCCAAATATTCAGAGATGACTGACTTCTGGTTTCTTGTTGGAGAAGACTTCTTCAGGTGTTTTGTTCTCGAGTACTCTATGTGGAGTACAGTTCTGTACATACATAGCTGTTCTAGAATCTTATGCCCATAGATGCATGGGAAGATCTTGATCATGAAGCATTTCCCTTGCATCTTTCATGATCGTTCTATTCTTCCTTTCTACAACCCCATTCTGTTGTGGATTATATGGAGTGGTCAACTCCCTCTTAATCCTTGAATATCTGCATAACTATTTGAATTCATTTGATGTGAATTCTCCACCATTGTCTGATCAGAAGGTTTTTATCTTCTTTTCTGTGTGGTTCTCAATCAAGGATTTCAATTCCTTGAACTTGCTTAATACTTCATCTTTGTACTTCAATAATTATATCCATGTCTTCCTAGAAAAATCATCAATGAAAGAAACATAGTATAAATACTCACTTAATGAACTGGATGACATTGGCCCACATACATCGGAGTGAATGATTTCCAAGATTCCTTTTTCCTTGCTCTCGCTACTTGGAAATGTCTTCTTTGTGTTCATTCCTTTCGCACATCCTTTGCAAACACCGTCGTGTTTTGTTTGTATTTCTGGAATACCTTCAACAGCTTTTATTACAAGTGGCAATGCCCTATAGTGCACATGTGCAAGATTTCTATGCTAAAGTTTGTTTGGCTCTACTGAGTCATGGACCAAGGCTTGTTCTGGTTGGCCCTTTAGCTTGTATAATCCTCCCTCTTGCTCCCCAATCACAACTGCATCATCTATGGTTTTTCCCTTTGGCCACATAAAAACTTGGCCATCTACAAATGAAACCCTCATGCCTTTTGCATCCAATGTAGACATGGAGAGGAGGTTCTTCTTTAGTCCTGGTACAAACAAGACATCCTTCATCTTCATAGACTTTCCAGAGTCTAACTTGTAGGAGGATTCACCACTACCTTTTATTGGATATTGGTAGTCATCCCAAGTTTCACCTTGTGGGGTGACTCATGTTCTGATAATTTCACAAATGATTCTTTGAATCCTGTCATATGCTTGGAAGCCCCACTATCAATAATCCAATCCTTGCTCCCATGCGTGACAGTTCCCGTGAGGGAAGAAATCAAAACATATTCTTCATCACTTGAAGAATATTCACTTTCTTGTTTGACTCTCTTCTTGGAAGGTTCATCATCCTCTGCATCATGAGCATGATGTCTTCTTTTGTAGTTCTTCTTATTTTGAGAGCCACCTTTGTTTCTGGGACATTTTCTAGAGATGTGTCCTTTCCAATCGCATGTAAAGCATATGATACTAGAAATATCTCTGTTAAAGCTTCTAGGGTTATCTTTTGGGTGAGGGTGCTTACCTTTGTGATGATGATAGTCCATTCTGATTTTCTTGGAGTGTACTATGAGAGCTTGATCTTCAATTCCCATTTTTTCTTCTTGGGATACTATTCGAGCTTCTTCTTGTGAGCATTCCTACCACAATCTACTAAAGGTGACTAGTTTTATTGTAGCACAAATTTCTTGAATGAAAGAGTCCCATGACCTAGGGAGACCATTCAAGGTGGTCATCACAATTTCTGCATTCTCCACTTCTTCATCCACTGCTTCAAGTTTTTCTTTGATCTGGGAGACCCTTGTAAAGTATGATTGTATGGTCTTCGCATTCTGGATCTTCACATTCTTCAACTGGTTTCTCAAAGTCATCTTCTGGTTTATGTTATTCCCTTCAAATAACTTCGTCAGGGCATCAAACATTTCTTTAGGTGTCTTTAGGGAGGACACTTGTGGTATGAGGTGATCCTTGATTTAATCAGCAATAATCTTCTTAGCCATGACCAATTTCTTCTTGTGTAAGGCCTTAGCCTCATCTCCCTTTGGAACTAGAACCTCTTCACTGATGTAAGAGTCCAACTCATTTTCTTCCAAGACCAGGGAGATCCTATACTTCCAGGCTCGAAAGTTATCATCTCCCTCAAGCTTTTCATCAAGCTTGGTGTGATGAGACATCTTAAATCAGAACCTCAAATGAAAATACAAACGATTTAGATCTTACCAATTTGAGAAGCTGAAAACTGGATCTGGAGCTGATCTTCTACAGTGCTGGTTTTCTAGTTCCAGGGAAAATTAGGGTTTGACTTTCCCAGAGTTCTACCCTACCAAAGACCTTGATTTTTGTCTCTAACTTTGATTTTGAGGAGGAGAGCAATCCTAGCCTGGGTTCACTCAAAAATTCATTTTCAGTGAAAAGCCCTAATTTCTCGATTTAGTGGTTGGTCAAAAACTGAAAATGCTTAGAATCAGATTCTGCTTCGACAAAAAAATGTTCCCTTCAATTGAGGTTCATCCTAGCCTCCTTTTGCTGATGGATTGTGGAGAGAGACCCAAAAAGTAAGAAGCCCTAGCTTCCGCAGCTGCATAATGTCTTCTTCTTAGGTTAAATCTGATACCATGTTAGATTTTTATCAATTAGGCAGTATTATCTTAGGATATTATCTAAGAGAATAACATGCACAACAATCAATCACAAGAGACAATATACACAAAGATTTTCCTTAGGGAAACCATAAAGGAGAAAACCCCGCAACTTCCTCAGAGATAGAATAAGCACCAATGGAAGCAGTAAAACCCAAAGACAGTAAGATGATTTCCAATAGTTGTTCTCTCTCTTATCCCAACTCCTTCTCTCTCACTCATGCGCCACAACTGAGTGTGAGTGACTGTGTGATAAATAGAGAGGTCACTCTCTATTTATACTATTTCCTGACTTGACAACAACTTACTAGGGCCGACTTCTCTAGGAGAGTCTAATAACCCTACTGCCCCAAAACTGTGGGGACTTTAACCCTTAATCAACAAAGGAGGATTAACCTCTATGACTTTACATGACTTGATTACATTAATGATTCTCCCGATAGGAACATCGGGGACCAATGAAATACAATATATGAAATATACAAGTGATACATTCCAAAGTTACAAATACATCAACAAATCAGAACCATAAACATAATGCAAATCAGAACATGAACCAGCCAGGGAATCCACAACCAAACTAGAACCAATAACTAATAGTGGTGAATATATCAGCAGAGCCCAGAGTTCAGGATGCTAATGTTGATGTTATTACTCACGGAGGTGAGATAACCGAAGATGATGGCCTGATTCCACAATTTCAATTTGATGGATGGAAGAAGGTGCAATTTGATTTCAATACTAAGAGGTATACGTTCTTTGAAGCATGTGACGTGTTAAGAAGAGATCAAGGTAAGTTGCATGTTTATGAAATGACACATGTTTTGTATTCCACTTTGGTAGCAGGACCATCACGATAGGATGGTACCTTGAAAAAATTCTTTGAATGTTGTCTGTCACTAGAAAAATATCCTGATGCGCTCACCGAGATTGCGATTCTATTGCATAGACCTGAGAAGGGATGAAAGGAGTTTGTGGTGAAGTCCCTGTATAAGAAGAAGACTGGGAAATAAATGAGAATGAATATCTAAATTAGGGATTACGAGGTAGATTCAGTTATTCTGGATTTGCTTGGATGTCAACATTCTGACGAAGTAGACCTAGGAAAATATGGGGAAATCACAGCTTGCTTGGTCCTCTATATATATGTGACTGACTAACCAAACCAAAGTGACACTGATTGGGAGAGTATTGTGCCTTGCGGTGGAAGTCGAAGGAATGAGGACATATGCGTATTTTGGTGTTATTGAGATTTTCGATGAAGGAGGCTCATATCCCACACTATTGGGGATTGGATGGGATAATGACAGCTTGGAAGTGATCAATTTCAAGAAGCGTGTGATGAATTTTGAGAACCGAGATATCAGAGTCATAACCCCGATGGATCCAAGTGAAGGAAGAAGGTATGTTGAACTAGTTAAAGAAGAAGTTATAGGGGGATGGGACCATGCATAGAATATTTATGAATATTATGTTCATCCTATTGTTGATGGAGAGTTGGACTGGTGAAGCTCTAGCTTTGCATCGTCGAATTTTGGTGATGCTTTAGAGAATTGGTAGAATCAGATGTATGAGGTATCAATGCAAAAGTGTGGCTGAATTACTAAGTCGCTACGACGAGTTGCAACAGAGATTGTCGAGTTACCAACCTATGAGGGACTGCCTGATTTAACTAGATTTTTGGTTGACTTTGAAGATAGAGTCTCAAAACCAAAAAGGTTGTTGAAATTGGTTGAGGCATTGAAGGACACTCGAGCACGGTGGTGGGAGACACATAAGAACTCAATCGATGGGTGGTCGATATGTCGCAGGTTGATGGAAGTTTACTTCAGTGGAACAAAAAATACCAAGCTGAGAAGTATGATGGGATGAATAATCCTAATGATCATTTGATTGCATGTCAGACCATGTGGGTGTCACAACCAAAGAATGAGTGGGTAAATTCTTTTGTACACGCCTTGGATGGAATGTCACGATAGTGGTACGTGTCAGCCGAGATTCACAGAGATATCATGACATGGGAAGAGTTGTCAATTTGTTTCAGTCACACTTTTAGTTTTGCAGATGTTGGTCCTGTGGTTCACAGTGCATTGCAGCATATCTGCGATGTTGTTTTGAAGGTAGTTCCAGTCGCATATCCAGTGGACCCACATGAAGAACCAATGATGCAGTTAATGATGGAGTGTTACAATGTAATAGGAGGGACTAAGGATGAAGATGACCCAAAGAAAATAAATATTTCAGAATCTGAGGGAAGTCGGGATATCGCAGCACCAAAAATGTTGACGCACAAAATCAATCAACCATTAAATATTAGGAAGCTCAACATTGGGATGGAGGAGGAGCCAAAATTCGTGAATATTGGAGACTACTAGGATGAAGAAACCATGGTGAAGATCACTAATTTGTTGCATGAGTTTCAAGACTTGTTTCCGACAAAGTTTTCTGAAATGAAGGGGATATTGGGAGATTTGTGAGAAATGAAAATCCCACTAATTCCAGATGCAAAGCCTATGAAGTAGCGGTTGTATCACCTAAATCCGCGATACAAAGAGAGAGTAAAGGCTGAGCTCGACATAATGTTGGATGCAAGAATCATAGAACTAGTTGAAGAATCAAAGTGGATCAATCATATGGTTGTGAAAGATAAGAAGACAGTCGAGGTTAGGATCTGTGTTGACTTCAGGAAGCTGAATGACACATTCCTTCATGATCCATTCCCGACACCATTTACTGATGAAGTGTTGGAAGGAGTGGGAGGCCAAGAGATATATTCATTTATGGATGGATTTTTTGGCTATCATCACATCAAGATTGCAAAAGAGGATCAACATAAGACAACTTTTGTGACTGAATGGGGATGTTTTCAGTATACGGTGATGACATTTGGACTGAAGAATGTGCCTGCGATATTTTCTAGGATTGTAGTTGTTGCATTCAAGGATTTTATATAGATGTTTTTGGAAATATATATGGATTATTGGATAGTATATGGGTTGGTAAAGGATCATCTTGCAAATATGCGACTAATGTTGGAGTGGTGTCAACAACATCGGATTGCGATGAATTTGAAGAAGTACATATTTTGTGCACCTTTTGGGATGTTGCTGGGGCACATTGTTTATGAGGGAGGCTTGTTGTTCGATCCAGCAAAGATTGCATTGATTCTTAACTTGCCACTGCCAATGAATATGAATTAACTTAGAGCGACATTAGGCCATACTAGATATTATTGAAAGTCCATTCGGGGTTATGCTGCGATCACAGTGCCTACGAAGAAGTTGATGAAGAAGGATGCATAGTTTGAATGGGGTCAAGAGTGTCAAGGAAGTTTTGACACATTGAAGATGAAGATGGATACAACACCAATATTGGTTTTTCCATATTGGACGAAGGAATTCCATGTTCATGTGGATGCATCGTCAATTGCTCTGGGAGTAGTGTTGTTGCAACCAGGCGAAGGGGATATTGACCACCCGATTGCTTTTGCCAATCGGAAGTTGTCATCTACAGAAAATAATTATACCATGAAGGAGAGAGAAGGGCTGGAAATGGTCTATACATTGCAGAATTTTTGACACTATATATTGAGAGGTCATTTCAAGATGTTCATTGATCACTCTACGTTGAAATACATGGTGAATAAGACTGTGTTGGGGCAGCAATATACGTCATTGGATATGCCTCTTGTAAGAGTTTGATTTTGAGATCATTGTGAAGCTAGGTCACTTAAGTGTAGGACCTGACCATTTGTTGTGAATTGAGACAGGTGAAGAACTGTTGAACATTGAAAATGGGTTACCTGATGCACAACTATTCAGGGTTGGAATGGTTGACGACTACTATGAGCGAATAGTTCAGTTTTTGGTGATAGGAACAACTCTAGAAGGATTCACTACAAATTAGAAGAAACATTGTGCTGTTCAGGCCATGTATTTTCAGTTGATCGCTGGAGAACTCTATAAGATGGGACCCGATGAGATCTTACAGTGATGTTCCCTACTGCATGAATAGGAAAGAGTATTAGTAGAAGCACATGCAAGCATTGCTGGTGGACACTATGGAGGTCATGATACTTCCACAATGGTACTGTTAGGATTATAATCCTCTCTTGTCCAAATTGGTTAATTATGTCTAAATTAGGAGTCTGTTCAGTCATTATTGAGTCACTAGTTCCATTGGGTCCATATGGCCTAATTGGGCCACATGTACTCGTTACTAGAGTGGAGGGAACACTAATTGAAGCCAATTTCAACTGACTACAATTGCATACATCAGTTTAGGAACCTCTTAGACCAATCCCTACAATTTAGGATCCATTGGGAGTGTTGGCACCAACATCCTTCAATTGAGTTCAGTTGGTGACTAGTCAAGCCTAGTTAGGAGTCAGTTACATTCAGTTACACCCAATTATATTCATTTAGCGCCAACCATTGATTAACATGTGGGAAGGCACATTTCCTCACCTACCACATTCAGTTAGACTAGTTAACTAATTCTAACTTACTAAGGCACTGATTTAGACAACTGGAGCTATGTACTTAAGATCTGATAGTGACTTAGACACATTCTGTTATCCATGCAGTTAGATTGAGTCAATAAATTCTAATTTCTCTCTCATGTATTCGATTTGACTGGTTATTGATACCAGTGTATTACATTGGATTAAATATTCATTTTTACTTTTGATTAATGAAAGCATTATACAGCTGCAAGCCATTTTTTCACTATTTCATGTCAATACTGAGTAAATTTGTCTCTGAAATATATTTGTGAGTTTTTCCTTGGTTCATAGATTCCTGTGAGCTCAATTTTAATATGGTATCAGAGCCTCGGTAGGACAATGCATTTCTCCTTCTATAGATTCCATACTAGATCAAATTTTTTGAGCAAAATTGCTCCTTCCAACTCTGCACCAGAAGCAGAGAGTTTACCACATAATTCCAAGGTAAAGGAATTGTTCATCAAGATTTCTTGATTGACTAAGACGGGTATGAATTAAATTCCAAAATTGTAGGTTGTCGAGATTAATTTGTCTGTTTTTCTTGTGATTTACAAGTTTTTCAATCTCCTTCACTGCATTTGCTACAACATCATAATGGCCCCTTCTGTGGATCCTCTCACTCCTTTCAACCACAATTAGTGGAAGGAGGACATGGAGATTCAGCTTCACTCATGAAAGCTCTAGAGAGTCACAATGAACATGGAGGTAGAGCCAATTCATTATGTTGACAAATAAAAATACATGAATAAGCTTGATGAAGCATATGGATTTCTGTGCCTTTCATTTTCTAAATATCTTCTCTTCCACATCACTAGATTGAAGACTCCGAAGGAGATTTGGGATCAACTTGATTCTCAGTTTGATAAGAAAGATGACTTGAGGATCTATTATCTAGATAATGATTCCATATCTCTAGACCTAGGAAACTAAGAAACCATGAATGACTTCTTCACCAAATTCAAGCACCTGGTGCTCCAGTTGAAGCTGTGTAAATTTGAGAAGGAGGATGATCAACTCATCCTTGTCATCCTCTCAAAAATTGGTGCAAATTACTTAGTATTTGTGTCAAACTTTCATACTGGGAAGCTCACAACACTGAATTGGAAGATGCCAACTCTCAATGCACTCATTGAGTCTCTCACCAATGAGCATGACAAGCTTGTCCAAATGGGGATCATCATACCTTCCAAATATCAATCCCTCTTTGCTGGAGGATCCAAAGCTATGAATGGAAAGGGGAAGCAAAAGACAAATAATGAGTCTCCTAAGGAGAAGGAGCATTCAAATGAGTCCTTAGGTTTGATGATAAGAAAGAAGAAGGGAAAAGAAAAGGTCCTTTGTTCTTATCATGGAAGGGGATTTCATCCAGAAAGCTCTTATATGAGGAGAACAATAGATCAAATGGATCTACTCCTAGAGAAAAATAACATCACTCCACTTGTTGGTGCAAGGAGGGATGACCATGGAGAAATAACTGAAGAGCATGAGGAAATATGCCACGCACTGAAGGCCAGTTGTTAAAAAAAAACATGCTTTCCTCATTGATTCTGGAGCTTCCAAACATATGGTTGCATCAGCCAATCATTTTCTTCATTATAGTATACTAATGGTCCTAGCATTCACATGGGTGATGACAGCCAAATTTGAGCTGAAGGGAAGGGTTCTATCAAGTTTGAACATGGAAAGTTCAATGATGTACTTTATGTTCCCTCCTTAGCTTCAAATCTGTTATCTCTATACCAGATGACTCACACTATCCCTCCAAAGTGAGTGATATTTGGTCCTGACTCGGTGGAGATCATAGATATCTCTACTGGGAACATCATAGCGAAGGGCGATGCAAATAATGCCTCCAAGGCATATGAATTCTCACACTTCCTTCCATTTTCATATCCAGTGCACTCTCAGTTGTCACTTGAAAGGGGAGGTAAAAACATTCTATATGCTCCTTTTGCAGTTTCCACTAGTATTTCAGAATCAGAAGTAGGAGAATCGGTTGTATCAGTTTATGAGATTGAAGTTCGGGGTGATTCAGATCCAAAGATAGTCCCTGCTCCCAATCCTAAGCCCAAAAGGGCACAAAAGGTTATTGGGGCAACTGGGAAGATGATTGGAAATCCCTCTAACACAAAGAGGACAATAAATTAGTTTCAAAAAGAGAACTTTGCGCTATTTCATGCAAGTTCACTTCCTCCAGAGAGATGCAACAAACTCCCTATGAGATGTTACATGGAAAGGCCTAATTAGCTATACTGCTCTTAGAAGAACAAAGTGGATCATACCTCCTTTCTTCCAAAAAGAGGCAAAGGTTACATTCCTCCTTCCTTCCATCATCATTTTTGGAGAAGATGGAGAAATCTACATGCCAGGCCCCAGGATACCTGTGCACATAACAACATGCATGCTGCTTCACTACACCATCGAGATGAAGTTTGCAACAACATTTTCTCAAGTTTTTTTTAACTTGAATCCTGATTCTACTTGCTTAGTTTGAGGGGGGGATTTTTTCCCATGTGGTTTTTCCCCATTTCCTTGTTTGTATTAAGAAGTTACTTTTTCATTTTAGTTGTAATGGGTGACCTATGGTCTTAGTTACAAGGGCCCACAAATTGTCCCAGTTAACATTTAGGGAGAGTGTTAGGATTATAATCCTCCATTGTCCAAATTGGTTAATAATGTCTAAATAAGGAGTCTTTTCGGTCATTATTGAGTCACTAGTTCCATTGGGCCCACATGGCCTAATTGGGCCACATGTACCAGTTACTAGAGTGTGGGGAACACTAGTTGAGTCTAACTGCCACTAATTGCACTTGCATGCATAAGTTTAGGCATCTCCTAAACCAATCCTTACAATTTAGGAGCCACATGGAGTGTCGACACCAACCTCCTTCAGTTGAGTTCAGTTGGTTACTAGTAAAGCCTAGAGGAGTTAGTTACATTCAGTTACATCCAGTTATATTCAGTTAGAACCACTCACTAATTAACTACATGTGGGAAGGCACCTTTCCTCACCTATGACATTCAATTAGACTAGTTAACTGATTCTAACTGAATGAGGCACTAATTTAGACAATTGGATCTAGCTATTTAAACTTTGATAGTGACTTAGACACATCATGTTATCCATGTAGTTATATTGAGTTAATCAATTCAAATTTCTCTCTCATGTATTCGAATTGACTGGTTATTATTACCAGAGTATTACATTGGATTAATTATCCATTTTTACTTTTGATTAATGAAAGCATTATACCACTACAAGCCATTTTTGCACTATTTCATGTCAATACTGAGTAAATTTGTCTTTGAAATCTATTTGGGAGTTTTTCCTTGGTTCATAGATTCGTGTGAGCTCAATTTTAATAGGTACACGATGCAGGTTTTTGGTGTCCAACTCTCGACGGTGATGCAATGGACTATGCGCGGACTTGCGATGTTTGTTAAAGAACTAGGAATCCATCACAAAGGGATGAGATTCCATTAGTACCTTAGGTGATGTTGTAGCCAATTGATAAATGGGAAGTGGATTTTGTGGTACCCATCAACCCACCAAGAAAGAGAACCGGTGCATGATATATTATCGCAACAACATATTATTTGACAGGGTGGGTGAAAGCCGCACGAGTTGTAGATTGCACTGGTGTGACTGCAACAAGGTTTTTGTTCGACAATGTTGTCACTCGTTTTGGTTTTCGAAAGATCTTGATGAATGATTAGGGGAGTCATTTCATTAACCGCACCATCAGTGCGCTGACAGAGGAATTCCAGATACATCATAAGAAGAGTACCCCTTATCATCTAAAAGATAATGGGACAGTGGAAGCATTCAATAAGGTATTGGAGCATGTGCTCATGAAGGTCTGCATCACAAATCACGATGATTGGGATTTAAAGCTTTTGGGAGTCTTATGGTTGTATCGCACTACTTGCAAAAGATTGGCAGGGAAGATACCGTTTAAGTTGGTGTATGGCCAGGAAGTAGTGATTCCAATGGAGTATATTGTTCCAAGTTTGTGTATCGAAGCAGTGACAAGGATGGATGGCGAAGGAGCATTGGAGGAATGCCTATCTTATTTTGTGCAGCTAGAGGAAGATCGCTTTGTCATAGGATTTCATCAGCGTGTTGAGAAGGACTGACATAAATCATGATATGACCGCCACATCAAGAACACACACTTTTAATAAGGATAACTAGTGTTTCTATATGACATTAAGTTTATGAAACATCCAGGTAAGTTGCAAAGGAATTGGTTGGGTCCTTGTGTTATCAATTTCTTTACCGAGGGAGGTGCAGTTCAGTTGCAAAATTTGGATGGAGCAGCTCAACACGTAGCTCAGGGAAGCAAAGTGACAACTGTCTACACTCAAGACATCACTCAGAGTGATGCCTCCAGTGGTGCAGGTAACAAAAGCAAAGGAATTAAAAGAGTTGCAACAGCAAGTCACAAAGGCGAGGGAGCACCAATAGAAGAGGACAACGCAAATCAAATAATTTCAGGACATTGGTGCACAACAATCATTGAAAACGGTTACTACGCTTTAAGAAGTTCAGGATGCCCGAAGATATATCAATGCAAAGGTTATTGAGAATCCACTATAGTGGGAAGTTACAGAATGCATGGAAATTAGTGATAAAGTGAAGGAGAAGGTCAAATAAGTCACCCATAAATATGAGGATTTCAAGATTAAGATAAGTGACTACACTATTTCCAGTTGGCGTGGCTCGAGGGAGAGCCACAAGATTGTGTTGGGGTCTTGCTGGTAGGAAGTTTTGAGGATAATTAGCTGCGTAGCACCAAGGATGTTGTGCAAGGTCAAAGATGATGCGTAAGAAAGAATATGGTGCGCAAGACGGATTGATCATATTTTGAAGATTTTGGTCATTATTTTGTAGTTTTTAAGTAGTTAGGAAGTTGATCTAAGTGGACCACTTTGTAAAGGTGTAATCCTATAAGTATATCTAGGATTGTAATGTTGAGACCATTTTGAATCTGGCATCGAAGAGATCATATCTATTTTTGGTGAATCTGATATTGAATTGTGCTCTGCAAAAGAATGTTCTCTATTTTGATGCGAAGTAATATGCCATGAAGAAGATCTAATGGAAACACTGTCTTTTACCTCTTCCTGTTTTCTAGTTTTTCTACGACTAGATGTGAAACAATTGATACCATAGTATGATACATTTTTCTGAATGATGCGATGTTTTCATATTTTAAGTTATGTTATGATGATCGATATGTTTATGCGTCATTCTCCTGCTACGATCTGAATGTGTTGATGCGATCTGATAATTGATGACATGGATCTATGATAAATGAACAAATTCTTGGATCTATAAAGTAATGATGCGATATTTAGATAAGTAGATGCACAAATCCCTCCTTCTTAATACATAAATATGGTTATGACAGTTCTCCCTTGGACACCTCGGGTGAGACCTCATCTACTCTGTAGGTGTTGCTAGATAGGGTAAAACCTATCTGGGGTGGTGCTCAGGGAGATTGATGGGTTAAGGTTGTCAACAGAAAGTGAACCCATGTCGACAAATCGGTGTCAACAAAGAATAAGCAAGAAAATGAAGAACATCTAAGAATAATTTTACAACTGTTAAGAGAACAACAATTGTTTTCTAAGTTTAGCAAATCCAACTCATTTAAAGTCATAATTCAATATCTAGGACACATGGTGTCTAAATATGGAATATCAGTCGACCCCAACAAGATTAATGCTATCACGAAATGGCAAGTTCCTAAGAATGTAACTAACATAAGATCGTTCATGGGGATTATTGGTTATTACCAAAAATTTATTGAAGGGTTTTCTAAGATAGCCTACCCCATAACTTCACTGCAAAAGAAAGGTAATAAAATTGATTGGATTGAAAAGTGTAATGAAAGTTTTAATAAACTAAAACACTTGTTAACCACAACCCCTATCTTAAAAAATTTTGATCCTTGTAAGGATTTCGTTGTATGCATTGACGCATGTAAAGAAGGATTATGCAGGGTACTAATTCAAGAAAACTATGTCATGGCCTACGAATCTAGGAAATTAAAAGAACATGAGAACAATTATGCTACTCATGACTTAGAGCTTCATGCAATCAGACATGCACTAAGAATGTGGTGACACGGCCTCATTGGAAGAAGTTTCTTGCTGATGTCAGATATCATAATCCTAAAGTACTTGTTTGACCAAAAAAAACCTTAATCCTAGAAAATATAGGTGGTTGTCATTTTTAAGTGAATATGACTTCAAGATAAAACATACAAATGAAAAAGAGAATAAGCTTGTGGACTCTTTAAGTCATCACACAAACTTATTGTATGCGATCAGTAGCTATGAATCAGATTTAGACAGTAAAATCTTAAATGAATTTTTTTATAAAGAATATCAAAACCTAAAAGAGAAGACTGCAGAAAATGAAAGGAACCAATTAAAAAAAGATCTTATTTTGAATGGAAGAGGGTTACTGCTACATAAAAATAAACTATATATACCAAATTCAACATATATTAAACTAACTATTATTGATGAATTACATAAACGACTGTATTCATGACACCTTCGATACCAAAAATGATCACTATGATAAGAAAGGACTTCTTTTGGCCTAATATGAAAAAAGAGGTGGAAAAATATTTAGCACGCTGCATTGAATGCCAATAGGTAAAACCATAACACCAACATCCAACAGGATTACTGCAGGCACTACCCATTCCAAAATGGAAATGAGAAGTAATCATCATGGATTTCATAATGGGTTTTCCTAGAACATTTAAACAACATGACTCAATCATGGTCGTAGTGGACAAATTAAGTAAAAAAACTCACTTTATTTCGGTAAAATATACTTATAAGACCGTTAACATTGCTAAAGTCTTTAGCAGCAATGTGTTTGTAGTGTGTATAAGGCTCATGGTTCTCTATGAATTTGTGATAATGAGCATGACCTTATGCATGTAATGCAAACCATTCTTGGATATCCACCCGCCAATGGATAACTTATATGGAATATGTATGCTTACAAAGAAAAACATGGTGTTCTATTTAAAGCAAGTGGAGATGATGTAACATCTCTCTTTAAGGAAAGGACTTGAACATTTATGATTATATTATGATTTAGTAACTATCAAAAGTAAAAGAATATATGGTGTACCATTCATAACCCATCACTTCCTTAACTTTGGTGAGTTTGGTTGTTTTATTTGGTTATGTTTCTGGAATTCTAGGTTGGAGTAAGAACCCGTTCAAACTTCAACGATGGCACTCTTGTGTTTAATTATTTTTCTAAAAATGTCTTCAGTGCCATGAATAAGAGATCCTGATTCCTCATTTGCTCATTTCTTGGTGTGAATGCGCAAAATTAAGAAGTACATGAGATGGTTGTGATTATCATGCTAGTGAACAAGCTCCCTCTCCCCTAGTTAATCATCATAAAAAAGGTAAGATTATTTTCCAACTTTATGACAGTTTATTTGTTAGAGAATAACTGTGTCGCCTTATCATGTTGTACCTGCAAATTAGTGAGAATCCTCCTCAACTAGATAGCCTCACATATTGTAGTTATGGATTCCCTGTATTTTGATTTTATTGATGGAAGTGCTACAATTGATCGCTTCTTTCTGAGCCATGAAACTGCATCGAAGATTGTACATTGGAGGCTGCAAAAAGAATACTTGGCATGTGTAAGGAACCCTAAATTATGGGATTGAGTTCAATAAAGAGTATGGATGCAGGTTGACAAGTTACATAGTCTCAGATTAGGTAGGATCAGCAAGCAACATAACACCTCAAGACAACCGATATCTTCTCAAAAGATAAGTAGAGAGAAAGTTAAAGGTGTTGTTCAATTGGTGTATTTCTTGTTTCTTCAGCTAATATTGCAGTTAAAATATTAACACTACAATGCATAGGATTTTTTATGCATTATAAGATGTTTCTAGGCTTGTAGGATGTTTTATACATTTATCTCAATGCAAAAAGAGTGATATTTAAGTTCATTTTCTCTTATACGTGTTGGGCACTGTTTTTGACCCCTTTTTGCCTCTTAGATAACCTTCATTTCCTTCATAAAACCTCCATTTTGAGTAGAAAGTTTTAAAGTTCATCTATAAACCTTGGTTAAAAAGGTATAATGTCATTTGCTTATTAATAAATTGAGTTTTGTGATTTTTTAGGCATTTTAACTAGGATTTTTACTTAGACTACGGGATGTACTAACTTCCCGCATTTCCTCCAAGGTTGAGTAATTACAGGACAGCTAGGAGGGAAACGAAAGATCAAGAATGGATCCTTAATGTCCACAGATGGATGAATATACAACAGTCAAGTGAAGTGGCCTGTGCAGATGTCGAGTCAATTTGAGTCAAAGATGGCCACCTGTTCTGCATTCAACACAAAAGAAGGAACAATGCTGATTTTGTGGAACTCCACGATTCTGAAGATGATCTCGTTAGCTCTTAGCATTAATTAGATGCAGGTTTATAGCAATTACAGTTTGATTTAGAATTTGTATAAATCATTTGCAAGACAATGAGAAAGGGCATCACGATTTTGAAGAGGAACGCACTTGTGCTTCCAAACTGCGTGGTATCTCTGTGTAAAACAATTCTGGTGAATGAATACAATGTTTTAGTTCTGTGAAATCTTTTCATTGTGTGTTGGGAAAGACTTTGGAGGGCCCCCATCGTTAAACTCTCACACTTTCATGTTGCCGGTAGATCAATTTGATGGTTGCAGCGATTTACTTCTGGTGCTAACTATCTGAATCGTGTTAATGGTATGCATTTTATTGTAATTTCTAGTTTATAAATTGTAGAACAAGTTTAGTCAATTTTTAAATCGATTCTATTGATGCTCTGTTCCTTTCATTTACGGTTTAAATTACAAATTCTGTCACACTGTATATCACTGGCATTATGAGATAAACGTTGTTCTTCATTGGTTAAATGCTGAGAATATCAAATAGTTCAGACCACGACCTCTGTGTATTGTTCACTGCTGTCTATTTGATAGTGAAATGGTAAAAAGACATTTACAAATCATGAACACTATCTTGTAAGAGAAATTGATTGGTAATTGTCTTTCAGCGCTGGTAGAATTTTGCAGTTTGATCCTAGGGTTTATAAATTTGTTGTTTAATTAATTTTTACCTCAGTCTTTTATGCTTTCACAAATCAATTACTGTATGCTTAAAAAGGAAACAATGAAATTACCCTTGTAAGAGGATTTTGTCTCTGTGAGCTGCAGTATCTTAGTTTCTGTCAGTATATTTAATTACAGATAGCTAAATTCTAAATGAGTCCAGCTTCTCTGTCCTAAACTTGGATGTGTCTCGAAGTTCACAAACCCGGATTGATTTTAAATTCAAGTTCTGATTAACACTGATAGATCAGAGCCCAACAATACGCTCCTAACAAAACATTACCATTCACTTAGTAGCCAGTGCCAAGTTGGGTTTTTACAAACTTTAGATTTGTCTTAATGTCGTGTAATCCATACATGCCTTTTCTAATAATAATCATTTGTTGACCTATGACAATATTTTGGGGTTTTATTAGGGCTTAAGTTGCTGGTATAAGGACAAAAATGAACCTGTGCATTTTCATACCTCATAAACATCCCTAAAACTTTCAGTTTTGGGCAAATCTGGGTATGTTCAGACCTCAAATCAGCACTAGCAAGTATCATTCTCGTAATTTGGGCACTTCTGGGCAGTTTTGAGGCAATAAACAATAGTAATGAGCAATGGGAATTTGAGTCTCCTTTTGTTGTTGCCACATTCCTTCTCTTGACCTTTGGAATAAATATGATTTCCCTATAAGTATGATTTGATATTCACAAATCTTTGTTTTTGTTAGTCTAGTTGTTGACTATCAGGTCTAGTGAGGATGAGGTTAGCCCAGCCTTCCACCAAGTAATTCTGCAAAGACAGTAAAGAGTTTTTCTTAGTTGTCCTCTTTGTTTTGGTTAACTCCTAAGGTCACTAGTTTATTGGTGGAGTGCATTATGGTGTTATTCTTCAAGCTAAACTCCACAGAGCATAGATATTAATAAGGTCGAGGCTCTAGTTTGACCAATTCATAATTCAATATGCTAGAAAATAGTTGAACTACTACCCTTGTTGATGGAGCTGACAATAAGTATTTTGCACCAATAGACCAAACTAACTTTGTCTCAGTATCTTCCAATGGATTTAATGATACCTTTATCTGTTTCAAGTGAAGAACCACATCCTCTAGTAGTAAATATGACACATAGAATCCTAGATTCCACATAAAATGATATGCCTCCTATTGGAATTATCTCACTGGATATGGATATTCTTGAGTTATATGTTTTAGTTGCTTTGTGCTACTATTATAGCTTGTCTTATTGTAGGGACAAATTTGTTGGTCTTATAGTAGGAAATTAATATTGATATTAATAGTTAATCTTTTGGATAGGTTTATGAATTACTAAATTGTCATATTTCATATTGCAGATGCCTTATTTGTATTCTTATTGGGAAAAGTAAACAGCTAAAACATAAATGAATACACACATACACAAATGATTTCTCCTCCTTATCAACTTTTCGTTCCTTTAATCAAAGCACAGGGAAACCTCCACATTCTGCTAAACCAGCAGCAATACAGTCAACAAAATCACTCCTAAAAAAAGTGTATGGATTGTGTAAGAGAGAAAAAGTACAGCGTATGTTTTGTTATTTTCTACCTTTTCTAGACAACAAATCATTCATGCTCTCTTCTCAACTCATAAACACACCCTGGAAATGACAAAAGAAATTGTACGACCTGCTAACTGAAGATGTACAGCCTGGACATAAAGGAAAACAGTTGCAGTAGAGGCATGTCCTATGTACGGCCTGCTTCCTCTTGCTAGTTGGTCCTCTTCTCCTTCATGATGCACTCTAGGCACTCTGGTTCTGCTCCTTCCCTATTCCTCTATTCAACTGAGGTCGACCTCTCTATATTTTCTATCATTATGCTTTCCCAAAACCATAATCTCTTCAACTCTAGCTTCCACCTAACATGGCTAAGATGAAATTATGGTCTAAGTCATTAATGCATTAAATACATTTCATTTAGATCCCTAAGACTAACTCGACCTCCAAACATTATACTTACTCTTTTCTTTTTTAAATTACAAAATAGAATTATTTCCCACTTTTCTTAAGTTGTCATTTTACAAATAATGAGAGGAAATTATATAATAGGAAATCTATCTTAAGACACAACTTGACCTTTCCCACAAGGTCCTTATTCTGAATTGGTCCATAAACCTATGACACTGTTATGAATTTACTAAGTTCTCATAAGGATATCAAGGGCTGGAGACATAGACACTGTGAGATACAACAGGATTCCATACGGTGTCTCAGAAGAATCTAAGGTTTGAACTTGACTAGTTTGGGACACAGGCTGATCATGTGTCAATTGAGCTCATAATATGACTACGAACAGGTTTTTCATATGGGATAAGTTGTAGTTACCATACTTAATTAGGATACAAGAGGCAACCAAGAAGTAATACTAGAAACATGTTAAGCTTGTAGGGATTCCAGGAAGTCTCCTTATAAATGTTGTACCTCACAAGAAGATTTCTTGGATCTAGTCCCTGTGAACTTCATCCTTAGGTTTGATATGAAATATTAATTTATAGGAGTGAACAAGGACAATATTTAATTTCACTTCAACCCAACACACCAGGAAGCTCAAGAGAAAAGATACCTAACATATGCCAACAAGCTATGCTCTTAGGGAATTTTTTCCAAGCATAAACAAGATCTGAAATTACTTTAATTACAACAGATTTACAACAGTAAATATGCTCTATTATCTTCAAGATATATGTTAAATCACACACTCTCAATGATATGTTATGTCAAATCATCATGAACAAGTGGTGGAAATTACTTAGTCAAAAAGACAATGCAAGCTGAAATTCAAATCTGCAATTACACAAGTTATGGACAGCTAGAAATTGCATATATATATATATATATAGAGAGAGAGAGAGAGAGAGAGAGAGAAGAATGAAGAACATGCACATACCACAACTTTATCACAAAGTTGGTAAAATATCTAACTCTTCAAACTCTATCTAGGGGAAAACATAACATTATTAGCCACTACCAAAGATGTAGTCCTGATGGAGTTTGTCTCAAGAACAATAATATGCTAATCCTCATATTGCAATTTCTTTTGGAGTTTGGAGCTACGTGTTTTTATTTCCCACATAGTTTGTATATGGATTGGAACATTGATTAGAATCATCTCTAATATGTTTTCCTTGTGATTTAGGTGCTTGAAATAGCTCCTTCTCTTTACATGATGGAATTTTACAAGGCTAGAGGTGATACCTTGGAATTTCACTAGGTGAAGAGCAGTTATTGTTTCAATAAGGATGCGTGAGGTGAGTTAAGGAAGGGTTTTTCACCCAGTCCCTGATAAGCATAAGTGTACTTACAGCTAGAATGATTCCTGATAAGCATAAGTGTAATTACAACTGGAATGCTTCCTTCAATGAGCACATGCCCACTAGTGAGGAGCAACCTAACAAGCAATAGTAAAAGTCAATGTTTGTTTTAGTGGAAAATACTCTTGTGACGAAATATTTAACAGTTCTTGCAACTCATCCATATTAGCTTGTATCTTTCATTTGTTTCCTTTCTCTTCTTCATATTCTCAGTCGCAAGTTATTATTTAGAAAGAATATATTGCGTAACACAAAGGTGGACACATGGGGAAGATATGAAAGGTATTACTAGCTGGGTTGGTCCCACATCGTCACTATATATATTCCCCCAAATCCTGAGTGATAGGGTCCTGAAATCTCAATCCTTTATGAGGAGCATAGCATGTCCAGGAATAAATATATAAATAACCCCTCCCCGATAAGCATCAAGTTGTAACACCTTGCTAGGGCACCAGAGAAACATAGTGATATCGTGAATCTTTCAACTTATATACACAATTATGCTAGCCATCCAGGAAGGTGGTTTATAAAATAACATAGATAATAGACAAGAGATAAACTAATGGATTTTTATAGAGAATGAATTCAGGTATGTGTTTGTATCTGTATTGTGCAATATCTAGGCACAAAGTGTATGTTTTATTCAAAATGCGTTTCTATTTTACGGAAACATGGAAAATTACTAAATATGCATCTCGAGGTTTGTTCCTCTCAAATTTACTTCTTATAGTCAATTACTAATCTGGTTATTGTTTGAATCCATTTAATAATCTGGTAGTCAATTCACAGGCATGCTCTGGTTATTGTTTGAATCTTGTGCTTAAGAATGGTAGTCAATTCATAGACCAACTACCATTTGGATTTTGTATCTGATTATTAATTGAATCTTGCCATGTCTATTGTTTGAATCTTGTGCTTATGCATGGTATTCAATTCACAGGCTAGCTACTCAAACTCAGAATCAACAATGAATTGGTGATGACTCAAACGATTGGA